>CAWWDY010001589.1:0-342918 GCA_963942605.1 Poecilus cupreus | reverse complement strand
AATAGTTAAAAACAGCGTTTTCTATGTTTTTGCAAGTTTAAAACAGCAATTTTATCGTCATTTCTCATAAATCGCCGTTTTGCACGAAAGAAACATGAATTTATCAGTTTGAACAGTTGAAAACAGCGTTTTTCTATGTTTTTGCAAGTTTAAAACAGCAATTTTTTCGTTATTTCTCATAAATCGCCGTTTCGCACGGAAGAAACATGAATTTATCAGTTTGAATAGTTGAAAACAGCGTTTTTCTATGTTTTTGCAAGTTTAAAACAACAATTTTATCGTCATTTCTCATAAATCGCCGTTTCGCACGAAAGAAACATGAATTTATCAGTTTGAATAGTTGAAAACAGCGTTTTCTTGGTTTTGCTAGTTTAAATCAGCAGTTTTATCGTGATTTCACAAAAATCCACCGTTTTGATCTAAAGAAACATGAATTTATCAGTTTGAATAGTTAAAAACAGCGTTTTTATATGTTTTTGCAAGTTTAAAACAGTATTTTATCGTTATTTCTCATAAATCGCTGTGTCGCACGAAAGAAACATGAATTTATCAGTTTGAATAGTTGAAAACAGCGTTTTTCTATGTATTTGCAAGTTTAAAACTGCAATTTTATCGTCATTTCTCATAAATTGCCGTTTTGCACGGTAGAAACATGAATTTTTCAGTTTGAATAGTTGAAAACAGCGTTTTTCTATGTTTTTGCATGTTTAAAACAGTAATTTTATCGTCATTTCTCATAAATCGCCGTTTCGCACGGTAGAAACATGAATTTATCAGTTTAAATAGTTGAAAACAGCGTTTTTCTATGTTTTTGCAAGTTTAAAACAGTATTTTATCGTTATTCTTCATAAATCGCCGTTTCGCACGAAAGAAATATGAATTTGTCAGTTTGAATAGTTAAAAACAGCGTTTTTCTATGTTTCTGCAAGTTTAAAACAGCTATTTTATCGACTTTTCTCATAAATCACCGTTTCGCACGGAAGAAACATGAATTTGTTAGTTTGAATAGTTGAAAACATTGTTTTTCTATGTTTTTGCAAGTTTAAAACAGCAATTTTATCTTCATTTCTCATAAATCGCCGTTTCGAACGAAAGAAACATGAATTTATCAGTTTGAATAGTTGAAAATAGCGTTTTTCTATGTTTTTGCAAGTTTAAAACAGCAGGTTTATCGTCATTTCTCATAAATCGCCGTTTCGCACGATAGAAACTTGAATTTATCAGTTTGAATAGTTGAAAACAGCGTTTTTCTATGTTTTTGCAAGTTTAAAACAGCAATTTTATCGTCATTTCTCATAAATCGCCGTTTCGCACGGAAGAAACATGAATTTGTCAGTTTGAATAGTTTAAAACAGCGTTTTTCTATGTTTTGCAAGTTTTAAACAGCAATTTTATCGTCATTTCTCATAAATCGCCGTTTCGCACGAAAGAAACATGAATTTATCAGTTTGAATAGTTGAAAACAGCGTTTTTCTAGGTTTTTTCAAGTTTAAAACAGCAATTTTATTGTCATTTCTCATAAAAAGCCGGCTTGCACGGAAGAAACATGAATTTGTCAGTTTGGATAGTTTAAAACAGAGTTTTCTATGTTTTTGCAAGTTTAAAACAGCATTTTAAATACGTCAGTTTAGATTGTTGAAAACAGCGTTTTCTTGGTTTTGCTAGTTTAAAACAGCAGTTTTATTGTGATTTCACAAAAATCCACCGTTTCGATCGAAAGAAACATTAATTTATAAGTTTGAATAGTTAAAAACAGCGTTTTTCTATGTTTTTGCAAGTTTAAAACAGCAATTTTATCGTCATTTCTCATAAATCGCCGTTTCGCACAAAGGAAACATGAATTTATCAGTTTGAATAGTTGAAAACAGCGTTTTTCTAAGTTTTTGCAAGTTTAAAACAGCAGTTTTATCGTGATTTCACAAAAATCCACCGTTTGGAACGAAAGAAACATGAATTTATCAGTTTGAACAGTTGAAAACAGCGATTTTCTATGTTTTTGCAAGTTTAAAACAGCAATTTTATCGTCATTTCTCATAAATCGCCGGTTTGCACGGAAGAAACATGAATTTGTCAGTTTGGATAGTTTAAAACAGCGTTTTCTATGTTTTTGCAAGTTTAAAACAGCAATTTCATTGTCATTTCTCATAAAAAGCCGGTTTGCACGGAAGAAACATGAATTTGTCAGTTTGAATAGTTAAAAACAGCGTTTTTCTATGTTTTTGCAAGTTTAAAACAGCAATTTTATCGTCATTTCTCATAAATCGCCGTTTCGCACAGAAGAAACATGAATTTGTCAGTTTGAATAGTTGAAAACAGCGTTTTTCTATGTTTTTGCAAGTTTAAAATAGCAATTTTATCGTCATTTCTCATAAATCGCCGTTTCGAACGAAAGAAACATGAATTTATCAGTTTGAATAGTTGAAAACAGCGTTTTTCTATGTTTTTGCAAGTTTAAAACAGCAATTTTATCGTCATTTCTCATAAATCGCCGTTTCGCACAGAAGAAACATGAATTTGTCAGTTTGAATAGTTGAAAACAGCGTTTTTCTATGTTTTTGCAAGTTTAAAACAGCAATTTTTTCGTCATTTCTCATAAATCGCCGTTTCGCACGGAAGAAACATGAATTTGTCAGTTTGAATAGTTGAAAACAGGATTATTCTATTTTTTTGCAATTTTAAAACAGCAATTTTATCGTGATTTCACAAAAATCCACCGTTTGGAATGAAAGAAACATGAATTTATCAGTTTGAATAGTTGAAAACAGCTTTTTTCCATGTTTATGCAAGTTTAAAACAGCAATCTTATCGTCATTTCTCATAAATGGCCGTTTCGCACGAAAGAAACATAAATATGTCAGTTTGGATAGTTCAAAACAGCGTTTTTCTATGTTTTTGCAAGTTTAAAACAGAAATTTTATCGTCATTTCTCATAAATCGCCGTTGCGCACGGAAGAAATATGAATTTGTCAGTTTGAATAGTTGAAAACAGCGTTTTTCTATGTTTTTGCAAGTTTAAAACAGCAATTTTATCGTCATTTCTCATAAATCGCCGTTTCGCATGAAAGAAACATGAATTTATCAGTTTGAATAGTTGAAAATAGCGTTTTTCTATGTTTTTGCAAGTTTAAAACAACAATTTTATCGTCATTTCTCATAAATCGCCGTTTCGCACGAAAGAAACATGAATTTATCAGTTTGAATAGTTGAAAACAGCGTTTTCTTGGTTTTGCTAGTTTAAAACAGCAGTTTTATCGTGATTTCACAAAAATCCCCCGTTTCGATCGAAAGAAACATGAATTTATCAGTTTGAATAGTTAAAAACAGCGTTTTTCTATGTTTTTGCAAGTTTAAAACAGCAATTTTATCGTCATTTCTCATAAATCGCCGTTTTGCACGAAAGAAACATGAATTTATCAGTTTGAACAGTTGAAAACAGCGTTTTTCTATGTTTTTGCAAGTTTAAAACAGCAATTTTTTCGTTATTTCTCATAAATCGCCGTTTCGCACGGAAGAAACATGAATTTATCAGTTTGAATAGTTGAAAACAGCGTTTTTCTATGTTTTTGCAAGTTTAAAACAACAATTTTATCGTCATTTCTCATAAATCGCCGTTTCGCACGAAAGAAACATGAATTTATCAGTTTGAATAGTTGAAAACAGCGTTTTTCTATGTATTTGCAAGTTTAAAACTGCAATTTTATCGTCATTTCTCATAAATTGCCGTTTTGCACGGTAGAAACATGAATTTGTCAGTTTGAATAGTTGAAAACAGCGTTTTTCTATGTTTTTGCATGTTTAAAACAGTAATTTTATCGTCATTTCTCATAAATCGCCGTTTCGCACGGTAGAAACATGAATTTATCAGTTTGAATAGTTGAAAACAGCGTTTTTCTATGTTTTTGCATGTTTAAAACAGTAATTTTATCGTTATTTCTCATAAATCGCCGTTTCGCACGGTAGAAACATGAATTTATCAGTTTGAATAGTTGAAAACAGCGTTTTTCTATGTTTTTGCAAGTTTAAAACAGTATTTTATCGTTATTCTTCATAAATCGCCGTTTCGCACGAAAGAAACATGAATTTATCAGTTTGAATAGTTGAAAACAGCGTTTTTCTATGTTTTTGCAAGTTTAAAACAGTATTTTATCGTTATTTCTCATAAATCGCTGTGTCGCACGAAAGAAACATGAATTTATCAGTTTGAATAGTTGAAAACAGCGTTTTTCTATGTATTTGCAAGTTTAAAACTGCAATTTTATCGTCATTTCTCATAAATTGCCGTTTTGCAGGGTAGAAACATGAATTTGTCAGTTTGAATAGTTGAAAACAGCGTTTTACTATGTTTTTGCATGTTTAAAACAGTAATTTTATCGTCATTTCTCATAAATCGCCGTTTCGCACGGTAGAAACATGAATTTATCAGTTTGAATAGTTGAAAACAGCGTTTTTCTATGTTTTTGCAAGTTTAAAACAGTATTTTATCGTTATTCTTCATAAATCGCCGTTTCGCACGAAAGAAACATGAATTTATCAGTTTGAATAGTTGAAAACAGCGTTTTTCTATGTTTTTGCAAGTTTAAAACAGCAATTTTATCGTCATTCCTCATAAATCGCCGATTCGCACGAAAGAAACATGAATTTATCAGTTTGAACAGTTGAAAACAGCGTTTTTCTATGTTTTTGCAAGTTTAAAACAGCAATTTTATCGTCATTTCTCATAAATCGCCGATTCGCACGAAAGAAACATGAATTTATCAGTTTGAACAGTTGAAAACTGCGTTTTTCTATGTTTTTGCAAGTTTAAAACAGCAATTTTGTCGTCATTTCTCATAAATCGCCGTTTCGCACGGAAGAAACATGAATTTGTCAGTTTGAATAGTTGAAAACAGCGGTTTCCTATGTTTTTGCAAGTTTAAAACAGCAATTTTATCGTCATTTCTCATAAATCGCCGTTTCGCACGAAAGAAACATGAATTTATCAGTTTGAATAGTTGAAAACAGCGTTTTTCTATGTTTTTGCAAGTTTAAAACAGCAATTTTATCGTCATTTCTCATAAATCGCCGTTTTGCACGGTAGAAACATGAATTTGTCAGTTTGAATAGTTGAAAACAGCGTTTTTCTTAGTTTTTGCAAGTTTAAAACAGCAATTTTATCGTCATTCCTCATAAATCGCCGTTTCGCACGGAATAAACATGAATTTGTCAGTTTGAATAGTTGAAAACAGCGTTTTTCTATGTTTTTGCAAGTTTAAAACAGCAATTTTATCGTCATTTCTCATAAATCGCCGTTTTGCACGGTAGAAACATGAATTTGTCAGTTTGAATAGTTGAAAACAGCGTTTTTCTATGTTTTTGCAAGTTTAAAACAGCAATTTTATCGTCATTTCTCATAAATCGCCGTTTCGCACGAAAGAAACATGAATTTATCAGTTTGAATAGTTGAAAACAGCGTTTTTCTATGTTTTTGCAAGTTTAAAACAGCAATTTTATCGTCATTTCTCATAAATCGCCGTTTTGCACGGTAGAAACATGAATTTGTCAGTTTGAATAGTTGAAAACAGCGTTTTTCTTAGTTTTTGCAAGTTTAAAACAGCAATTTTATCGTCATTCCTCATAAATCGCCGTTTCGCACGGAATAAACATGAATTTATCAGTTTGAATAGTTGAAAACAGCGTTTTTCTATGTTTTTGCAAGTTTCAAACAGCAATTTTATCGTCATTCCTCATAAATCGCCGTTTCGCATGGAACAAACATGAATTTGTCAGTTTGAATAGTTGAAAACAGCGTTTTTCTATGTTTTTGCAAGTTTAAAACAGCAATTTTATCGTCATTTCTCATAAATCGCCGTTTCGCACGAAAGAAACATGAATTTATCAGTTTGAATAGTTGAAAACAGCGTTTTTCTATGTTTTTGCAAGTTTAAAACAGCAATTTTATCGTCATTTCTCATAAATCGCCGTTTTGCACGGTAGAAACATGAATTTGTCAGTTTGAATAGTTGAAAACAGCGTTTTTCTTAGTTTTTGCAAGTTTAAAACAGCAATTTTATCGTCATTCCTCATAAATCGCCGTTTCGCACGGAATAAACATGAATTTGTCAGTTTGAATAGTTGAAAACAGCGTTTTTCTATGTTTTTGCAAGTTTAAAACAGCAATTTTATCGTCATTTCTCATAAATCGCCGTTTCGCAAGAAAGAAACATGAATTTATCAGTTTGAATAGTTGAAAACAGCGTTTTTCTATGTTTTTGCAAGTTCAAAACAGAAATTTTATAGTCATTTCTCATAAATCGCCGTTTCGCACGAAAGAAATATGAATTTGTAAGTTTGGATAGTTCAAAACAGCGTTTTCTATGTTTTTACAAGTTTAAAACAGCATTTTAAATACGTCAGTTTAGATTGTTGAAAACAGCGTTTTCTTGGTTTTGCTAGTTTAAAACAGCAGTTTTATCGTGATTTCACAAAAATCCACCGTTTCGAACTAAAGAAAGATGAATTTATCAGTTTGAATAGTTGAAAACAGCGTTTTTCTATGTTTTTGCAAGTTTAAAACAGCAATTTTATCGTCATTTCTCATAAATCGCCGATTCGCACGAAAGAAACATGAATTTATCAGTTTGAACAGTTGAAAACAGCGTTTTCCTATGTTTTTGCAAGTTTAAAACAGCTATTTTATCGTCATTTCTCATAAATCGCCGTTTCGCACGGAAGAAACATGAATTTATCAGTTTGAATAGTTGAAAACAGCGTTTTTCTATGTTTTTGCAAGTTCAAAACAGAAATTTTATAGTCATTTCTCATAAATCGCCGTTTCGCACGAAAGAAACATGAATTTGTCAGTTTGAATAGTTGAAAACAGCGGTTTCCTATGTTCTTGCAAGTTTAAAACAGCAATTTTATCGTCATTCCTCATAAATCGCCGTTTCGCACGGTAGAAACATGAATTTATCAGTTTGAATAGTTGAAAACAGCGTTTTTCTATGTTTTTGCAAGTTTAAAACAGCAATTTTATCGTACTTTCTCATAAATCACCGTTTTGCACGAAAGAAACATGAATTTATCAGCTTGAATAGTTGAAAACAGCGTTTTTCTATGTTTTTGCAAGTTTAAAACAGCAATTTTATCGTCATTCCTCATAAATCGCCGTTTCGCACGGAAGAAACATGAATTTGTCAGTTTGAAAATTTGAAAACAGCGTTTTTCTATGTTTTTGCATGTTTAAAACAGCAATTTTATCGTCATTTCTCATAAATCGCCGTTTCGCAAGAAAAGAACATGAATTTATCAGTTTGAATAGTTGAAAACAGCGTTTTTCTATGTTTTTGCAAGTTCAAAACACAAATTTTATAGTCATTTCTCATAAATCGCCGTTTCGCACGAAAGAAATATGAATTTGTAAGTTTGGATAGTTCAAAACAGCGTTTTCTATGTTTTTACAAGTTTAAAACAGCATTTTAAATACGTCAGTTTAGATTGTTGAAAACAGCGTTTTCTTGGTTTTGCTGGTTTAAAACAGCAGTTTTATCGTGATTTCACAAAAATCCACCGTATCGAACTAAAGAAACATGAATTTATCAGTTTGAATAGTTGAAAACAGCGTTTTTCTATGTTTTTGCAAGTTTAAAACAGCAATTTTATCGTCATTTCTCATAAATCGCCGATTCGCACGAAAGAATCATGAATTTATCAGTTTGAACAGTTGAAAACAGCGTTTTTCTATGTTTTTGCAAGTTTAAAACAGCTATTTTATCATCATTTCTCATAAATCGCCGTTTCGCACGGAAGAAACATGAATTTGTCAGTTTGAATAGTTGAAAACAGCGGTTTCCTATGTTTTTGCAAGTTTAAAACAGTATTTTATCGTTATTCTTCATAAATCACCGTTTCGCTCAAAAGAAACATGAATTTATCAGTTTGAATAGTTGAAAACAGCGTTTTTCTATGTTTTTGCAAGTTCAAAACAGAAATTTTATAGTCATTTCTCATAAATCGCCGTTTCGCACGGAAGAAACATGAATTTGTCAGTTTGAATAGTTGAAAACAGCGTTTTTCTAAGTTTTTGCAAGTTTAAAACAGCAATTTTATCGTCATTCCTCATAAATCGCCGTTTCGCACGGAATAAACATGAATTTGTCAGTTTGAATAGTTGAAAACAGCGTTTTTCTATGTTTTTGCAAGTTTAAAACAGCAATTTTATCGTCATTTCTCATAAATCGCCGTTTCGCAAGAAAGAAACATGAATTTATCAGTTTGAATAGTTGAAAACAGCGTTTTTCTATGTTTTTGCAAGTTCAAAACAGAAATTTTATAGTCATTTCTCATAAATCGCCGTTTCGCACGAAAGAAACATGAATTTGTCAGTTTGAATAGTTGAAAACAGCGGTTTCCTATGTTCTTGCAAGTTTAAAACAGCAATTTTATCGTCATTCCTCATAAATCGCCGTTTCGCACGGTAGAAACATGAATTTATCAGTTTGAATAGTTGAAAACAGCGTTTTTCTATGTTTTTGCAAGTTTAAAACAGCAATTTTATCGTACTTTCTCATAAATCACCGTTTTGCACGAAAGAAACATGAATTTATCAGCTTGAATAGTTGAAAACAGCGTTTTTCTATGTTTTTGCAAGTTTAAAACAGCAATTTTATCGTCATTCCTCATAAATCGCCGTTTCGCACGGAAGAAACATGAATTTGTCAGTTTGAAAATTTGAAAACAGCGTTTTTCTATGTTTTTGCATGTTTAAAACAGCAATTTTATCGTCATTTCTCATAAATCGCCGTTTCGCAAGAAAAGAACATGAATTTATCAGTTTGAATAGTTGAAAACAGCGTTTTTCTATGTTTTTGCAAGTTCAAAACACAAATTTTATAGTCATTTCTCATAAATCGCCGTTTCGCACGAAAGAAATATGAATTTGTAAGTTTGTATAGTTCAAAACAGCGTTTTCTATGTTTTTACAAGTTTAAAACAGCATTTTAAATACGTCAGTTTAGATTGTTGAAAACAGCGTTTTCTTGGTTTTGCTGGTTTAAAACAGCAGTTTTATCGTGGTTTCACAAAAATCCACCGTATCGAACTAAAGAAACATGAATTTATCAGTTTGAATAGTTGAAAACAGCGTTTTTCTATGTTTTTGCAAGTTTAAAACAGCAATTTTATCGTCATTTCTCATAAATCGCCGATTCACACGAAAGAATCATGAATTTATCAGTTTGAACAGTTGAAAACAGCGTTTTTCTATGTTTTTGCAAGTTTAAAACAGCTATTTTATCATCATTTCTCATAAATCGCCGTTTCGCACGGAAGAAACATGAATTTGTCAGTTTGAATAGTTGAAAACAGCGGTTTCCTATGTTTTTGCAAGTTTAAAACAGTATTTTATCGTTATTCTTCATAAATCACCGTTTCGCTCGAAAGAAACATGAATTTATCAGTTTGAATAGTTGAAAACAGCGTTTTTTCTATGTTTTTGCAAGTTTAAAACAGCAATTTTATCGTCATTCCTCATAAATCGCCGTTTCGCAAGAAAGAAACATGAATTTATCAGTTTGAATAGTTGAAAACAGCGTTTTTCTATGTTTTTGCAAGTTCAAAACAGAAATTTTATAGTCATTTCTCATAAATCGCCGTTTCGCACGGAAGAAACATGAATTTGTCAGTTTGAATAGTTGAAAACAGCGGTTTCCTATGTTTTTGCAAGTTTAAAACAGTATTTTATAGTTATTCTTCATAAATCGCTGTTTCGCACGAAAGAAACATGAATTTATCAGTTTGAATAGTTTAAAACAGCGTTTTTCTATGTTTTTGCAAGTTTAAAACAGCAATTTTATCGTCATTCCTCATAAATCGCCGTTTCGCACGGAATAAACATGAATTTGTCAGTTTGAATAGTTGAAAACAGCGTTTTTCTATGTTTTTGCAAGTTTAAAACAACAATTTTATCGTCATTTCTCTTAAATCGCCGTTTCGCACGAAAGAAACATGAATTTGTCAGTTTGAATAGTTGAAAACAGTGGTTTCCTATGTTTTTGCAAGTTTAAAACAGTATTTTATCGTTATTCTTCATAAATCACCGTTTCGCTCGAAAGAAACATGAATTTATCAGTTTGAATAGTTGAAAACAGCGTTTTCCTAAGTTTTTGCAAGTTTAAAACAGCAATTTTATCGTCATTCCTCATTAATCGCCGTTTCGCACGGAATAAACATGAATTTGTCAGTTTGAATAGTTGAAAACAGCGTTTTTCTATGTTTTTGCAAGTTTAAAACAGCAATTTTATCGTCATTTCTCATAAATCGCCGTTTCGCAAGAAAGAAACATGAATTTATCAGTTTGAATAGTTGAAAACAGCGTTTTTCTATGTTTTTGCAAGTTTAAAACAGAAATTTTATAGTCATTTCTCATAAATCGCCGTTTCGCACGGAAGAAACATGAATTTGTCAGTTTGAATAGTTGAAAACAGCGGTTTCATATGTTTTTGCAAGTATAAAACAGTATTTTATCGTTATTCTTCATAAATCGCCGTTTCGCTCGAAAGAAACATGAATTTATCAGTTTGAATAGTTGAAAACAGCGTTTTTCTATGTTTTTCCAAGTTAAAAACAGCAATTTTATCGTCATTCCTCATAAATCGCCGTTTCGCACGGAATAAACATGAATTTGTCAGTTTGAATAGTTGAAAACAGCGTTTTTCTATGTTTTTGCAAGTTTAAAACAGCAATTTTATCGTCATTTCTCATAAATCGCCGTTTCGCAAGAAAGAAACATAAATTTATCAGTTTGAATAGTTGAAAACAGCGTTTTTCTATGTTTTTGCAAGTTCAAAACAGAAATTTTATAGTCATTTCTCATAAATCGCCGTTTCGCACGGAAGAAACATGAATTTGTCAGTTTGAATAGTTGAAAACAGCGGTTTCCTATGTTTTTGCAAGTTTAAAACAGTATTTTATCGTTATTCTTCATAAATCGCCGTTTCGCACGAAAGAAACATGAATTTATCAGTTTGAATAGTTTAAAACAGCGTTTTTCTATGTTTTTGCAAGTTTAAAACAGCAATTTTATCGTCATTCCTCATAAATCGCCGTTTCGCACGGAATAAACATGAATTTGTCAGTTTGAATAGTTGAAAACAGCGTTTTTCTATGTTTTTGCAAGTTTAAAACAGCAATTTTATCGTCATTTCTCATAAATCGCCGTTTCGCACGAAAGAAACATGAATTTATCAGTTTGAATAGTTGAAAACAGCGTTTTTCTATGTTTTTGCAAGTTTAAAACAGCAATTTTATCGTCATTTTTCATAAATCGCCGTTTTGCACGGTAGAAACATGAATTTGTCAGTTTGAATAGTTGAAAAAAGCGTTTTTCTATGTTTTTGCAAGTTTAAAACAGCAATTTTATCGTCATTCCTCATAAATCGCCGTTTCGCACGGAAGAAACATGAATTTGTCAGTTTGAATAGTTGAAAACAGCGGTTTCCTATGTTTTTGCAAGTTTAAAACAGTATTTTATCGTTATTCTTCATAAATCGCCGATTCGCACGAAAGAAACATGAATTTATCAGTTTGAATAGTTTAAAACAGCGTTTTTCTATGTTTTTGCAAGTTTAAAACAGCAATTTTATCGTCATTCCTCATAAATCGCCGTTTCGCACGGAATAAACATGAATTTGTCAGTTCGAATAGTTGAAAACAGCGTTTTTCTATGTTTTTGCAAGTTTAAAACAGCAATTTTATCGTCATTTCTCATAAATCGCCGTTTCGCACGAAAGAAACATGAATTTATCAGTTTGAATAGTTGAAAACAGCGTTTTTCTATGTTTTTGCAAGTTTAAAACAGCAATTTTATCGTCATTTCTCATAAATCGCCGTTTTGCACGGTAGAAACATGAATTTGTCAGTTTAAATAGTTGAAAAAAGCGTTTTTCTATGTTTTTGTAAGTTTAAAACAGCAATTTTATCGTCATTCCTCATAAATCGCCGTTTTGCACAGAATAAACATGAATTTGTCAGTTTGAATAGTTGAAAACAGCGTTTTTCTATGTTTTTGCAAGTTTAAAACAGCAATTTTATCGTCATTTCTCATAAATCGCCGTTTCGCAAGAAAGAAACATGAATTTATCAGTTTGAATAGTTGAAAACAGTGTTTTACTATGTTTTTGCAAGTTTAAAACAGAAATTTTATAGTCATTTCTCATAAATCGCCGTTTCGCACGGAAGAAACATGAATTTGTCAGTTTGAATAGTTGAAAACAGCGGTTTCCTATGCTTTTGCAAGTTTAAAACAGTATTTTATCGTTATTCTTCATAAATCGCCGTTTCGCACGAAAGAAACATGAATTTATCAGTTTGAATAGTTGAAAACAGCGTTTTTCTATGTTTTTCCAAGTTTAAAACAGCAATTTTATCGTCATTCCTCATAAATCGCCGTTTCGCACGGTAGAAACATGAATTTATCAGTTTGAATAGTTAAAAACAGCGTTTTTCTATGTTTTTGCAAGTTTAAAACAGCAATTTTATCGTACTTTCTCATAAATCACAGTTTCGCACGAAAGAAACATGAATTTATCAGTTTGAATAGTTGAAAACAGCGTTTTTCTATGTTTTTGAAAGTTTAAAACAGCAATTTTATCGTCATTCCTCATAAATCGCCGTTTCGCACGGAAGAAACATGAATTTGTCGGTTTGAAAAGTTGAAAACAGCGTTTTTCTATGTTTTTGCATGTTTAAAACAGCAATTTTATCATCATTTCTCATAAATCGCCGTTTCGCAAGAAAGGAACATGAATTTATCATTTTGAATAGTTGAAAACAGCGTTTTTCTATGTTTTTGCAAGTTCAAATCACAAATTTTATAGTCATTTCTCATAAATCGCCGTTTCGCACGGAAGAAACATGAATTTGTCAGTTTTAATAGTTGAAAACAGCGGTTTCCTATGTTTTTGCAAGTTTAAAACAGTATTTTATCGTTATTCTTCATAAATCGCCGTTTCGCACGAAAGAAACATGAATTTATCAGTTTGAATAGTTGAAAACAGCGTTATTCTATGTTTTTGCAAGTTTAAAACTGCAATTTTATCGTCATTTTTCATAAATCGCCGTTTCGCACGAAAGAAACATGAATTTGTCAGTTTTAATAGTTGAAAACAGCGGTTTCCTATGTTTTTGCAAGTTTAAAACAGTATTTTATCGTTATTCTTCATAAATCGCCGTTTCGCACGAAAGAAACATGAATTTATCAGTTTGAATAGTTGAAAACAGCGTTTTTCTATGTTTTTGCAAGTTTAAAACAGCAATATTTGTCAGTTTGGATAGTTCAAAACAGCGTTTTCTATGTTTTTGCAAATTTAAAACAGCATTTTAAATACGTCAGTTTAGATTGTTGAAAACAGCGTTTTCTTGGTTTTGCTAGTTTGAAACAGCAGTTTTATCGTGATTTCACAAAAATCCACCGTTTTGAACGAAAGAAACATGAATTTATCAGTTTGAATAGTTGAAAACAGAGTTTTTCTATGTTTTTGCAAGTTCAAAACAGCAACTTTATAGTCATTTCTCATAAATCGCTGTTTCGCACGAAAGAAACATGAATTTATCAGTTTGATCAGTTGAAAACAGCGTTATTCTATGTTTTTGCAAGTTTAAAACAGCAATTTTATCGTCATTTTTCATAAATCGCCGTTTCGCACGAAAGAAACATGAATTTGTCAGTTTTAATAGTTGAAAACAGCGTTATTCTATGTTTTTGCAAGTTTAAAACTGCAATTTTATCGTCATTTTTCATAAATCGCCGTTTCGCACGAAAGAAACATGAATTTGTCAGTTTTAATAGTTGAAAACAGCGGTTTCCTATGTTTTTGCAAGTTTAAAACAGTATTTTATCGTTATTCTTCATAAATCGCCGTTTCGCACGAAAGAAACATGAATTTATCAGTTTGAATAGTTGAAAACAGCGTTTTTCTATGTTTTTGCAAGTTTAAAACAGCAATATTTGTCAGTTTGGATAGTTCAAAATAGCGTTTTCTATGTTTTTGCAAATTTAAAACAGCATTTTTAATACGTCAGTTTAGATTGTTGAAAACAGCGTTTTCTTGGTTTTGCTAGTTTGAAACAGCAGTTTTATCGTGATTTCACAAAAATCCACCGTTTTGAACGAAAGAAACATGAATTTATCAGTTTGAATAGTTGAAAACAGCGTTTTTCTATGTTTTTGCAAGTTCAAAACAGCAATTTTATAGTCATTTCTCATAAATCGCTGTTTCGCACGAAAGAAACATAAATTTATCAGTTTGATCAGTTGAAAACAGCGTTATTCTATGTTTTTGCAAGTTTAAAACAGCAATTTTATCGTCATTTTTCATAAATCGCCGTTTCGCACGAAAGAAACATGAATTTGTCAGTTTATATAGTTAAAAACAGCGTTTTCTATGTTTTTGCAAGTTTAAAACAGCATTTTAAATACGTCAGTTTAGATTGTTGATAAAGGCGTTTTCTTGGTTTTGCTAGTTTAAAACAGCAGTTTTATCGTGATTTCACAAAAATCCACCGTTTCGAACGAAAGAAACATGAATTTATCAGTTTGAATAGTTGTAAACAGCGTTTTTCTATGTTTTTGCAAGTTCAAAACAGCAATTTTATAGTCATTTCTCATAAATCACTGTTTCGCACGAAAGAAACATGAATTTATCAGTTTAAACAGTTAAAAACAGCGTTATTCTATGTTTTTGCAAGTTTAAAACAGCAATTTTATCGTCATTTCTCATAAATCGTCGTTTCGCACGAAAGAAACATGTATTTGTCAGTTTGGATAGTTCAAAACAGCGTTTTCTATGTTTTTGCAAATTTAAAACAGCATTTTAAATACGTCAGTTTAGATTGTTGAAAACAGCGTTTTCTTGGTTTTGCTAGTTTGAAACAGCAGTTTTATCGTGATTTCACAAAAATCCACCGTTTGGAACGAAAGAAACATGAATTTATCAGTTTGAACAGTTGAAAACAGCGGTTTCCTATGTTTTTGCAAGTTTAAAACAGAATTTTATCGTTATTCTTCATAAATCGCCGTTTCGCACGAAAGAAACATGAATTTATCAGTTTGAATAGTTGAAAACAGCGTTTTTCTATGTTTTTGCATGTTTAAAACAGCAATTTTATCGTCATTTCTCATAAATCGCCGTTTCGCAAGAAAGGAACATGAATTTGTCAGTTTGAATAGTTGAAAACAGCGTTTTTCTATGTTTTTGCAAGTTCAAAACACAAATATTATAGTCATTTCTCATAAATCGCCGTTTCGCACGAAAGAAATATGAATTTGTCAGTTTGGATAGTTCAAAACAGCGTTTTCTATGTTTTTACAAGTTTAAAACAGCAATTTTATCGTCATTACTCCTAAATCGCCGTTTCGCACAGTAGAAACATGAATTTATCAGTTTGAATAGTTGAAAACAGCGTTTTTCTATGTTTTTGCAAGTTTAAAACAGCAATTTTATCGTACTTTCTCATAAATCACCGTTTCGCACGAAAGAAACATGAATTTATCAGTTTGAATAGTTGAAAACAGCGTTTTTCTATGTTTTTGCAAGTTTAAAACAGCAATATTTGTCAGTTTGGATAGTTCAAAACAGCGTTTTCTATGTTTTTGCAAATTTAAAACAGCATTTTAAATACGTCAGTTTAGATTGTTGAAAAAAGCGTTTTCTTGGTTTTGCTAGTTTAAAACAGCAGTTTTATCGTGATTTCACAAAAATCCACCGTTTCGAACGAAAGAAACATGAATTTATCAATTTGAATAGTTGAAAACAGCGTTTTTCTATGTTTTTGCAAGTATAAAACTGCAATTTTATAGTCATTTCTCATAAATCGCCGTTTCGCACGAAAAAAACATGAATTTGTCAGTTTGGATAGTTCAAAACAGCGTTTTCTATGTTTTTGCAAGTTTAAAACAGAATTTTAAATACGTCAGTTTAGATTGTTGAAAACAGCGTTTTCTTGGTTTTGCTAGTTTAAAACAGCAGTTTTATCGTGATTTCACAAAAATCCACCGTTTCGAACGAAAGAAACATGAATTTATCAGTTTGAATAGTTGTAAACAGCGTTTTTCTATGTTTTTGCAAGTTCAAAACAGCAATTTATAGTCATTTCTCATAAATCACTGTTTCGCACGAAAGAAACATGAATTTATCAGTTTGAACAGTTAAAAACAGCGTTATTCTATGTTTTTGCAAGTTTAAAACAGCAATTTTATCGTCATTTCTCATAAATCGCCGTTTCGCACGAAAGAAACATGAATTTGTCAGTTTATATAGTTAAAAACAGCGTTTTCTATGTTTTTGCAAGTTTAAAACAGCATTTTAAATACGTCAGTTTAGATTGTTGAAAAAGGCGTTTTCGTGGTTTTGCTAGTTTAAAACAGCAGTTTTATCGTGATTTCACAAAAATCCACCGTTTCGAACGAAAGAAACATGAATTTATCAATTTGAATAGTTGAAAATAGCGTTTTTCTATGTTTTTGCAAGTTTAAAACAGCAATTTTATCGTCATTTCTCATAAATCACCGTTTCGCAAGAAAGAAACATGAATTTATCAGTTTGAGTAGTTGAAAACAGCGTTTTTCTATGTTTTTGCAAGTATAAAACAGCAATTTTATAGTCATTTCTCATAAATCGCCGTTTCGCACGAAAGAAACATGAATTTGTCAGTTTGGATAGTTCAAAACAGCGTTTTCTATGTTTTTGCAAGTTTAAAACAGCATTTTAAATACGTCAGTTTAGATTGTTGAAAACAGCGTTTTCTTGGTTTTGCTAGTTTAAAACAGCAGTTTTATCGTGATTTCACAAAAATCCACCGTTTCGAACGAAAGAAACATGAATTTATCAGTTTGAATAGTTGTAAACAGCGTTTTTCTATGTTTTTGCAAGTTCAAAACAGCAATTTTATAGTCATTTCTCATAAATCACTGTTTCGCACGAAAGAAACATGAATTTATCAGTTTGAACAGTTAAAAACAGCGTTATTCTATGTTTTTGCAAGTTTAAAACAGCAATTTTATCGTCATTTCTCATAAATCGTCGTTTCGCACGAAAGAAACATGTATTTGTCAGTTTGGATAGTTCAAAACAGCGTTTTCTATGTTTTTGCAAATTTAAAACAGCATTTTAAATACGTCAGTTTAGATTGTTGAAAACAGCGTTTTCTTGGTTTTGCTAGTTTGAAACAGCAGTTTTATCGTGATTTCACAAAAATCCACCGTTTGGAACGAAAGAAACATGAATTTATCAGTTTGAATAGTTGAAAACAGCGTTTTTCTATGTTTTTGCATGTTTAAAACAGCAATTTTATCGTCATTTCTCATAAATCGCCGTTTCGCAAGAAAGGAACATGAATTTGTCAGTTTGAATAGTTGAAAACAGCGTTTTTCTATGTTTTTGCAAGTTCAAAACACAAATATTATAGTCATTTCTCATAAATCGCCGTTTCGCACGAAAGAAATATGAATTTGTCAGTTTGGATAGTTCAAAACAGCGTTTTCTATGTTTTTACAAGTTTAAAACAGCAATTTTATCGTCATTACTCCTAAATCACCGTTTCGCACAGTAGAAACATGAATTTATCAGTTTGAATAGTTGAAAACAGCGTTTTTCTATGTTTTTGCAAGTTTAAAACAGCAATTTTATCGTACTTTCTCATAAATCACCGTTTCGCACGAAAGAAACATGAATTTATCAGTTTGAATAGTTGAAAACAGCGTTTTTCTATGTTTTTGCAAGTTTAAAACAGCAATATTTGTCAGTTTGGATAGTTCAAAACAGCGTTTTCTATGTTTTTGCAAATTTAAAACAGTATTTTAAATACTTCAGTTTAGATTGTTGAAAAAAGCGTTTTCTTGGTTTTGCTAGTTTAAAACAGCAGTTTTATCGTGATTTCACAAAAATCCACCGTTTCGAACGAAAGAAACATGAATTTATCAATTTGAATAGTTGAAAACAGCGTTTTTCTATGTTTTTGCAAGTATAAAACAGCAATTTTATAGTCATTTCTCATAAATCGCCGTTTCGCACGAAAGAAACATGAATTTGTCAGTTTGGATAGTTCAAAACAGCGTTTTCTATGTTTTTGCTAGTTTAAAACAGCATTTTAAATACGTCAGTTTAGATTGTTGAAAACAGCGTTTTCTTGGTTTTGCTAGTTTAAAACAGCAGTTTTATCGTGATTTCACAAAAATCCACCGTTTCGAACGAAAGAAACATGAATTTATCAGTTTGAATAGTTGTAAACAGCGTTTTTCTATGTTTTTGCAAGTTCAAAACAGCAATTTATAGTCATTTCTCATAAATCACTGTTTCGCACGAAAGAAACATGAATTTATCAGTTTGAACAGTTAAAAACAGCGTTATTCTATGTTTTTGCAAGTTTAAAACAGCAATTTTATCGTCATTTCTCATAAATCGCCGTTTCGCACGAAAGAAACATGTATTTGTCAGTTTGGATAGTTCAAAACAGCGTTTTCTATGTTTTTGCAAATTTAAAACAGCATTTTAAATACGTCAGTTTAGATTGTTGAAAACAGCGTTTTCTTGGTTTTGCTAGTTTGAAACAGCAGTTTTATCGTGATTTCACAAAAATCCACCGTTTTGAACGAAAGAAACATGAATTTATCAGTTTAAATAGTTGAAAACAGCGTTTTTCTATGTTTTTGCAAGTTCAAAACAGCAATTTTATAGTCATTTCTCATAAATCGCTGTTTTGCACGAAAGAAACATGAATTTATCAGTTTGATCAGTTGAAAACAGCGTTATTCTATGTTTTTGCAAGTTTAAAACAGCAATTTTATCGTCATTTTTCATAAATCGCCGTTTCGCACGAAAGAAACATGAATTTGTCAGTTTATATAGTTAAAAACAGCGTTTTCTATGTTTTTGCAAGTTTAAAACAGCATTTTAAATACGTCAGTTTAGATTGTTGAAAAAAGCGTTTTCTTGGTTTTGCTAGTTTAAAACAGCAGTTTTATCGTGATTTCACAAAAATCCACCGTTTCGAACGAAAGAAACATGAATTTATCAATTTGAATAGTTGAAAATAGCGTTTTTCTATGTTTTTGCAAGTTTAAAACAGCAATTTTATCATAAATCGCCGTTTCGCAAGAAAGAAACATGAATTTATCAGTTTGAGTAGTTGAAAACAGCGTTTTTCTATGTTTTTGCAAGTATAAAACAGCAATTTTATAGTCATTTCTCATAAATCGCCGTTTCGCACGAAAGAAACATGAATTTGTCAGTTTGGATAGTTCAAAACAGCGTTTTCTATGTTTTTGCAAGTTTAAAACAGCATTTTAAATACGTCAGTTTAGATTGTTGAAAACAGCGTTTTCTTGGTTTTGCTAGTTTAAAACAGCAGTTATATCGTGATTTCACAAAAATCCACCGTTTCGAACGAAAGAAACATGAATTTGTCAGTTTGGATCGTTCAAAACAGCGTTTTCTATGTTTTTGCAAGTTTAAAACAGCAATTTTATCGTCATTTCTCATAAATCGCCGTTTCGCACGGAAGAAACATGAATTTATCAGTTTGAATAGTTAAAAACATCGTTTTTCTAAGTTTTTGCAAGTTTAAAACAGCAATTTTATCGTCATTTCTCATAAATCGCCTTTTCGCACAGAAGAAACATGAATTTGTCAGTTTGAATATTTGAAAACAGCGTTTTTCTATGTTTTTGCAAGTTTAAAACAGCAATTTTATCGTCATTTCTCATAAATCGCCGTTTCGAACGAAAGAAACATGAATTTATCAGTTTGAATAGTTGAAAACAGCGTTTTTTTATGTTTTTGCAAGTTTAAAACAGCAATTTTATCGTCATTTCTCATAAATCGCCGTTTCGCACGAAAGAAACTTGAATTTATCAGTTTCAATAGTTGAAAACAGCGTTTTTCTATGTTTTTGCAAGTTTAAAACAGCAATTTTATCGTTATTTCTCATAAATCGCCGTTTTGCACGAAAGAAACATGAATTTATAAGTTTAAATAGTTGAAAACAGCGTTTTTTTATGTTTTTGCAAGTTTAAAACAGCAATTTTATCGTCATTTCTCATAAATCGCCGTTTCGCAAGGAAGAAACATGAATTTGTCAGTTTGAATAGTTGAAAACAGCGTTTTTCTATGTTTTTGCCAGTTTAAAACAGCAATTTTATCGTCATTTCTCATAAATCGCCGTTTCGCACGAAAGAAACATGAATTTATCAGTTTGAATAGTTAAAAACAGCGTTTTTCTATGTTTTTTCAAGTTTAAAACAGCAATTTTATTGTCATTTCTCATAAAAAGCCGGTTTGCACGGAAGAAACATGAATTTGTCAGTTTGGATAGTTCAAAACAGCGTTTTTTATGTTTTTGCAAGTTTAAAACAGCATTTTAAATACGTCAGTTTAGATTGTTGAAAACAGCGTTTTCTTGGTTTTGCTAGTTTAAAACAGCA
The DNA here is from genome assembly GCA_963942605.1 of Poecilus cupreus. Taxonomy (NCBI): domain Eukaryota; kingdom Metazoa; phylum Arthropoda; class Insecta; order Coleoptera; family Carabidae; genus Poecilus; species Poecilus cupreus. The sequence continues at coordinate 322,466 of CAWWDY010001589.1, read as the reverse complement.
GTTTTATTGTGATTTCACAAAAATCCACCGTTTCGATCGAAAGAAACATTAATTTATAAGTTTGAATAGTTAAAAACAGCGTTTTTCTATGTTTTTGCAAGTTTAAAACAGCATTTTAAATACGTCAGTTTAGATTGTTGAAAACAGCGTTTTCTTGGTTTTGCTAGTTTAAAACAGCAGTTTTATCGTGATTTCACAAAAATCCACCGTTTCGAACGAAAGAAACATGAATTTATCAGTTTGAATAGTTGTAAACAGCGTTTTTCTATGTTTTTGCAAGTTCAAAACAGCAATTTTATAGTCATTTCTCATAAATCACTGTTTCGCACGAAAGAAACATGAATTTATCAGTTTGAACAGTTAAAAACAGCGTTATTCTATGTTTTTGCAAGTTTAAAACAGCAATTTTATCGTCATTTCTCATAAATCGTCGTTTCGCACGAAAGAAACATGTATTTGTCAGTTTGGATAGTTCAAAACAGCGTTTTCTATGTTTTTGCAAATTTAAAACAGCATTTTAAATACGTCAGTTTAGATTGTTGAAAACAGCGTTTTCTTGGTTTTGCTAGTTTGAAACAGCAGTTTTATCGTGATTTCACAAAAATCCACCGTTTGGAACGAAAGAAACATGAATTTATCAGTTTGAACAGTTGAAAACAGCGGTTTCCTATGTTTTTGCAAGTTTAAAACAGTATTTTATCGTTATTCTTCATAAATCGCCGTTTCGCACGAAAGAAACATGAATTTATCAGTTTGAATAGTTGAAAACAGCGTTTTTCTATGTTTTTGCATTTTTAAAACAGCAATTTTATCGTCATTTCTCATAAATCGCCGTTTCGCAAGAAAGGAACATGAATTTGTCAGTTTGAATAGTTGAAAACAGCGTTTTTCTATGTTTTTGCAAGTTCAAAACACAAATATTATAGTCATTTCTCATAAATCGCCGTTTCGCACGAAAGAAATATGAATTTGTCAGTTTGGATAGTTCAAAACAGCGTTTTCTATGTTTTTACAAGTTTAAAACAGCAATTTTATCGTCATTACTCCTAAATCGCCGTTTCGCACAGTAGAAACATGAATTTATCAGTTTGAATAGTTGAAAACAGCGTTTTTCTATGTTTTTGCAAGTTTAAAACAGCAATTTTATCGTACTTTCTCATAAATCACCGTTTCGCACGAAAGAAACATGAATTTATCAGTTTGAATAGTTGAAAACAGCGTTTTTCTATGTTTTTGCAAGTTTAAAACAGCAATATTTGTCAGTTTGGATAGTTCAAAACAGCGTTTTCTATGTTTTTGCAAATTTAAAACAGTATTTTAAATACGTCAGTTTAGATTGTTGAAAAAAGCGTTTTCTTGGTTTTGCTAGTTTAAAACAGCAGTTTTATCGTGATTTCACAAAAATCCACCGTTTCGAACGAAAGAAACATGAATTTATCAATTTGAATAGTTGAAAACAGCGTTTTTCTATGTTTTTGCAAGTATAAAACAGCAATTTTATAGTCATTTCTCATAAATCGCCGTTTCGCACGAAAGAAACATGAATTTGTCAGTTTGGATAGTTCAAAACAGCGTTTTCTATGTTTTTGCTAGTTTAAAACAGCATTTTAAATACGTCAGTTTAGATTGTTGAAAACAGCGTTTTCTTGGTTTTGCTAGTTTAAAACAGCAGTTTTATCGTGATTTCACAAAAATCCACCGTTTCGAACGAAAGAAACATGAATTTATCAGTTTGAATAGTTGTAAACAGCGTTTTTCTATGTTTTTGCAAGTTCAAAACAGCAATTTATAGTCATTTCTCATAAATCACTGTTTCGCACGAAAGAAACATGAATTTATCAGTTTGAACAGTTAAAAACAGCGTTATTCTATGTTTTTGCAAGTTTAAAACAGCAATTTTATCGTCATTTCTCATAAATCGCCGTTTCGCCCGAAAGAAACATGTATTTGTCAGTTTGGATAGTTCAAAACAGCGTTTTCTATGTTTTTGCAAATTTAAAACAGCATTTTAAATACGTCAGTTTAGATTGTTGAAAACAGCGTTTTCTTGGTTTTGCTAGTTTGAAACAGCAGTTTTATCGTGATTTCACAAAAATCCACCGTTTTGAACGAAAGAAACATGAATTTATCAGTTTGAATAGTTGAAAACAGCGTTTTTCTATGTTTTTGCAAGTTCAAAACAGCAATTTTATAGTCATTTCTCATAAATCGCTGTTTTGCACGAAAGAAACATGAATTTATCAGTTTGATCAGTTGAAAACAGCGTTATTCTATGTTTTTGCAAGTTTAAAACAGCAATTTTATCGTCATTTTTCATAAATCGCCGTTTCGCACGAAAGAAACATGAATTTGTCAGTTTATATAGTTAAAAACAGCGTTTTCTATGTTTTTGCAAGTTTAAAACAGCATTTTAAATACGTCAGTTTAGATTGTTGAAAAAAGCGTTTTCTTGGTTTTGCTAGTTTAAAACAGCAGTTTTATCGTGATTTCACAAAAATCCACCGTTTCGAACGAAAGAAACATGAATTTATCAATTTGAATAGTTGAAAATAGCGTTTTTCTATGTTTTTGCAAGTTTAAAACAGCAATTTTATCATAAATCGCCGTTTCGCAAGAAAGAAACATGAATTTATCAGTTTGAGTAGTTGAAAACAGCGTTTTTCTATGTTTTTGCAAGTATAAAACAGCAATTTTATAGTCATTTCTCATAAATCGCCGTTTCGCACGAAAGAAACATGAATTTGTCAGTTTGGATAGTTCAAAACAGCGTTTTCTATGTTTTTGCAAGTTTAAAACAGCATTTTAAATACGTCAGTTTAGATTGTTGAAAACAGCGTTTTCTTGGTTTTGCTAGTTTAAAACAGCAGTTATATCGTGATTTCACAAAAATCCACCGTTTCGAACGAAAGAAACATGAATTTGTCAGTTTGGATCGTTCAAAACAGCGTTTTCTATGTTTTTGCAAGTTTAAAACAGCAATTTTATCGTCATTTCTCATAAATCTCCGTTTCGCACGGAAGAAACATGAATTTATCAGTTTGAATAGTTAAAAACATCGTTTTTCTAAGTTTTTGCAAGTTTAAAACAGCAATTTTATCGTCATTTCTCATAAATCGCCGTTTCGCACAGAAGAAACATGAATTTGTCAGTTTGAATATTTGAAAACAGCGTTTTTCTATGTTTTTGCAAGTTTAAAACAGCAATTTTATCGTCATTTCTCATAAATCGCCGTTTCGAACGAAAGAAACATGAATTTATCAGTTTGAATAGTTGAAAACAGCGTTTTTCTATGTTTTTGCAAGTTTAAAACAGCAATTTTATCGTCATTTCTCATAAATCGCCGTTTCGCACGAAAGAAACTTGAATTTATCAGTTTCAATAGTTGAAAACAGCGTTTTTCTATGTTTTTGCAAGTTTAAAACAGCAATTTTATCGTTATTTCTCATAAATCGCCGTTTTGCACGAAAGAAACATGAATTTATAAGTTTGAATAGTTGAAAACAGCGTTTTTTTATGTTTTTGCAAGTTTAAAACAGCAATTTTATCGTCATTTCTCATAAATCGCCGTTTCGCAAGGAAGAAACATGAATTTGTCAGTTTGAATAGTTGAAAACAGCGTTTTTCTATGTTTTTGCCAGTTTAAAACAGCAATTTTATCGTCATTTCTCATAAATCGCCGTTTCGCACGAAAGAAACATGAATTTATCAGTTTGAATAGTTAAAAACAGCGTTTTTCTATGTTTTTTCAAGTTTAAAACAGCAATTTTATTGTCATTTCTCATAAAAAGCCGGTTTGCACGGAAGAAACATGAATTTGTCAGTTTGGATAGTTCAAAACAGCGTTTTTTATGTTTTTGCAAGTTTAAAACAGCATTTTAAATACGTCAGTTTAGATTGTTGAAAACAGCGTTTTCTTGGTTTTGCTAGTTTAAAACAGCAGTTTTATTGTGATTTCACAAAAATCCACCGTTTCGATCGAAAGAAACATTAATTTATAAGTTTGAATAGTTAAAAACAGCGTTTTTCTATGTTTTTGCAAGTTTAAAACAGCAATTTTATCGTCATTTCTCATAAATCGCCGTTTCGCACGAAAGAAACTTGAATTTATCAGTTTCAATAGTTGAAAACAGCGTTTTTCTATGTTTTTGCAAGTTTAAAACAGCAATTTTATCGTCATTCCTCATAAATCGCCGTTTCGCACGGAAGAAACATGAATTTGTCAGTTTGAAAAGTTGAAAACAGCGTTTTTCTATGTTTTTGCATGTTTAAAACAGCAATTTTATCGTCATTTCTCATAAATCGCCGTTTCGCAAGAAAGGAACATAAATTTATTAGTTTGAATAGTTGAAAACAGCGTTTTTCTATGTTTTTGCAAGTTCAAAACGCAAATTTTATAGTCATTTCTCATAAATCGCCGTTTCGCACGAAATAAATATGAATTTGTCAGTTTGGATAGTTCAAAACAGCGTTTTCTATGTTTTTACAAGTTTAAAACAGCATTTTAAATACGTCAGTTTAGATTGTTGAAAACAACGTTTTCTTGGTTTTGCAAGTTTAAAACAGCAGTTTTATCGTGATTTCACAAAAATCCACCATTTCGAACTAAAGAAACATGAATTTATCAGTTTGAATAGTTGAAAACAGCGTTTTTCTATGTTTTTGCAAGTTTAAAACAGCAATTTTGTCGTCATTTCTCATAAATCGCCGTTTCGCACGAGAGAAACATGAATTTATCAGTTTGAACAGTTGAAAACAGCGTTTTTCTATGTTTTTGCAAGTTTAAAACAGCAATTTTATCGTCATTTCTCATAAATCGCCGTTTCACACGAAATAAACATGAATTTATCAGTTTGAGTTGTTAAAAATAGCGTTTTTCTATGTTTTTGCAAGTTTAAAACAGCAATTTTATCGTCATTTCTCATAAATCGCCGGTTTGCACGGAAGAAACATGAATTTGTCAGTTTGGATAGTTCAAAACAGCGTTTTCTATGTTTTTGCAAGTTTAAAACAGCATTTTAAATAAGTCAGTATAGATTGTTAAAAACAGCGTTTTCTTGGTTTTGCTAGTTTAAAACAACAGTTTTATCGTGATTTCACAAAAATCCACCGTTTCGAACGAAAGAAACATGAATTTATCTGTTTGAATAGTTGAAAACAGCGTTTTTCTATGTTTTTGCAAGTTTAAAACAGCAATTTAACCGTCATTTCTCATAAATCGCCGTTTCGAACGAAAGAAACATGAATTTATCAGTTTGAATAATTGAAAACAGCGTTTTTCTATGTTTTTGCAAGTTTAAAACAGCAATTTTATCGTCATTTCTCATAAATCGCCGTTTCGCACGAAAGAAACTTGAATTTATCAGTTTGAATAGTTGAAAACAGCGTTTTTCTATGTTTTTGCAAGTTTAAAACAGCAATTTTATCGTCATTTCTCATAAATCGCCGCTTCGCACGTAAGAAACATGAATTTATCAGTTTGAATAGTTGAAAACAGCGTTTTTCTATGTTTTTGCAAGTTTAAAACAGCAATTTTATCGCCATTTCTCATAAATCGCCGTTTAGCACGAAAGAACATGAATTTATCAGTTTGGATAATTCAAAACAGTGTTTTCTATGTTTTTGCAAGTTTAAAACAGCTATTTTATCGACATTTCTCATAAATCACCGTTTCGCACGGAAGAAACATGAATTTGTCAGTTTGAATAGTTGAAAACAGCGTTTTTCTATGTTTTTGCAAGTTTTCTTGGTTTTGCTAGTTTAAAACAGCAGTTTTATCGTGATTTCACAAAAATCCACCGTTTCGAACGAAAGAAACATGAATTTATCTGTTTGAATAGTTGAAAGCAGCGTTTTTCTATGTTTTTGATAGTTTAAAACAGCAATTTAATCGTCATTTCTCATAAATCGCCGTTTCGAACGAAAGAAACATGAATTTATCAGTTTGAATAATTGAAAACAGCGTTTTTCTATGTTTTTGCAAGTTTAAAACAGCAATTTTATCGTCATTTCTCATAAATCGCCGTTTCGATCGAAAGAAACATGAATTTATCAGTTTGAATAGTTAAAAACAGCGTTTTTCTATGTTTTTGCAAGTTTAAAACAGCAATTTTATCGTCATTTCTCATAAATCGCCGTTTCGCAAGAAAGAAACATGAATTTATCAGTTTGAATAGTTGAAAACAGCGTTTTTCTATGTTTTTGCAAGTTCAAAACAGCAATTTTATTGTCTTTTCTCATAAATCGCCGTTTCGCACGAAAGAAACATGAATTTGTCAGTTTGGATAGTTCAAAACAGCGTTTTCTATGTTTTTGCAAGTTTAAAACAGCATTTTAAATACGTCAGTTTAGATTGTTGAAAACAGCGTTTTTTTGGTTTTGCTAGTTTAAAACAGCAGTTTTATCGTGATTTCACAAAAATCCACCGTTTCGAACGAAAGAAACATGAATTTATCAGTTTGAATAGTTGTAAAAAGCGTTTTTCTATGTTTTTGCAAGTTCAAAACAGCAATTTTATAGTCATTTCTCATAAATCGCTGTTTCGCACGAAAGAAACATGAATTTATCAGTTTGATCAGTTGAAAACAGCGTTATTCTATGTTTTTGCAAATTTAAATCAGCAATTTTATCGTCATTTTTCATAAATCGCCGTTTCGCACGTAAGAAACATGAATTTATCAGTTTGAATAGTTGAAAACAGCGTTTTTCTATGTTTTTGCAAGTTAAAAACAGCAATTTTATCGTCATTTCTCATAAATCGCCGTTTCGCATGAAAGAAACATGAATTTATCAGTTTAAATAGTTAAAAACAGCGTTTTTCTATGTTTTTGCAAGTTTAAAACAGCAATTTTATCGCCATTTCTCATAAAGCGCCGTTTAGCACGAAAGAACATGAATTTGTCAGTTTGAATTGTTGAAAACAGCGTTTTTCTATGTTTTTGCAAGTTTAAAACAGCTATTTTATCGACATTTCTCATAAATCACCGTTTCGCACGGAAGAAACATGAATTTGTCAGTTTGAATAGTTGAAAACAGCGTTTTTCTATGTTTTTGCAAGTTTAAAACAGTATTTTATCGTCATTTCTCATAAATCGCCGTTTCGCACGGTAGAAATATGAATTTTCAGTTTGAATAGTTGAAGACATCGTTTTTCTATGTTTTGCAAGTTTAAAACAGTATTTTATCGTTATTTCTCATAAATCGCCGTTTCGCATGTAAGAAACATGAATTTATCAGTTTAAGTAGTTGAAAATAGCGTTTTTCTATGTTTTTGCAAGTTGAAAACAGCAATTTTATCTTCATTTCTCATAAATCGCCGTTTCGCACAGAAGAAACATGAATTTGTCAGTTTGAATAGTTGAAAACAGCGTTTTTCTATGTTTTTGCAAGTTTAAAACAGCATTTTAAATACGTCAGTTTAGATTGTTGAAAACAGCGTTTTCTATGTTTTTGCAAGTTTAAAACAGCATTTTAAATACGTCAGTTTAGATTGTTAAAAACAGCGTTTTCTTGGTTTTGCTAGTTTAAAACAGCAGTTTTATCGTGATTTCACAAAAATCCACCGTTTCGAACGAAAGAAACATGAATTTATCTGTTTGAATAGTTGAAAACAGCGTTTTTCTATGTTTTTGCAAGTTTAAAACAGCAATTTAATCGTCATTTCTCATAAATCGCCGTTTCGAACGAAAGAAACATGAATTTATCAGTTTGAATAATTGAAAACAGCGTTTTTCTATGTTTTTGCAAGTTTAAAACAGCAATTTTATCGTCATTTCTCATGAATCGCCGTTTCGCACGAAAGAAACTTGAATTTATCAGTTTGAATAGTTGTAAACAGCGTTTTTCTATGTTTTTGCAAGTTAAAAACAGCAATTTTACCGTCATTTCTCATAAATCGCCGTTTCGCACGAAAGAAACATGAATTTATCAGTTTGAATAGTTGAAAACAGCGTTTTTCTATGTTTTTGCAAGTTTAAAACAGCAATTTTATCGCCATTTCTCATAAATCGCCGTTTAGCACGAAAGAACATGAATTTATCAGTTTGGACAATTGAAAACAGCGTTTTTCTATGTTTTTGCAAGTTTAAAACAGCAATTTTATCGCCATTTCTCATAAATCGCCGTTTAGCACGAAAGAACATGAATTTATCAGTTTGGACAATTGAAAACAGCGTTTTTCTATGTTTTTGCAAGTTTAAAACAGCAACTTTATCGTCATTTCTCATAAATCGCCGGTTTGCACGGAAGAAACATGAATTTGTCAGTTTGGATAATTCAAAACAGTGTTTTCTATGTTTTTGCAAGTTTAAAACAGCTATTTTATCGACATTTCTCATAAATCACCGTTTCGCACGGTAGAAATATGAATTTGTCAGTTTGAATAGTTGAAAACAGCGTTTTTCTATGTTTTTGCAAGTTTAAAACAGCTATTTTATCGACATTTCTCATAAATCACCGTTTCGCACGGAAGACTGAATTTGTCAGTTTGAATAGTTGAAAACAGCGTTTTTCTATGTTTTTGCAAGTTTAAAACAGTATTTTATCGTCATTTCTCATAAATCGCTGTTTCGCACGGTAGAAATATGAATTTTCAGTTTGAATAGTTGAAGACATCGTTTTTCTATGTTTTGCAAGTTTAAAACAGTATTTTATCGTTATTTCTCATAAATCGCCGTTTCGCATGTAAGAAACATGAATTTATCAGTTTGAGTAGTTGAAAATAGCGTTTTTCTATGTTTTTGCAAGTTGAAAACAGCAATTTTATCTTCATTTCTCATAAATCGCCGTTTCGCACAGAAGAAGCATGAATTTGTCAGTTTGAATAGTTGAAAACAGCGTTTTTCTATGTTTTTGCAAGTTTAAAACAGCATTTTAAATACGTCAGTTTAGATTGTTGAAAACAGCGTTTTCTTGGTTTTGCTAGTTTAAAACAGCAGTTTTATTGTGATTTCACAAAAATCCACCGTTTCGATCGAAAGAAACATGAATTTATCAGTTTGAATAGTTAAAAACAGCGTTTTTCTATGTTTTTGCAAGTTTAAAACAGCAATTTTATCGTCATTTCTCATAAATCACCGTTTCGCAAGAAAGAAACATGAATTTATCAGTTTGAATAGTTGAAAACAGCGTTTTTCTATGTTTTTGCAAGTTCAAAACAGCAATTTTATAGTCTTTTCTCATAAATCGCCGTTTCGCACGAAAGAAACATGAATTTGTCAGTTTGGATAGTTCAAAACAGCGTTTTCTATGTTTTTGCAAGTTTAAAACAGCAATTTTATCGTCATTTCTCATAAATCGCCGTTTTGCACGAAAGAAACATGAATTTATCAGTTTGAGTAGTTGAAAATAGCGTTTTTCTATGTTTTTGCAAGTTTAAAACAGCAATTTTATCGTCATTTCTCATAAATCGCCGTTTCGCAAGAAAGAAACATGAATTTATCAGTTTGAGTAGTTGAAAACAGCGTTTTTCTATGTTTTTGCAAGTATAAAACAGCAATTTTATAGTCATTTCTCATAAATCGCCGTTTCGCACGAAAGAAACATGAATTTGTCAGTTTGGGTAGTTCAAAACAGCGTTTTCTATGTTTTTGCAAGTTTAAAACAGCATTTTAAATACGTCAGTTTAGATTGTTGAAAACAGCGTTTTCTTGGTTTTGCTAGTTTAAAACAGCAGTTTTATCGTGATTTCACAAAAATCCACCGTTTCGCACGAAAGAAACATGAATTTATCAGTTTGAATAGTTGTAAAAAGCGTTTTTCTATGTTTTTGCAAGTTCAAAACAGCAATTTTATAGTCATTTCTCATAAATCACTGTTTCGCACGAAAGAAACATGAATTTATCAGTTTGAACAGTTAAAAACAGCGTTATTCTATGTTTTTGTAAGTTTAAAACAGCAAATTTATCGTCATTTCTCATAAATCGCCGTTTCGCACGAAAGAAACATGTATTTGTCAGTTTGGATAGTTCAAAACAGCGTTTTCTATGTTTTTGCAAATTTAAAACAGCTTTTCAAATACGTCAGTTAAGATTGTTGAAAACAGCGTTTTCTTGGTTTTGCTAGTTTGAAACAGCAGTTTTATCGTTATTTCACAAAAATCCACCGTTTTGAACGAAAGAAACATGAATTTATCAGTTTGAATAGTTGAAAACAGCGTTTTTCTATGTTTTTGCAAGTTCAAAACAGCAATTTTATAGTCATTTCTCATAAATCGCTGTTTCGCACGAAAGAAACATGAATTTATCAGTTTGATCAGTTGAAAACAGCGTTATTCTATGTTTTTGCAAGTTTAAAACAGCAATTTTATCGTCATTTTTCATAAATCGCCGTTTCGCACGAAAGAAACATGAATTTGTCAGTTTATATAGTTAAAAACAGCGTTTTCTATGTTTTTGCAAGTTTATAACAGCATTTTAAATACGTCAGTTTAGATTGTTGAAAAAAGCGTTTTCTTGGTTTTGCTAGTTTAAAACAGCAGTTTTATCGTGATTTCACAAAAATCCACTGTTTCGAACGAAAGAAACATGAATTTATCAATTTGAATAGTTGAAAATAGCGTTTTTCTATGTTTTTGCAAGTTTAAAACAGCAATTTTATCGTCATTTCTCATAAATCGCCGTTTCGCAAGAAAGAAACATGAATTTATCAGTTTGAGTAGTTGAAAACTGCGTTTTTCAATGTTTTTGCAAGTATAAAACAGCATTTTTATAGTCATTTCTCATAAATCGCCGTTTCGCACGAAAGAAACATGAATTTGTCAGTTTGGATAGTTCAAAACAGCGTTTTCTATGTTTTTGCAAGTTTAAAACAGCATTTTAAATACGTCAGTTTAGATTGTTGAAAACAGCGTTTTCTTGGTTTTGCTAGTTTAAAACAGCAATTTTATCGTGATTTCACAAAAATCCACCGTTTCGCACGAAAGAAACATGAATTTATCAGTTTGAATAGTTGTAAAAAGCGTTTTTCTATGTTTTTGCAAGTTCAAAACAGCAATTTTATAGTCATTTCTCATAAATCACTGTTTCGCACGAAAGAAACATGAATTTATCAGTTTGAACAGTTAAAAACAGCGTTATTCTATGTTTTTGTAAGTTTAAAACAGCAAATTTATCGTCATTTCTCATAAATTGCCGTTTCGCACGAAAGAAACATGTATTTGTCAGTTTGGATAGTTCAAAACAGCGTTTTCTATGTTTTTGCAAATTTAAAACAGCTTTTCAAATACGTCAGTTTAGATTGTTGAAAACAGCGTTTTCTTGGTTTTGCTAGTTTGAAACAGCAGTTTTATCGTGATTTCACAAAAATCCACCGTTTTGAACGAAAGAAACATGAATTTATCAGTTTGAATAGTTGAAAACAGCGTTTTTCTATGTTTTTGCAAGTTCAAAACAGCAATTTTATAGTCATGACGAGCGATACAAGATGGCGGGTAGTGATGTGCAATTAAATAATCAAGGATCTAATAAGTGTAAAAAGTGCAAGCAAACTGCATTAAGTGGTGCTAAATGTGTCACGTGTGGCACAATATCTCACAGTAGTTGTGCTAAATTAATAAAAAGTGTTAAATTCATTGACGAATCTTCAATTATCTGCTGTGATGTGGATGATAATGAAGAACACGAGGTGACCTTCAACAGTCCATCTGTTGTCAATTATGCTGTGCTTCAAACAGAAATTAAATATCAAAAGGAATTATTACTTAGTAAAGAAGTAATTATAAATAACCAAAATGATCTTATCGAAGCATTAAAACAACAAATATTTTTATTAAATAAAAATTTAAATAAAAAGGCACCATTACCACCATCTGACAAAAATTTTGCTAAACAATCTGAAAACGTACGCAAGAATGATTTAGCGAAATCTGTAAAAAATAATTCAAGAAAAGACAATAATTTACCGGCCGAGACATCAGGTGATGAACCTGTCAAAGCAAATAAACAAATGAAACGTGATGAATCTACGAAAACGATGTCTCCCAGAAGTAGTTTAAACAATGTTGATGCTACAGCTACGGGTGAAAGCAATCAAAGTGGACGTAGAGGACGGAACTACTCTTCAAAACCTCCAATAGTAGGCAATCTAGCTCATAGTTCTTCAGTTGCTATAAAAGCTGCTGTTTCACAACCTGCACTCCTGCACGTCTACAAGCTCCATCCAAGTACGACTGTGGAAAATCTAAAGGACTATCTATTGCCGTTGTTCCCAGAAGTGCTATGTGAAAAATTAATATCTAAGTATCCTGACTATTACTCATCCTTTAAAGTAATTGTAAGCGAATCTAATAGGGATAAAGCAATGGATTCCTCACTGTGGCCCACTGGAACTTATATCAATAAATTTTTTCAGCTAAAAAGCCTTCAAAAGACAAAGAATTCATAGTAAATAACACCTCTTTGTCTAATACGCATGATTTATTAGTCTTAAATTGTAATGCTCTGACTATTTCAAAAGTAAATTTAATTACAGCTGAATATTTATATAAATTTAAAAATTTAAAGTTTCTTTGTTTGTCTGAAACTTGGTGTAATAAAGACCAAGTTGATTTCTTTACTTTCAGTGAATTTAAATGTGTTTCTAATTTTTGTAGATCGCAATACAAAGGAGGCGGTGTTGGAATTTGGTGTCACACAAGTCATTTCAACGAAGTTCAAGCAATAAACCTTTCACAATTCTGTGTTGAAAAACATTTTGAAATTTGTGGTACTTTGTGGAGACCAGTTTCCAACAGCCCCATCCTAATATTAAATATATATAGATCACCTAGTGCTGATTGTAAAATATTTTGTATTAATTTAAATATTGTTTTAGATAACATCTTTAAACCCGATTATGATATCTTTATATGCGGAGATTTCAATCTGGATCCAGTTAGAGATTATAATGAATATAGTCATGTGCTTCATATACTCTCCTCTTATAATTTATTAAATAAAGTTAAAATCCCAACAAGAGGACGTTTTATTTTAGATCATTGTTATACTAATTCTACGAACTGCAATGCAGAAGTAGACAAAAATTTTATATCTGACCATAGTGCAGTTCTAATTAGCACTAATACAAATAAATATTCTATGGAGTATATTAAAAAATATAGGAGAATTTTTAACGAGAAAAACGTAAGTAACTTTATTAATGACCTTTCTAACGAATCATGGTGTAATGTGTATTCAGATTCTGATACAAATGCGGCTTATAACAGTTTCTTTGATATTTTCATGTATAATTTTAATAAAAACTTTCCTATCCAAAAAATCAATATTCACAGATGTGAAAACAAAAGTTGGGTAAATTCAGATATCATAACTTCAAGCAACAATTTAAAATCCTTATTTTATTTAAAAAGTAGTTATCCTGAGCTCATTCCTGTTTATAAAGAAGCGAAACAAAAACATTCACTTCTAATAACAAAAACAAAAATTAATTTCTATCAGAATAAAATAACTCACTCGGACAATAAAGTTAAAAGTGCATGGAATATCATTAATAATTCTAAAAATAAGATTAATCCCAATATAAAACTTAAAATTGATAACAAACTAACTGAGAACCCGGAAATAATAGCTAATATATTCAATAACCACTTCAAAGAAGCACCCTTAAATATTATAAAACGTATTCCCGTAATTAATTCAGATACTACTTATCGCATAACTGATAACAATGTGTACTGTAATTTATTTTTGAATCCTTTTATTGAAATAGAATTATTTGAAATTATTATTAATAAACTTAAAAACAAAAAATCATCTGGTTTTGATAATGTACCTAATTTTGTTATAAGGACTGCTGCACATGTGATATCAGCTCCCTTAACACACATAATTAATTTATCATTTCAAAACGGGAATTTTCCAGAAAAATTAAAAATCAATAAAATAATACCTGTTTTCAAAAAAGGAGACAAACATAATACCGATAATTACAGACCTATTGCTCTGACCTCTGGATTTTCTAAAATTTTTGAATACTGTTTCCTAAGTAGATTTGATGGTTTTCTAAAACAAACTAATATTTTAAGCAATACTCAGTTTGGTTTTAGAGAAAATATCTCGACCATTGATGCTTTGCATTATTTATATAGAAAAATTATTCATTATATTCATAACGGAGAATATCCAGTCGGTATTTTTTGCGATTTTAGTAAAGCCTTCGACTGCGTCGATCATTCGCTGTTGCTTAACAAACTAGAACTTATGGGTATACGTGGCGTTGCGTTAAACTGGATTTCTTCTTTTCTAACCGATAGACTGCAGTTTGTTTCGATTAATCATTTTAATAATACGTCAAATAATGTTGCTAATTCCGATTTAACAAAAATTAACGTTGGTTTGCCTCAGGGCACAGTGCTTGCCCCAATTCTTTTCATTATCTTTATTAATGATTTAAGTGCCGCTCTTACTAATGATTGTGAATCTATCATGTACGCCGACGATACCACTCTTTTAATTTCTGATAAAAGTAAATCTTCTCTAATTGATAAGTGTAATTTAAATATACACTCTTTAAGCACTTGGTGCTCTACAAATAAACTGTTTTTAAATGACAATAAAACTAATATTATTCGTTTTCATACAATAAGTCCTAAAAATAATGACATTCAAGTAAATATTCAGTTTGATGATAATCATTTAGACAGTTGTACTTCAACCCGTATATTAGGTCTCACTGTAACAGAAAACTTGAATTGGAATCTCCATTGTAATGAACTTGTCAGTAAATTAAATATTGTTTGTTATCAATTTCGTCATCTAAAGCAATACTTAAATATTAGCCAACTTCTTATGTTTTATTATGCAAGTGTAGAGTCTCGTATGAGATATGGGATATGTTTATGGGGAAATTCAAGTGCTATTAAAAAAGTATTTATTGCCCAAAAACGAATTATTCGTTGTTTAGCTGGAGTAAGTTACTTATATTCATGTCGTGAATTCTATAAAAAATTCAACATCTTAACTGTTATAAGTTTGTATATTTATGAAACTTGCATTTTTATTTTCAAAAACCAAAATACTTTTGCAAAGACATTTGATATTCATAATTATAACACTAGGCATAATAATAATTTCTATGCACCGGTAGCCAAACTAAATGTTGTTAAAAATTCTCCTGAAATATTTGGTTTAAAATTGTTCAATAAATTACCTGAGAGTTTAAAACAAATTAATAACTTAAAACATTTTAGGAAAGAACTAAAAAAATATTTAATCCTCCATACTATTTACACTCTAGAAGAATATTTCAGCATATAAACATATCATAAGCATAAGCATGTATTAAATTTTTTATGTATTTTTTGACGCTTTCTATACACTGTTTTGTGTCTTTGGAAATAAATATCTTTATTATTATTATTATTATTATTTCTCATAAATCGCTGTTTCGCACGAAAGAAACATGAATTTATCAGTTTGATCAGTTGAAAACAGCGTTATTCTATGTTTTTGCAAGTTTAAAACAGCAATTTTATCGTCATTTTTCATAAATCGCCGTTTCGCACGAAAGAAACATGAATTTGTCAGTTTATATAGTTAAAAACAGCGTTTTCTATGTTTTTGCAAGTTTAAAACAGCATTTTAAATACGTCAGTTCAGATTGTTGAAAAAAGCGTTTTCTTGGTTTTGCTAGTTTAAAACAGCAGTTTTATCGTGATTTCACAAAAATCCACCGTTTCGAACGAAAGAAACATGAATTTATCAATTTGAATAGTTGAAAATAGCGTTTTTCTATGTTTTTGCAAGTTTAAAACAGCAATTTTATCGTCATTTCTCATAAATCGCCGTTTCGCAAGAAAGAAACATGAATTTATCAGTTTCAGTAGTTGAAAACTGCGTTTTTCAATGTTTTTGCAAGTATAAAACAGCAATTTTATAGTCATTTCTCATAAATCGCCGTTTCGCACGAAAGAAACATGAATTTGTCAGTTTGGATAGTTCAAAACAGCGTTTTCTATGTTTTTGCAAGTTTAAAACAGCATTTTAAATACGTCAGTTTAGATTGTTGAAAACAGCGTTTTCTTGGTTTTGCTAGTTTAAAACAGCAGTTTTATCGTGATTTCACAAAAATCCACCGTTTCGATCGAAAGAAACATGAATTTATCAGTTTGAATAGTTGTAAACAGCGTTTTTCTATGTTTTTGCAAGTTCAAAACAGCAATTTTGTAGTCATTTCTCATAAAACACTGTTTCGCACGAAAGAAACATGAATTTATCAGTTTGAACAGTTAAAAACAGCGTTATTCTATGTTTTTGCAAGTTTAAAACAGCAATTTTATCGTCATTTCTCATAAATCGCCGTTTCGCAGGAAAGAAACATGTATTTGTCAGTTTGGATAGTTCAAAACAGCGTTTTCTATGTTTTTGCAAATTTAAAACAGCATTTTAAATACGTCAGTTTAGATTGTTGAAAACAGCGTTTTCTTGGTTTTGCTAGTTTGAAACAGCAGTTTTATCGTGTTTTCACAAAAATCCACCGTTTTGAACGAAAGAAACATGAATTTATCAGTTTGAATAGTTGAAAACAGCGTTTTCCTATGTTTTTGCAAGTTCAAAACAGCAATTTTATAGTCATTTCTCATAAATCGCTGTTTCGCACGAAAGAAACATGAATTTATCAGTTTGATCAGTTGAAAACAGCGTTATTCTATGTTTTTGCAAGTTTAAAACAGCAATTTTATCGTCATTTTTCATAAATCGCCGTTTCGCACGAAAGAAACATGAATTTGTCAGTTTGGATTGTTCAAAACAGCGTTTTCTATGTTTTTGCAAGTTTAAAACAGCATTTTAAATACGTCAGTTTAGATTGTTGAAAAAAGCGTTTTCTTGGTTTTGCTAGTTTAAAATAGCAGTTTTATCGTGTTTTTACAAAAATCCACCGTTTCGAACGAAAGAAACATGAATTTATCAATTTGAATAGTTGAAAATAGCGTTTTTCTATGTTTTTGCAAGTTTAAAACAGCAATTTTATCGTCATATCTCATAAATCGCCGTTTCGCAAGAAAGAAACATGAATTTATCAGTTTGAGTTGTTGAAAACAGCGTTTTTCTATGTTTTTGCAAGTATAAAACAGCAATTTTATAGTCATTTCTCATAAATCGCCGTTTCGCACGAAAGAAACATGAACTTGTCAGTTTGGATAGTTCAAAACAGCGTTTTCTATGTTTTTGCAAGTTTAAAACAGCATTTTAAATACGTCAGTTTAGATTGTTGAAAACAGCGTTTTCTTGGTTTTGCTAGTTTAAAACAGCAGTTTTATCGTGATTTCACAAAAATCCACCGTTTCGAACGAAAGAAACATGAATTTATCAATTTTAATAGTTGAAAATAGCGTTTTTCTATGTTTTTGCAAGTTTAAAACAGCAATTTTATCGTCATATCTCATAAATCGCCGTTTCGCAAGAAAGAAACATGAATTTATCAGTTTGAGTTGTTGAAAACAGCGTTTTTCTATGTTTTTGCAAGTATAAAACAGCAATTTTATCGTCATTTCTCATAAATCGCCGTTTCGCAAGAAAGAAACATGAATTTATCAGTTTGAGTAGTTGAAAACTGCGTTTTTCAATGTTTTTGCAAGTTTAAAACAGCATTTTAAATACGTCAGTTTAGATTGTTGAAAACAGCGTTTTCTTGGTTTTGCTAGTTTAAAACAGCAGTTTTATCGTGATTTCACAAAAATCCACCGTTTCGAACGAAAGAAACATGAATTTATCAATTTGAATAGTTGAAAATAGCGTTTTTCTATGTTTTTGCAAGTTTAAAACAGCAATTTTATCGTCATATCTCATAAATCGCCGTTTCGCAAGAAAGAAACATGAATTTATCAGTTTGAGTTGTTGAAAACAGCGTTTTTCTATGTTTTTGCAAGTATAAAACAGCAATTTTATCGTCATTTTTCATAAATCGCCGTTTCGCACGAAAGAAACATGAATTTGTCAGTTTGGATTGTTCAAAACAGCGTTTTCTATGTTTTTGCAAGTTTAAAACAGCATTTTAAATACGTCAGTTTAGATTGTTGAAAAAAGCGTTTTCTTGGTTTTGCTAGTTTAAAACAGCAGTTTTATCGTGATTTCACAAAAATCCACCGTTTCGAACGAAATAAACATGAATTTATCAATTTGAATAGTTGAAAATAGCGTTTTTCTATGTTTTTGCAAGTTCAAAACAGCAATTTTATCGTCATTTCTCATAAATCGCCGTTTCGCAAGAAAGAAACATGAATTTATCAGTTTGAGTTGTTGAAAACAGCGTTTTTCTATGTTTTTGCAAGTATAAAACAGCAATTTTATCGTCATTTTTCATAAATCGCCGTTTCGCACGAAAGAAACATGAATTTGTCAGTTTGGATTGTTCAAAACAGCGTTTTCTATGTTTTTGCAAGTTTAAAACAGCATTTTAAATACGTCAGTTTAGATTGTTGAAAACAGCGTTTTCTTGGTTTTGCTAGTTTAAAACAGCAGTTTTATCGTGATTTCACAAAAATCCACCGTTTCGAACGAAAGAAACATGAATTTATCAGTTTGAATAGTTGTAAACAGCGTTTTTCTATGTTTTTGCAAGTTCAAAACAGCAATTTTATAGTCATTTCTCATAAATCGCCGTTTCGCAAGAAAGAAACATGAATTTATCAGTTTGAGTTGTTGAAAACAGCGTTTTTCTATGTTTTTGCAAGTATAAAACAGCAATTTTATCGTCATTTCTCATAAATCGCCGTTTTGCACGAAAGAAACATGAATTTATCAGTTTGAACAGTTGAAAACAGCGTTATTCTATGTTTTTGCAAGTATAAAACAGCAATTTTATAGTCATTTCTCATAAGTCGCCGTTTCGCACGAAAGAAACATGAATTTGTCAGTTTGGATAGTTCAAAACAGCGTTTTCTATGTTTTTGCAAGTTTAAAACAGCATTTTAAATACGTCAGTTTAGATTGTTGAAAACAGCGTTTTCTTGGTTTTGCTAGTTTAAAACAGCAGTTTTATCGTGATTTCACAAAAATCCACCGTTTCGAACGAAAGAAACATGAATTTATCAGTTTGAATAGTTGTAAACAGCGTTTTTCTATGTTTTTGCAAGTTCAAAACAGCAATTTTATAGTCATTTCTCATAAATCACTGTTTCGCACGAAAGAAACATGAATTTATCAGTTTGAACAGTTAAAAACAGCGTTATTCTATGTTTTTGCAAGTTTAAAACAGCATTTTAAATACGTCAGTTTAGATTGTTGAAAACAGCGTTTTCTTGGTTTTGCTAGTTTAAAACAGCAGTTTTATTGTGATTTCACAAAAATCCACCGTTTCGATCGAAAGAAACATTAATTTATAAGTTTGAATAGTTAAAAACAGCGTTTTTCTATGTTTTTGCAAGTTTAAAACAGCAATTTTATCGTCATTTCTCATAAATCGCCGTTTCGCACGAAAGAAACTTGAATTTATCAGTTTCAATAGTTGAAAACAGCGTTTTTCTATGTTTTTGCAAGTTTAAAACAGCAATTTTATCGTCATTTCTCATAAATCGCCGTTTTGCACGAAAGAAACATGAATTTATAAGTTTGAATAGTTGAAAACAGCGTTTTTCTATGTTTTTGCAAGTATAAAACAGCAATTTTATAGTCATTTCTCATAAATCGCCGTTTCGCAAGAAAGAAACATGAATTTATCAGTTTGAATAGTTGAAAACAGCGTTTTTCTATGTTTTTGCAAGTTCAAAACAGCAATTTTATAGTCTTTTCTCATAAATCGCCGTTTCGCACGAAAGAAACATGAATTTGTCAGTTTGGATAGTTCAAAACAGCGTTTTCTACGTTTTTGCAAGTTTAAAACAGCAATTTTATCGTCATTTCTCATAAATCGCCGTTTTGCACGAAAGAAACATGAATTTATCAGTTTGAGTAGTTGAAAATAGCGTTTTTCTATGTTTTTGCAAGTTTAAAACAGCAATTTTATCGTCATTTCTCATAAATCGCCGTTTCGCAAGAAAGAAACATGAATTTATCAGTTTGAGTAGTTGAAAACAGCGTTTTTCTATGTTTTTGCAAGTATAAAACAGCAATTTTATAGTCATTTCTCATAAATCGCCGTTTCGCACGAAAGAAACATGAATTTGTCAGTTTGGATAGTTCAAAACAGCGTTTTCTATGTTTTTGCAAGTTTAAAACAGCATTTTAAATACGTCAGTTTAGATTGTTGAAAACAGCGTTTTCTTGGTTTTGCTAGTTTAAAACAGCAGTTTTATCGTGATTTCACAAAAATCCACCGTTTCGCACGAAAGAAACATGAATTTATCAGTTTGAATAGTTGTAAAATGCGTTTTTCTATGTTTTTGCAAGTTCAAAACAGCAATTTTATAGTCATTTCTCATAAATCACTGTTTCGCACGAAAGAAACATGAATTTATCAGTTTGAACAGTTAAAAACAGCGTTATTCTATGTTTTTGTAAGTTTAAAACAGCAAATTTATCGTCATTTCTCATAAATCGCCGTTTCGCACGAAAGAAACATGTATTTGTCAGTTTGGATAGTTCAAAACAGCGTTTTCTATGTTTTTGCAAATTTAAAACAGCATTTCAAATACGTCAGTTTAGATTGTTGAAAACAGCGTTTTCTTGGTTTTGCTAGTTTGAAACAGCAGTTTTATCGTGATTTCACAAAAATCCACCGTTTTGAACGAAAGAAACATGAATTTATCAGTTTGAATAGTTGAAAACAGCGTTTTTCTATGTTTTTGCAAGTTCAAAACAGCAATTTTATAGTCATTTCTCATAAATCGCTGTTTCGTACGAAAGAAACATGAATTTATCAGTTTGATCAGTTGAAAACAGCGTTATTCTATGTTTTTGCAAGATTAAAACAGCAATTTTATCGTCATTTTTCATAAATCGCCGTTTCGCACGAAAGAAACATGAATTTGTCAGTTTATATAGTTAAAAACAGCGTTTTCTATGTTTTTGCAAGTTTAAAACAGCATTTTAAATACGTCAGTTTAGATTGTTGAAAAAAGCGTTTTCTTGGTTTTGCTAGTTTAAAACAGCAGTTTTATCGTGATTTCACAAAAATCCACCGTTTCGAACGAAAGAAACATGAATTTATCAATTTGAATAGTTGAAAATAGCGTTTTTCTATGTTTTTGCAAGTTTAAAAAACAGCAATTTTATCGTCATTTCTCATAAATCGCCGTTTCGCAAGAAAGAAACATGAATTTATCAGTTTGAGTAGTTGAAAACTGCGTTTTTCAATGTTTTTGCAAGTATAAAACAGCAATTTTATAGTCATTTCTCATAAATCGCCGTTTCGCACGAAAGAAACATGAATTTGTCAGTTTGGATAGTTCAAAACAGCGTTTTCTATGTTTTTGCAAGTTTAAAACAGCATTTTAAATACGTCAGTTTAGATTGTTGAAAACAGCGTTTTCTTGGTTTTGCTAGTTTAAAACAGCAGTTTTATCGTGATTTCACAAAAATCCACCGTTTCGCACGAAAGAAACATGAATTTATCAGTTTGAATAGTTGTAAAATGCGTTTTTCTATGTTTTTGCAAGTTCAAAACAGCAATTTTATAGTCATTTCTCATAAATCACTGTTTTGCACGAAAGAAACATGAATTTATCAGTTTGAACAGTTAAAAACAGCGTTATTCTATGTTTTTGTAAGTTTAAAACAGCAAATTTATCGTCATTTCTCATAAATCGCCGTTTCGCACGAAAGAAACATGTATTTGTCAGTTTGGATAGTTCAAAACAGCGTTTTCTATGTTTTTGCAAATTTAAAACAGCATTTCAAATACGTCAGTTTAGATTGTTGAAAACAGCGTTTTCTTGGTTTTGCTAGTTTGAAACAGCAGTTTTATCGTGATTTCACAAAAATCCACCGTTTTGAACGAAAGAAACATGAATTTATCAGTTTGAATAGTTGAAAACAGCGTTTTTCTATGTTTTTGCAAGTTCAAAACAGCAATTTTATAGTCATTTCTCATAAATCGCTGTTTCGCACGAAAGAAACATGAATTTATCAGTTTGATCAGTTGAAAACAGCGTTATTCTATGTTTTTGCAAGTTTAAAACAGCAATTTTATCGTCATTTTTCATAAATCGCCGTTTCGCACGAAAGAAACATGAATTTGTCAGTTTATATAGTTAAAAACAGCGTTTTCTATGTTTTTGCAAGTTTAAAACAGCATTTTAAATACGTCAGTTTAGATTGTTGAAAAAAGCGTTTTCTTGGTTTTGCTAGTTTAAAACAGCAGTTTTATCGTGATTTCACAAAAATCCACCGTTTCGAACGAAAGAAACATGAATTTATCAATTTGAATAGTTGAAAATAGCGTTTTTCTATGTTTTTGCAAGTTTAAAAAACAGCAATTTTATGGTCATTTCTCATAAATCGCCGTTTCGCAAGAAAGAAACATGAATTTATCAGTTTGAGTAGTTGAAAACTGCGTTTTTCAATGTTTTTGCAAGTATAAAACAGCAATTTTATAGTCATTTCTCATAAATCGCCGTATCGCACGAAAGAAACATGTATTTGTCAGTTTGGATAGTTCAAAACAGCGTTTTCTATGTTTTTGCAAGTTTAAAACAGCATTTTAAATACGTCAGTTTAGAATGTTGAAAACAGCGTTTTCTTGGTTTTGCTAGTTTAAAACAGCAGTTTTATCGTGATTTCACAAAAATCCACCGTTTCGATCAAAAGAAACATGAATTTATCAGTTTGAATAGTTGTAAACAGCGTTTTTCTATGTTTTTGCAAGTTCAAAACAGCAATTTTATAGTCATTTCTCATAAATCACTGTTTCGCACGAAAGAAACATGAATTTATCAGTTTGAACAGTTAAAAACAGCGTTATTCTATGTTTTTGCAAGTTTAAAACAGCAATTTTATCGTCATTTCTCATAAATCGCCGTTTCGCACGAAAGAAACATGAATTTGTCAGTTTGGATTGTTCAAAACAGCGTTTTCTATGTTTTTGCAAGTTTAAAACAGCATTTTAAATACGTCAGTTTAGATTGTTGAAAAAAGCGTTTTCTTGGTTTTGCTAGTTTAAAACAGCAGTTTTATCGTGATTTCACAAAAATCCACCGTTTCGAACGAAAGAAACATGAATTTATCAATTTGAATAGTTGAAAATAGCGTTTTTCTATGTTTTTGCAAGTTTAAAACAGCAATTTTATCGTCATATCTCATAAATCGCCGTTTCGCAAGAAAGAAACATGAATTTATCAGTTTGAGTTGTTGAAAACAGCGTTTTTCTATGTTTTTGCAAGTATAAAACAGCAATTTTATAGTCATTTCTCATAAATCGCCGTTTCGCATGAAAGAAACATGAATTTGTCAGTTTGGATAGTTCAAAACAGCGTTTTCTATGTTTTTGCAAGTTTAAAACAGCATTTTAAATACGTCAGTTTAGATTGTTGAAAACAGCGTTTTCTTGGTTTTGCTAGTATAAAACAGCAGTTTTATCGTGATTTCACAAAAATCCACCGTTTCGAACGAAAGAAACATGAATTTATCAATTTGAATAGTTGAAAATAGCGTTTTTCTATGTTTTTGCAAGTTTAAAACAGCAATTTTATCGTCATATCTCATAAATCGCCGTTTCGCAAGAAAGAAACATGAATTTATCAGTTTGAGTTGTTGAAAACAGCGTTTTTCTATGTTTTTGCAAGTATAAAACAGCAATTTTATCGTCATTTCTCATAAATCGCCGTTGCGCACGGAAGAAACATGAATTTGTCAGTTTGAATAGTTGAAAACAGCGTTTTTCTATGTTTTTGCAAGTTTAAAACAGCAATTTTATCGTCATTTCTCATAAATCGCCGTTTTGCACGGAAGAAACATGAATTTATCAGTTTGAACAGTTGAAAACAGCGTTTTTCTATGTTTTTGCTAATTTGAAACAGCAATTTTATCGTCATTTTTCATAATTCGCCGGTTTGCACGAAAGAAACATGAATTTGTCAGCTTGGATAGTTCAAAACAGCGTTTTCTATGTTTTTGCAAGTTTAAAACAGCAATTTTATCGTCATTTCTCATAAATCGCCGTTTCGCACGGAAGAAACATGAATTTGTCAGTTTGAATAGTTAAAAACAGCGTTTTTCTATGTTTTTGCAAGTTTAAAACAGCAATTTTATCGTCATTTCTCATAAATCGCCGTTTCGCACAGAAGAAACATGAATTTGTCAGTTTGAATATTTGAAAACAGCGTTTTTCTATGTTTTTGCAATTTTAAAACAGCAATTTAATCGTCATTTCTCATAAATCGCCGTTTCGAACGAAAGAAACATGAATTTATCAGTTTGAATAGTTGAAAACAGCGTTTTTCTATGTTTTTGCAAGTTTAAAACAGCAATTTTATCGTTATTTCTCATAAATCGCCGTTTCGCACGAAAGAAACTTGAATTTATCAGTTTCAATAGTTGAAAACAGCGTTTTTCTATGTTTTTGCAAGTTTAAAACAGCAATTTTATCGTCATTTCTCATAAATCGCCGTTTTGCACGAAAGAAACATGAATTTATTAGTTTGAATAGTTGAAAACAGCGTTTTTCTATGTTTTTGCAAGTTTAAAACAGCAATTTTATCGTCATTTCTCATTAATCGCCGTTTCGCAAGAAAGAAACATGAATTTGTCAGTTTGAATAGTTGAAAACAGCGTTTTTCTATGTTTTTGCCAGTTTAAAACAGCAATTTTATCGTCATTTCTCATAAATCGCCGTTTCGCACGAAAGAAACATGAATTTATCAGTTTGAATAGTTAAAAACAGCGTTTTTCTATGTTTTTTCAAGTTTAAAACAGCAATTTTATTGTCATTTCTCATAAAAAGCCGGTTTGCACGGAAGAAACATGAATTTGTCAGTTTGGATAGTTCAAAACAGCGTTTTTTATGTTTTTGCAAATTTAAAACAGCATTTTAAATACGTCAGTTTAGATTGTTGAAAACAGCGTTTTCTTGGTT
Source organism: Poecilus cupreus (assembly GCA_963942605.1). Lineage (NCBI taxonomy): Eukaryota > Metazoa > Arthropoda > Insecta > Coleoptera > Carabidae > Poecilus > Poecilus cupreus. Next base: position 297,527 of record CAWWDY010001589.1, on the reverse strand, counting down.
TTGCTAGTTTAAAACAGCAGTTTTATTGTGATTTCACAAAAATCCACCGTTTCGATCGAAAGAAACATTAATTTATAAGTTTGAATAGTTAAAAACAGCGTTTTTCTATGTCTTTGCAAGTTTAAAACAGCAATTTTATCGTCATTTCTCATAAATCGCCGTTTCGCACGAAAGAAACTTGAATTTATCAGTTTCAATAGAAGAAAACAGCGTTTTTTTTATGTTTTTGCAAGTTTAAAACAGCAATTTAATCGTCATTTCTCATAAATCGCCGTTTTGCACGAAAGAAACATGAATTTATAAGTTTGAATAGTTGAAAACAGCGTTTTTCTTTGTTTTTGCAAGTTTAAAACAGCAATTTTATCGTCATTTCTCATAAATCGCCGTTTCGCAAGGAAGAAACATGAATTTGTCAGTTTGAATAGTTGAAAACAGCGTTTTTCTATGTTTTTGCCAGTTTAAAACAGCAATTTTATCGTCATTTCTCATAAATCGCCGTTTCGCACGAAAGAAACATGAATTTATCAGTTTGAATAGTTAAAAACAGCGTTTTTCTATGTTTTTTCAAGTTTAAAACAGCAATTTTATTGTCATTTCTCATAAAAAGCCGGTTTGCACGGAAGAAACATGAATTTGTCAGTTTGGATAGTTCAAAACAGCGTTTTCTATGTTTTTGCAAATTTAAAACAGCATTTTAAATACGTCAGTTTAGATTGTTGTAAACAGCGTTTTCTTGGTTTTGCTAGTTTGAAACAGCAGTTTTATCGTGATTTCACAAAAATCCACCGTTTTGAACGAAAGAAACATGAATTTATCAGTTTGAATAGTTGAAAACAGCGTTTTTCTATGTTTTTGCAAGTTCAAAACAGCAATTTTATAGTCATTTCTCATAAATCACTGTTTCGCACGAAAGAAACATGAATTTATCTGTTTGATCAGTTGAAAACAGCGTTATTCTATGTTTTTGCAAGTTTAAAACAGCAATTTTATCGTCATTTTTCATAAATCGCCGTTTCGTACGAAAGAAACATGAATTTGTCAGTTTGGATAGTTCAAAACAGCGTTTTCTATGTTTTTGCAAGTTTAAAACAGCATTTTAAATACGTCAGTTTAGATTGTTGAAAAAAGCGTTTTCTTGGTTTTGCTAGTTTTAAACAGCAGTTTTATCGTGATTTCACAAAAATCCACCGTTTCCAACGAAAGAAACAAGAATTTATCAGTTTGAATAGCTGAGAACAGCGTTTTTCTATGTTTTTGCAATTTTAAAACAGCAATTTTATCGTCATTTCTCATAAATCGCCGTTTTGCACGAAAGAAACATGAATTTATAAGTTTGAATAGTTGAAACCAGCGTTTTTCTATGTTTTTGCAAGTTTAAAACAGCAATTTTATCGTCATTTCTCATAAATCGCCGTTTCGCAAGGCAGAAACATGAATTTGTCAGTTTGAATAGTTGAAAACAGCGTTTTTCTATGTTTTTGCCAGTTTAAAACAGCAATTTTATCGTCATTTCTCATAAATCGCCGTTTCGCACGAAAGAAACATGAATTTATCAGTTTGAATAGTTAAAAACAGCGTTTTTCTATGTTTTTTCAAGTTTAAAACAGCAATATTATTGTCATTTCTCATAAAAAGCCGGTTTGTACGGAAGAAACATGAATTTGTCAGTTTGGATAGTTCAAAACAGCGTTTTTTATGTTTTTGCAAGTTTAAAACAGCATTTTAAATACGTCAGTTTAGATTGTTGAAAACAGCGTTTTCTTGGTTTTGCTAGTTTAAAACAGCAGTTTTATTGTGATTTCACAAAAATCCACCGTTTCGATCGAAAGAAACATTAATTTATAAGTTTGAATAGTTAAAAACAGCGTTTTTCTATGTTTTTGCAAGTTTAAAACAGCAATTTTATCGTCATTTCTCATAAATCGCCGTTTCGCACGAAAGAAACTTGAATTTATCAGTTTCAATAGTTGAAAACAGCGTTTTTCTATGTTTTTGCAAGTTTAAAACAGCATTTTGATCGTCATTTTTCATAAATCGCCGTTTCGCACGAAAGAAACATGAATTTGTCAGTTTGGATAGTTCAAAACAGCGTTTTCTATGTTTTTGCAAGTTTAAAACAGCATTTTAAATACGTCAGTTTAGATTGTTGAAAAAAGCGTTTTCTTGGTTTTGCTAGTTTAAAACAGCAGTTTTATCGTGATTTCACAAAAATCCATCGTTTCGAACGAAAGAAACATGAATTTATCAGTTTGAATAGCTGAGAACAGCGTTTTTCTATGTTTTTGCAAGTTTCGAACAGCAATTTTATCGTCATTTCTCATAAATCGCCGTTGCGCACGGAAGAAACATGAATTTGTCAGTTTGAATAGTTGAAAACAGCGTTTTTCTATGTTTTTGCAAGTTTAAAACAGCAATTTTATCGTCATTTCTCATAAATCGCCGTTTCGCACGAAAGAAACTTGAATTTATCAGTTTCAATAGTTGAAAACAGCGTTTTTCTATGTTTTTGCAAGTTTAGAACAGCAATTTTATCCTCATTTCTCATAAATCGCCGTTTTGCACGAAAGAAACATGAATTTATAAGTTTGAATAGTTGAAAACAGCGTTTTTCTATGTTTTTGCAAGTTTAAAACAGCAATTTTATCGTCATTTCTCATAAATCGCCGTTTCGCAAGGAAGAAACATGAATTTGTCAGTTTGAATAGTTGAAAACAGCGTTTTTCTATGTTTTTGCCAGTTTAAAACAGCAATTTTATCGTCATTTCTCATAAATCGCCGTTTCGCACGAAAGAAACATGAATTTATTAGTTTGAATAGTTAAAAACAGCGTTTTTCTATGTTTTTTCAAGTTTAAAACAACAATTTTATTGTCATTTCTCATAAAAAGCCGGTTTGCACGGAAGAAACATGAATTTGTCAGTTTGGATAGTTCAAAACAGCGTTTTTTATGTTTTTGCAAGTTTAAAACAGCATTTTAAATACGTCAGTTTAGATTGTTGAAAACAGCGTTTTCTTGGTTTTGCTAGTTTAAAACAGCAGTTTTATTGTGATTTCACAAAAATCCACCGTTTCGATCGAAAGAAACATTAATTTATAAGTTTGAATAGTTAAAAACAGCGTTTTTCTATGTTTTTGCAAGTTTAAAACAGCAATTTTATCGTCATATCTCATAAATCGCCGTTTCGCACGAAAGAAACTTGAATTTATCAGTTTCAATAGTTAAAAACAGCGTTTTTCTATGTTTTTGCAAGTTTAAAACAGCAATTTTGTCGTCATTTCTCATAAATCGCCGTTTTGCACGAAAGAAACATGAATTTATAAGTTTGAATAGTTGAAAACAGCGTTTTTCTATGTTTTTGCAAGTTTAAAACAGCAATTATATCGTCATTTCTCATAAATCGCCGTTTCGCAAAGAAGAAACATGAATTTGTCAGTTTGAATAGTTGAAAACAGCGTTTTTCTATGTTTTTGCCAGTTTAAAACAGCAATTTTATCGTCATTTCTCATAAATCGCCGTTTCGCACGAAAGAAACATGAATTTATCAGTTTGAATAGTTAAAAACAGCGTTTTTCTATGTTTTTGCAAGTTTAAAACAGCAATTTTATTGTCATTTCTCATAAAAAGCCGGTTTGCACGGAAGAAACATGAATTTATAAGTTTGAATAGTTGAAAACAGCGTTTTTCTATGTTTTTGCAAGTTTAAAACAGCAATTATATCGTCATTTCTCATAAATCGCCGTTTCGCAAAGAAGAAACATGAATTTGTCAGTTTGAATAGTTGAAAACAGCGTTTTTCTATGTTTTTGCCAGTTTAAAACAGCAATTTTATCGTCATTTCTCATAAATCGCCGTTTCGCACGAAAGAAACATTAATTTATCAGTTTGATCAGTTGAAAACAGCTTTATTCTATGTTTTTGCAAGTTTAAAACAGCAATTTTATCGTCATTTTTCATAAATCGCCGTTTCGCACGAAAGAAACATGAATTTGTCAGTTTGGATAGTTCAAAACAGCGTTTTCTATGTTTTTGCAAGTTTAAAACAGCATTTTAAATACGTCAGTTTAGATTGTTGAAAAAAGCGTTTTCTTGGTTTTGCTAGTTTAAAACAGCAGTTTTATCGTGATTTCACAAAAATCCACCGTTTCGAACAAAAGAAACATGAATTTATCAGTTTGAATAGCTGGGAACAGCGTTTTTCTATGTTTTTGCAAGTTTAGACTAGCAATTTTATCGTCATTTCTCATAAATCGCCGTTGCGCACGGAAGAAACATGAATTTGTCAGTTTGAATAGTTGAAAACAGCGTTTTTCTATGTTTTTGCAAGTTTAAAACAGCAATTTTATCGTCATTTCTCATAAATCGCCATTTCGCACGGAAGAAACATGAATTTATCAGTTTGAACAGTTGAAAACAGCGTTTTTCTATGTTTTTGCAAATTTAAAACAGCAATTTTATCGTCATTTTTCATAAATCGCCGGTTTGCACGAAAGAAACATGAATTTGTCAGTTTGGATCGTTCAAAACAGCGTTTTCTAAGTTTTTGCAAGTTTAAAGCAGCAATTTTATCGTCATTTCTCAGAAATCGCCGTTTCGCACGAAAGAAACTTGAATTTATCAGTTTCAATAGTTGAAAACAGCGTTTTTCTATGTTTTTGCAAGTTTAGAACAGCAATTTTATCCTCATTTCTCATAAATCGCCGTTTTGCACGAAAGAAACATGAATTTATAAGTTTGAATAGTTGAAAACAGCGTTTTTCTATGTTTTTGCAAGTTTAAAACAGCAATTTTATCGTCATTTCTCATAAATCGCCGTTTCGCAAGGAAGAAACATGAATTTGTCAGTTTGAATAGTTGAAAACAGCGTTTTTCTATGTTTTTGCCAGTTTAAAACAGCAATTTTATCGTCATTTCTCATAAATCGCCGTTTCGCACGAAAGAAACATGAATTTATCAGTTTGAATAGTTAAAAACAGCGTTTTTCTATGTTTTTTCAAGTTTAAAACAGCAATTTTATTGTCATTTCTCATAAAAAGCCGGTTTGCATGGAAGAAACATGAATTTGTCAGTTTGGATAGTTCAAAACAGCGTTTTTTATGTTTTTGCAAGTTTAAAACAGCATTTTAAATACGTCAGTTTAGATTGTTGAAAACAGCGTTTTCTTGGTTTTGCTAGTTTAAAACAGCAGTTTTATTGTGATTTCACAAAAATCCACCGTTTCGATCGAAAGAAACATTAATTTATAAGTTTGAATAGTTAAAAACAGCGTTTTTCTATGTTTTTGCAAGTTTAAAACAGCAATTTTATCGTCATTTCTCATAAATCGCCGTTTCGCACGAAAGAAACTTGAATTTATCAGTTTCAATAGTTGAAAACAGCGTTTTTCTATGTTTTTGCAAGTTTAAAACAGCAATTTTATCGTCATTTCTCATAAACCGCCGTTTTGCACGAAAGAAACATGAATTTATAAGTTTGAATAGTTGAAAACAGCGTTTTTCTATGTTTTTGCAAGTTTAAAACAGCAATTTTATCGTCATTTCTCATAAATCGCCGTTTCGCAAAGAAGAAACATGAATTTGTCAGTTTGAATAGTTGAAAACAGCGTTTTTCTATGTTTTTGCCAGTTTAAAACAGCAATTTTATCGTCATTTCTCATAAATCGCCGTTTCGCACGAAAGAAACATGAATTTATCAGTTTGAATAGTTAAAAACAGCGTTTTTCTATGTTTTTTCAAGTTTAAAACAGCAATTTTATTGTCATTTCTCATAAAAAGCCGGTTTGCACGGAAGAAACATGAATTTGTCAGTTTGGATAGTTCAAAACAGCGTTTTCTAGGTTTTTGCAAATTTAAAACAGCATTTTAAATACGTCAGTTTAGATTGTTGAAAACAGCGTTTTCTTGTTTTGCTAGTTTGAAACAGCAGTTTTATCGTGATTTCACAAAAATCCACCGTTTTGAACGAAAGAAACATGAATTTATCAGTTTGAATAGTTGAAAACAGCGTTGTTCTATGTTTTTGCAAGTTCAAAACAGCAATTTTATCGTCATTTCTCATAAACCGCCGTTTTGCACGAAAGAAACATGAATTTATAAGTTTGAATAGTTGAAAACAGCGTTTTTCTATGTTTTTGCAAGTTTAAAACAGCAATTTTATCGTCATTTTTCATAAATCGCCGTTTCGCACGAAAGAAACATGATTTTGTCAGTTTGGATAGTTCAAAACAGCGTTTTCTGTTTTTGCAAGTTTAAAACAGCATTTTAAATACGTCAGTTTAGATTGTTGAAAAAAGCGTTTTCTTGGTTTTGCTAGTTTAAAACAGCAGTTTAATCGTGATTTCACAAAAATCCACCGTTTCGAACGAAAGAAACATGAATTTATCAGTTTGAATAGCTGGGAACAGCGTTTTTCTATGTTTTTGCAAGTTTAGAACAGCAATTTTATCGTCATTTCTCATAAATCGCCGTTACGCACGGAAGAAACATGAATTTGTCAGTTTGAATAGTTGAAAACAGCGTTTTTCTATGTTTTTGCAAGTTTAAAACAGCAATTTTATCGTCATTTCTCATAAATCGCCGTTTCGCACGGAAGAAACATGAATTTATCAGTTTGAACAGTTGAAAACAGCGTTTTTCTATGTTTTTGCAAATTTAAAACAGCACTTTTATCGTCATTTTTCATAACTCGCCGGTTTGCACGAAAGAAACATGAATTTGTCAGTTTGGATCGTTCAAAACAGCGTTTTCTATGTTTTTGCAAGTTTAAAACAGCAATTTTATCGTCATTTCTCATAAATAGCCGTTTTGCACGAAAGAAACATGAATTTATAAGTTTGAATAGTTGAAAACAGCGTTTTTCTATGTTTTTGCAAGTTTAAAACAGCAATTTTATCGTCATTTCACATAAATCGCCGTTTCGAAAGGAAGAAACATGAATTTGTCAGTTTGAATAGTTGAAAACAGCGTTTTTCTATGTTTTTGCCAGTTTAAAACAGCAATTTTATCGTCATTTCTCATAAATCGCCGTTTCGCACGAAAGAAACATGAATTTATCAGTTTGAATAGTTAAAAACAGCGTTTTTCTATGTTTTTTCAAGTTTAAAACAGCAATTTTATTGTCATTTCTCATAAAAAGCCGGTTTGCACGGAAGAAACATGAATTTGTCAGTTTGGATAGTTCAAAACAGCGTTTTTTATGTTTTTGCAAGTTTAAAACAGCATTTTAAATACGTCAGTTTAGATTGTTGAAAACAGCGTTTTCTTGGTTTTGCTAGTTTAAAACAGCAGTTTTATTGTGATTTCACAAAAATCCACCGTTTCGATCGAAAGAAACATTAATTTATAAGTTTGAATAGTTAAAAACAGCGTTTTTCTATGTTTTTGCAAGTTTAAAACAGCAATTTTATCGTCATTTCTCATAAATCGCCGTTTCGCACGAAAGAAACTTGAATTTATCAGTTTCAATAGTTGAAAACAGCGTTTTTCTATGTTTTTGCAAGTTTAAAACAGCAATTTTATCGTCATTTCTCATAAATCGCCGTTTTGCACGAAAGAAACATGAATTAATAAGTTTGAATAGTTGAAAACAGCGTTTTTCTATGTTTTTGCAAGTTTAAAACAGCAATTTTATCGTCATTTCTCATAAATCGCCGTTTCGCAAAGAAGAAACATGAATTTGTCAGTTTGAATAGTTGAAAACAGCGTTTTTCTATGTTTTTGCCAGTTTAAAACAGCAATTTTATCGTCATTTCTCATAAATCGCCGTTTCGCACGAAAGAAACATGAATTTATCAGTTTGAATAGTTAAAAACAGCGTTTTTCTATGTTTTTTCAAGTTTAAAACAGCAATTTTATTGTCATTTCTCATAAAAAGCCGGTTTGCACGAAAGAAACATTAATTTGTCAGTTTGGATAGTTCAAAACAGCGTTTTCTAGGTTTTTGCAAATTTAAAACAGCATTTTAAATACGTCAGTTTAGATTGTTGAAAACAGCGTTTTCTTGTTTTGCTAGTTTGAAACAGCAGTTTTATCGTGATTTCACAAAAATCCACCGTTTTGAACGAAAGAAACATGAATTTATCAGTTTGAATAGTTGAAAACAGCGTTTTTCTATGTTTTTGCAAGTTCAAAACAGCAATTTTATAGTCATTTCTCATAAATCGCTGTTTCGCACGAAAGAAACATGAATTTATCAGTTTGAACAGTTGAAAACAGCGTTTTTCTATGTTTTTGCAAATTTAAAACAGCACTTTTATCGTCATTTTTCATAAATCGCCGGTTTGCACGAAAGAAACATGAATTTGTCAGTTTGGATCGTTCAAAACAGCGTTTTCTATGTTTTTGCAAGTTTAAAACAGCAATTTTATCGTCATTTCTCATAAATCGCCGTTTTGCACGAAAGAAACATGAATTTATAAGTTTGAATAGTTGAAAACAGCGTTTTTCTATGTTTTTGCAAGTTTAAAACAGCAATTTTATCGTCATTTCTCATAAATCGCCGTTTCGAAAGAAAGAAACATGAATTTGTCAGTTTGAATAGTTGAAAACAGCGTTTTTCTATGTTTTTGCCAGTTTAAAACAGCAATTTTATCGTCATTTCTCATAAATCGCCGTTTCGCACGAAAGAAACATGAATTTATCAGTTTGAATAGTTAAAAACAGCGTTTTTCTATGTTTTTTCAAGTTTAAAACAGCAATTTTATTGTCATTTCTCATAAAAAGTCGGTTTGCACGGAAGAAACATGAATTTGTCAGTTTGGATAGTTCAAAACAGCGTTTTTTATGTTTTTGCAAGTTTAAAACAGCATTTTAAATACGTCAGTTTAAATCGTTGAAAACAGCGTTTTCTTGGTTTTGCTAGTTTAAAACAGCAGTTTTATTGTGATTTCACAAAAATCCACCGTTTCGATCGAAAGAAACATTAATTTATAAGTTTGAATAGTTAAAAACAGCGTTTTTCTATGTTTTTGCAAGTTTAAAACAGCAATTTTATCGTCATTTCTCATAAATCGCCGTTTCGCACAAAAGAAACATGAATTTATCAGTTTGAATAGTTAAAAACATCGTTTTTCTATGTTTTTTCAAGTTTAGAACAGCAATTTTATTGTCATTTCTCATAAAAAGCCAGTTTGCACGGAAGAAACATGAATTTGTCAGTTTGGATAGTTCAAAACAGCGTTTTCTATGTTTTTGCAAGTTTAAAACATCATTTTAAATACGTCAGTTTAGATTGTTGAAAACAGCGTTTTCTTGGTTTTGCTAGTTTAAAACAGCAGTTTTATTGTGATTTCACAAAAATTCACCGTTTCGATCGAAAGAAACAATAATTTATAAGTTTGAATAGCTAAAAACAGCGTTTTTCTATGTTTTTGCAAGTTCAAAACGGCAATTTTATCGTCATTTCTCACAAATCGCCGTTTCGCAAGAAAGAAACATGAATTTATCAGTTTGAATAGTTGAAAACAGCGTTTTTCTATGTTTTTGCAAGTTCAAAACAGCAATTTTATAGTCACTTCTCATAAATCGCCGTTTCGCAATAAAGAAACATGAATTTGTCAGTTTGGATAGTTCAAAACAGCGTTTTCTATGTTTTTGCAAGTTTAAAACAGCATTTTAAATACGGCAGTTTAGATTGTTGAAAACAGCGTTTTCTTGGTTTTGCTAGTTTAAAACAGCAGTTTTATCGTGATTTCACAAAAATTCACCGTTTTGAACGAAAGAAACATGAATTTATCAGTTTGAATAATTGAAAACAGCGTTTTTCTATGTTTTTGCAAGTTCAAAACAGCAATTTTATAGTCATTTCTCATAAATCGCTGTTTCGCACGAAAGAAACATGAATTTATCAGTTTGATCAGTTGAAAACAGCGTTATTCTATGTTTTTGCAAGTTTAAAACAGCAATTTTATCGTCATTTTTCATAAATCGCCGTTTCGCACGGAAGAAACATGAATTTGTCAGTTTGGATCGTTCAAAACAGCGTTTTCTATGTTTTTGCAAGTTTAAAACAGCAATTTTATCGTCATTTCTCATAAATCGCCGTTTCGCACAGAAGAAACATGAATTTGTCAGTTTGAATATTTGAAAACAGCGTTTTTCTATGTTTTTGCAAGTTTAAAACAGCAATTTTATCGTCATTTCTCATATCGCCGTTTCGAACGAAAGAAACATGAATTTATCAGTTTGAATAGTTGAAAACAGCGTTTTTCTATGTTTTTGCAAGTTTAAAACAGCAATATAATTGTGATTTCTCATAAAAAGCCGGTTTGCACGGAAGAAACATGAATTTGTCAGTTTGGATAGTTCAAAACAGCGTTTTCTATGTTTTTTCAAGTTTAAAACAGCAATTTTATTGTCATTTCTCATTAAAAGCCGGTTTGCACGGAAGAAACATGAATTTGTCAGTTTGGATAGTTCAAAACAGCGTTTTCTATGTTTTTGCAAGTTTAAAACAGCATTTTAAATACGTCAGTTTAAATTGTTGAAAACAGAGTTTTCTTGGTTTTGCTAGTTTAAAACAGCAGTTTTATCGTGATTTCACAAAAATCCACCGTTTCGAACGAAAGAAACATGAATTTATCTGCTTGAATAGTTGAAAACAGCGTTTTTCTATGTTTTTGGAAGTTTAAAACAGAAATTTTATCGTCATTTCTCATAAATCGCCGTTTCGCACGAAAGAAACATGAATTTATCAGTTTGAACAGTTGAAAACAGCGTTATTCTATGTCTTTGCAAGTTTAAAACAGCAATTTTATCGTCATTTCTAATAAATCGCCGTTTTGCACGAAAGAAACATGAATTTGTCAGTTTGGATAATTGAAAACAGCGTTTTCTATGTTTTTGCAAGTTTAAAACAGCATTTTAAATACATCAGTTTAGATTGTTGAAAACAGCGTTTTCTTGGTTTTGCTAGTTTAAAACAGCAGTTTTATCGTGATTTCACAAAAATCCACCGTTTTGAACGAAAGAAACATGAATTTATCAGTTTGAATAATTGAAAACAGCGTTTTTCTATGTTTTTGCAAGTTCAAAACAGCAATTTTATAGTCATTTCTCATAAATCGCTGTTTCGCACGAAAGAAACATGAATTTATCAGTTTGATCAGTTGAAAACAGCGTTATTCTATGTTTTTGCAAGTTTAAAACAGCAATTTTATCGTCATTTTTCATAAACCGCCGTTTCGCACGAAAGAAACATGAATTTGTCAGTTTGGATAGTTCAAAACAGCGTTTTCTATGTTTTTGCAAGTTTATAACAGCATTTTAAATACGTCAGTTTTGATTGTTGAAAAAAGCGTTTTCTTGGTTTTGCTAGTTTAAAACAGCAGTTTTATCGTGATTTCACAAAAATCTACCGTTTCGAACGAAAGAAACATGAATTTATCAGTTTGAACAGTTGAAAACAGCGTTTTTCTATGTTTTTGCAAATTTAAAACAGCAATTTTATCGTCATTTTTCATAAATCACCGGTTTGCACGAAAGAAACATGAATTTGTCAGTTTGGATCGTTCAAAACAGCGTTTTCTATGTTTTTGCAAGTTTAAAACAGCAATTTTATCGTCATTTCTCATAAATCGCCGTTTCGCACAGAAGAAACATGAATTTGTCAGTTTGAATAGTTGAAAACAGCGTTTTTCTATGTTTTTGCAAGTTTAAAACAGAAATTTTATCGTCATTTCTCATAAATCGCCGTTTCGCACGAAAGAAACATGAATTTATCAGTTTGAATAGTTGAAAACAGTGTTTTTCTATGTTTTTTCAAGTTTAAAACTGCAATTTTATTGTCATTTCTCATAAAAAGCCGGTTTGCACGGAAGAAACATGAATTTGTCAGTTTGGATAGTTCAAAACAGCGTTTTCTATGTTTTTGCAAGTTTAAAACAGCATTTTAAATACGTCAGTTTAGATTGTTGAAAACAGCGTTTTCTTGGTTTTGCCAGTTTAAAACAGCAGTTTTATCGTGATTTCACAAGAATCCACCGTTTCGAACTAAAGAAACATGAATTTATCAGTTTGAATAGTTGAAAACAGCGTTTTTCTATGTTTTTGCAAGTTTAAAAGAAATTTTATCGTCATTTCTTATAAATCGCCGTTTCGCACGGTAGAAACATGAATTTATCAGTTTGAACAGTTGAAAACAGCGTTATTCTATGTCTTTGCAAGTTTAAAACAGCAATATTATCGTCATTTCTAATAAATCGCCGTTTTGCACGAAAGAAACATGAATTTGTCAGTTTGGATAATTGAAAACAGCGTTTTCTATGTTTTTGCAAGTTTAAAACAGCATTTTAAATACATCAGTTTAGATTGTTGAAAACAGCGTTTTCTTGGTTTTGCTAGTTTAAAACAGCAGTTTTATCGTGATTTCACAAAAATCCACCGTTTTGAACGAAAGAAACATGAATTTATCAGTTTGAATAATTGAAAACAGCGTTTTTCTATGTTTTTGCAAGTTCAAAACAGCAATTTTATAGTTATTTCTCATAAATCGCTGTTTCGCACGAAAGAAACATGAATTTATCAGTTTGATCAGTTGAAAACAGCGTTATTCTATGTTTTTGCAAGTTTAAAACAGCAATTTTATCGTCATTTTTCATAAATCGCCGTTTCGCACGAAAGAAACATGAATTTGTCAGTTTGGATAGTTCAAAACAGCGTTTTCTATGTTTTTGCAAGTTTATAACAGCATTTTAAATACGTCAGTTTTGATTGTTGAAAAAAGCGTTTTCTTGGTTTTGCTAGTTTAAAACAGCAGTTTTATCGTGATTTCACAAAAATCTACCGTTTCGAACGAAAGAAACATGAATTTATCAGTTTGAACAGTTGAAAACAGCGTTTTTCTATGTTTTGCAAATTTAAAACAGCAATTTTATCGTCATTTTTCATAAATCACCGGTTTGCACGAAAGAAACATGAATTTGTCAGTTTGGATCGTTCAAAACAGCGTTTTCTATGTTTTTGCAAGTTTAAAACAGCAATTTTATCGTCATTTCTCATAAATCGCCGTTTCGCACAGAAGAAACATGAATTTGTCAGTTTGAATAGTTGAAAACAGCGTTTTTCTATGTTTTTGCAAGTTTAAAACAGAAATTTTATCGTCATTTCTCATAAATCGCCGTTTCGCACGAAAGAAACATGAATTTATCAGTTTGAATAGTTGAAAACAGTGTTTTTCTATGTTTTTTCAAGTTTAAAACTGCAATTTTATTGTCATTTCTCATAAAAAGCCGGTTTGCACGGAAGAAACATGAATTTGTCAGTTTGGATAGTTCAAAACAGCGTTTTCTATGTTTTTGCAAGTTTAAAACAGCATTTTAAATACGTCAGTTTAGATTGTTGAAAACAGCGTTTTCTTGGTTTTGCCAGTTTAAAACAGCAGTTTTATCGTGATTTCACAAAAATCCACCGTTTCGAACTAAAGAAACATGAATTTATCACTTTGAATAGTTGAAAACAGCGTTTTTCTATGTTTTTGCAAGTTTAAAAGATATTTTATCGTCATTTCTTATAAATCGCCGTTTCGCACGAAAGAAACATGAATTTATCAGTTTGAACAGTTGAAAACAGCGTTATTCTATGTCTTTGCAAGTTTAAAACAGCAATTTTATCGTCATTTCTAATAAATCGCCGTTTTGCACGAAAGAAACATGAATTTGTCAGTTTGGATAATTGAAAACAGCGTTTTCTATGTTTTTGCAAGTTTAAAACAGCATTTTAAATACATCAGTTTAGATTGTTGAAAACAGCGTTTTCTTGGTTTTGCTAGTTTAAAACAGCAGTTTTATCGTGATTTCACAAAAATCCACCGTTTTGAACGAAAGAAACATGAATTTATCAGTTTGAATAATTGAAAACAGCGTTTTTCTATGTTTTTGCAAGTTCAAAACAGCAATTTTATAGTCATTTCTCATAAATCGCTGTTTCGCACGAAAGAAACATGAATTTATCAGTTTGATCAGTTGAAAACAGCGTTATTCTATGTTTTTGCAAGTTTAAAACAGCAATTTTATCGTCATTTTTCATAAATCGCCGTTTCGCACGAAAGAAACATGAATTTGTCAGTTTGGATAATTCAAAACAGCGTTTTCTATGTTTTTGCAAGTTTATAACAGCATTTTAAATACGTCAGTTTTGATTGTTGAAAAAAGCGTTTTCTTGGTTTTGCTAGTTTAAAACAGCTGTTTTATCGTGATTTCACAAAAATCCACCGTTTCGAACGAAAGAAACATGAATTTATCAGTTTGAACAGTTGAAAACAGCGTTTTTCTATGTTTTTGCAAATTTAAAACAGCAATTTTATCGTCATTTTTCATAAATCGCCGGTTTGCACGAAAGAAACATGAATTTGTCAGTTTGGATCGTTCAAAACAGCGTTTTCTATGTTTTTGCAAGTTTAAAACAGCAATTTTATCGTCATTTCTCATAAATCGCCGTTTCGCACAGAAGAAACATGAATTTGTCAGTTTGAATATTTGAAAACAGCGTTTTTCTATGTTTTTGCAAGTTTAAAACAGCAATTTTATCGTCATTTCTCATAAATCGCCGTTTCGAACGAAAGAAACATGAATTTATCAGTTTGAATAGTTGAAAACAGCGTTTTTCTATGTTTTTGCAAGTTTAAAACAGCAATTTTATTGTGATTTCTCATAAAAAGCCGGTTTGCACGGAAGAAACATGAATTTGTCAGTTTGGATAGTTCAAAACAGCGTTTTCTATGTTTTTGCAAGTTTAAAACAGCAATTTTATTGTGATTTCTCATAAAAAGCCGGTTTGCACGGAAGAAGCATGAATTTGTCAGTTTGGATAGTTCAAAACAGCGTTTTCTATGTTTTTTCAAGTTTAAAACAGCAATTTTATTGTCATTTCTCATTAAAAGCCGGTTTGCACGGAAGAAACATGAATTTGTCAGTTTGGATAGTTCAAAACAGCGTTATTCTATGTTTTTGCAAGTTTAAAACAGCAATTTTATCGTCATTTTTCATAAATCGCCGTTTCGCACGAAAGAAACATGAATTTGTCAGTTTGGATAGTTCAAAACAGCGTTTTCTTGGTTTTGCAAGTTTAAAACAGCATTTTAAATACGTCAGTTTAGATTGTTGAAAACAGCGTTTTCTTGGTTTTGCCAGTTTAAAACAGCAGTTTTATCGTGATTTCACAAAAATCCACCGTTTCGAACTAAAGAAACATGAATTTATCAGTTTGAATAGTTGAAAACAGCGTTTTTCTATGTTTTTGCAAGTTTAAAAGATATTTTATCGTCATTTCTTATAAATCGCCGTTTCGCACGAAAGAAACATGAATTTATCAGTTTGAACAGTTGAAAACAGCGTTATTCTATGTCTTTGCAAGTTTAAAACAGCAATTTTATCGTCATTTCTAATAAATCGCCGTTTTGCACGAAAGAAACATGAATTTGTCAGTTTGGATAATTGAAAACAGCGTTTTCTATGTTTTTGCAAGTTTAAAACAGCATTTTAAATACATCAGTTTAGATTGTTGAAAACAGCGTTTTCTTGGTTTTGCTAGTTTAAAACAGCAGTTTTATCGTGATTTCACAAAAATCCACCGTTTTGAACGAAAGAAACATGAATTTATCAGTTTGAATAATTGAAAACAGCGTTTTTCTATGTTTTTGCAAGTTCAAAACAGCAATTTTATAGTCATTTCTCATAAATCGCTGTTTCGCACGAAAGAAACATGAATTTATCAGTTTGATCAGTTGAAAACAGCGTTATTCTATGTTTTTGCAAGTTTAAAACAGCAATTTTATCGTCATTTTTCATAAATCGCCGTTTCGCACGAAAGAAACATGAATTTGTCAGTTTGGATAATTCAAAACAGCGTTTTCTATGTTTTTGCAAGTTTATAACAGCATTTTAAATACGTCAGTTTTGATTGTTGAAAAAAGCGTTTTCTTGGTTTTGCTAGTTTAAAACAGCTGTTTTATCGTGATTTCACAAAAATCCACCGTTTCGAACGAAAGAAACATGAATTTATCAGTTTGAACAGTTGAAAACAGCGTTTTTCTATGTTTTTGCAAATTTAAAACAGCAATTTTATCGTCATTTTTCATAAATCGCCGGTTTGCACGAAAGAAACATGAATTTGTCAGTTTGGATCGTTCAAAACAGCGTTTTCTATGTTTTTGCAAGTTTAAAACAGCAATTTTATCGTCATTTCTCATAAATCGCCGTTTCGCACAGAAGAAACATGAATTTGTCAGTTTGAATATTTGAAAACAGCGTTTTTCTATGTTTTTGCAAGTTTAAGACAGCAATTTTATCGTCATTTCTCATAAATCGCCGTTTCGAACGAAAGAAACATGAATTTATCAGTTTGAATAGTTGAAAACAGCGTTTTTCTATGTTTTTGCAAGTTTAAAACAGCAATTTTATTGTGATTTCTCATAAAAAGCCGGTTTGCACGGAAGAAACATGAATTTGTCAGTTTGGATAGTTCAAAACAGCGTTTTCTATGTTTTTGCAAGTTTAAAACAGCAATTTTATTGTGATTTCTCATAAAAAGCCGGTTTGCACGGAAGAAGCATGAATTTGTCAGTTTGGATAGTTCAAAACAGCGTTTTCTATGTTTTTTCAAGTTTAAAACAGCAATTTTATTGTCATTTCTCATTAAAAGCCGGTTTGCACGGAAGAAACATGAATTTGTCAGTTTGGATAGTTCAAAACAGCGTTTTCTATGTTTTTGCAAGTTTAAAACAGCATTTTAAATACGTCAGTTTAAATTGTTGAAAACAGAGTTTTCTTGGTTTTGCTAGTTTAAAACAGCAGTTTTATCGTGATTTCACAAAAATCCACCGTTTCGAACGAAAGAAACATGAATTTATCTGCTTGAATAGTTGAAAACAGCGTTTTTCTATGTTTTTGCAAGTTTAAAACAGAAATTTTATCGTCATTTCTCATAAATCGCCGTTTCGCACGAAAGAAACATGAATTTATCAGTTTGAATAGTTGAAAACAGTGTTTTTCTATGTTTTTTCAAGTTTAAAACTGCAATTTTATTGTCATTTCTCATAAAAAGCCGGTTTGCACGGAAGAAACATGAATTTGTCAGTTTGGATAGTTCAAAACAGCGTTTTCTATGTTTTTGCAAGTTTAAAACAGCATTTTAAATACGTCAGTTTAGATTGTTGAAAACAGCGTTTTCTTGGTTTTGCCAGTTTAAAACAGCAGTTTTATCGTGATTTCACAAAAATCCACCGTTTCGAACTAAAGAAACATGAATTTATCAGTTTGAATAGTTGAAAACAACGTTTTTCTATGTTTTTGCAAGTTTAAAAGAAATTTTATCGTCATTTCTTATAAATCGCCGTTTCGCACGAAAGAAACATGAATTTATCAGTTTGAACAGTTGAAAACAGCGTTATTCTATGTCTTTGCAAGTTTAAAACAGCAATTTTATCGTCATTTCTAATAAATCGCCGTTTTGCACGAAAGAAACATGAATTTGTCAGTTTGGATAATTCAAAACAGCGTTTTCTATGTTTTTGCAAGTTTATAACAGCATTTTAAATACGTCAGTTTTGATTGTTGAAAAAAGCGTTTTCTTGGTTTTGCTAGTTTAAAACAGCTGTTTTATCGTGATTTCACAAAAATCCACCGTTTCGAACGAAAGAAACATGAATTTATCAGTTTGAACAGTTGAAAACAGCGTTTTTCTATGTTTTTGCAAATTTAAAACAGCAATTTTATCGTCATTTTTCATAAATCGCCGGTTTGCACGAAAGAAACATGAATTTGTCAGTTTGGATCGTTCAAAACAGCGTTTTCTATGTTTTTGCAAGTTTAAAACAGCAATTTTATCGTCATTTCTCATAAATCGCCGTTTCGCACAGAAGAAACATGAATTTGTCAGTTTGA
Organism: Poecilus cupreus; assembly: GCA_963942605.1. Classification (NCBI taxonomy): domain Eukaryota; kingdom Metazoa; phylum Arthropoda; class Insecta; order Coleoptera; family Carabidae; genus Poecilus; species Poecilus cupreus. Next base: position 279,654 of record CAWWDY010001589.1, on the reverse strand, counting down.
ATATTTGAAAACAGCGTTTTTCTATGTTTTTGCAAGTTTAAAACAGCAATTTTATCGTCATTTCTCATAAATCGCCGTTTCGAACGAAAGAAACATGAATTTATCAGTTTGAATAGTTGAAAACAGCGTTTTTCTATGTTTTTGCAAGTTTAAAACAGCAATTTTATTGTGATTTCTCATAAAAAGCCGGTTTGCACGGAAGAAACATGAATTTGTCAGTTTGGATAGTTCAAAACAGCGTTTTCTATGTTTTTGCAAGTTTAAAACAGCAATTTTATTGTGATTTCTCATAAAAAGCCGGTTTGCACGGAAGAAGCATGAATTTGTCAGTTTGGATAGTTCAAAACAGCGTTTTCTATGTTTTTTCAAGTTTAAAACAGCAATTTTATTGTCATTTCTCATTAAAAGCCGGTTTGCACGGAAGAAACATGAATTTGTCAGTTTGGATAGTTCAAAACAGCGTTTTCTATGTTTTTGCAAGTTTAAAACAGCATTTTAAATACGTCAGTTTAAATTGTTGAAAACAGAGTTTTCTTGGTTTTGCTAGTTTAAAACAGCAGTTTTATCGTGATTTCACAAAAATCCACCGTTTCGAACGAAAGAAACATGAATTTATCTGCTTGAATAGTTGAAAACAGCGTTTTTCTATGTTTTTGCAAGTTTAAAACAGAAATTTTATCGTCATTTCTCATAAATCGCCGTTTCGCACGAAAGAAACATGAATTTATCAGTTTGAATAGTTGAAAACAGTGTTTTTCTATGTTTTTTCAAGTTTAAAACTGCAATTTTATTGTCATTTCTCATAAAAAGCCGGTTTGCACGGAAGAAACATGAATTTGTCAGTTTGGATAGTTCAAAACAGCGTTTTCTATGTTTTTGCAAGTTTAAAACAGCATTTTAAATACGTCAGTTTAGATTGTTGAAAACAGCGTTTTCTTGGTTTTGCCAGTTTAAAACAGCAGTTTTATCGTGATTTCACAAAAATCCACCGTTTCGAACTAAAGAAACATGAATTTATCAGTTTGAATAGTTGAAAACAACGTTTTTCTATGTTTTTGCAAGTTTAAAAGAAATTTTATCGTCATTTCTTATAAATCGCCGTTTCGCACGAAAGAAACATGAATTTATCAGTTTGAACAGTTGAAAACAGCGTTATTCTATGTCTTTGCAAGTTTAAAACAGCAATTTTATCGTCATTTCTAATAAAACGCCGTTTTGCACGAAAGAAACATGAATTTGTCAGTTTGGATAATTGAAAACAGCGTTTTCTATGTTTTTGCAAGTTTAAAACAGCATTTTAAATACATCAGTTTAGATTGTTGAAAACAGCGTTTTCTTGGTTTTGCTAGTTTAAAACAGCAGTTTTATCGTGATTTCACAAAAATCCACCGTTTTGAACGAAAGAAACATGAATTTATCAGTTTGAATAATTGAAAACAGCGTTTTTCTATGTTTTTGCAAGTTCAAAACAGCAATTATATAGTCATTTCTCATAAATCGCTGTTTCGCACGAAAGAAACATGAATTTATCAGTTTGATCAGTTGAAAACAGCGTTATTCTATGTTTTTGCAAGTTTAAAACAGCAATTTTATCGTCATTTTTCATAAATCGCCGTTTCGCACGAAAGAAACATGAATTTGTCAGTTTGGATAGTTCAAAACAGCGTTTTCTATGTTTTTGCAAGTTTATAACAGCATTTTAAATACGTCAGTTTTGATTGTTGAAAAAAGCGTTTTCTTGGTTTTGCTAGTTTAAAACAGCAGTTTTATCGTGATTTCACAAAAATCCACCGTTTCGAACGAAAGAAACATGAATTTATCAGTTTGAACAGTTGAAAACAGCGTTTTTCTATGTTTTTGCAAATTTAAAACAGCAATTTTATCGTCATTTTTCATAAATCGCCGGTTTGCACGAAAGAAACATGAATTTGTCAGTTTGGATCGTTCAAAACAGCGTTTTCTATGTTTTTGCAAGTTTAAAACAGCAATTTTATCGTCATTTCTCATAAATCGCCGTTTCGCACAGAAGAAACATGAATTTGTCAGTTTGAATATTTGAAAACAGCGTTTTTCTATGTTTTTGCAAGTTTAAAACAGCAATTTTATCGTCATTTCTCATAAATCGCCGTTTCGAACGAAAGAAACATGAATTTATCAGTTTGAATAGTTGAAAACAGCGTTTTTCTATGTTTTTGCAAGTTTAAAACAGCAATTTTATTGTGATTTCTCATAAAAAGCCGGTTTGCACGGAAGAAACATGAATTTGTCAGTTTGGATAGTTCAAAACAGCGTTTTCTATGTTTTTGCAAGTTTAAAACAGCAATTTTATTGTGATTTCTCATAAAAAGCCGGTTTGCACGGAAGAAGCATGAATTTGTCAGTTTGGATAGTTCAAAACAGCGTTTTCTATGTTTTTTCAAGTTTAAAACAGCAATTTTATTGTCATTTCTCATTAAAAGCCGGTTTGCACGGAAGAAACATGAATTTGTCAGTTTGGATAGTTCAAAACAGCGTTTTCTATGTTTTTGCAAGTTTAAAACAGCATTTTAAATACGTCAGTTTAAATTGTTGAAAACAGAGTTTTCTTGGTTTTGCTAGTTTAAAACAGCAGTTTTATCGTGATTTCACAAAAATCCACCGTTTCGAACGAAAGAAACATGAATTTATCTGCTTGAATAGTTGAAAACAGCGTTTTTCTATGTTTTTGCAAGTTTAAAACAGAAATTTTATCGTCATTTCTCATAAATCGCCGTTTCGCACGAAAGAAACATGAATTTATCAGTTTGAATAGTTGAAAACAGTGTTTTTCTATGTTTTTTCAAGTTTAAAACTGCAATTTTATTGTCATTTCTCATAAAAAGCCGGTTTGCACGGAAGAAACATGAATTTGTCAGTTTGGATAGTTCAAAACAGCGTTTTCTATGTTTTTGCAAGTTTAAAACAGCATTTTAAATACGTCAGTTTAGATTGTTGAAAACAGCGTTTTCTTGGTTTTGCCAGTTTAAAACAGCAGTTTTATCGTGATTTCACAAAAATCCACCGTTTCGAACTAAAGAAACATGAATTTATCAGTTTGAATAGTTGAAAACAACGTTTTTCTATGTTTTTGCAAGTTTAAAAGAAATTTTATCGTCATTTCTTATAAATCGCCGTTTCGCACGAAAGAAACATGAATTTATCAGTTTGAACAGTTGAAAACAGCGTTATTCTATGTCTTTGCAAGTTTAAAACAGCAATTTTATCGTCATTTCTAATAAATCGCCGTTTTGCACGAAAGAAACATGAATTTGTCAGTTTGGATAATTGAAAACAGCGTTTTCTATGTTTTTGCAAGTTTAAAACAGCATTTTAAATACATCAGTTTAGATTGTTGAAAACAGCGTTTTCTTGGTTTTGCTAGTTTAAAACAGCAGTTTTATCGTGATTTCACAAAAATCCACCGTTTTGAACGAAAGAAACATGAATTTATCAGTTTGAATAATTGAAAACAGCGTTTTTCTATGTTTTTGCAAGTTCAAAACAGCAATTATATAGTCATTTCTCATAAATCGCTGTTTCGCACGAAAGAAACATGAATTTATCAGTTTGATCAGTTGAAAACAGCGTTATTCTATGTTTTTGCAAGTTTAAAACAGCAATTTTATCGTCATTTTTCATAAATCGCCGTTTCGCACGAAAGAAACATGAATTTGTCAGTTTGGATAGTTCAAAACAGCGTTTTCTATGTTTTTGCAAGTTTATAACAGCATTTTAAATACGTCAGTTTTGATTGTTGAAAAAAGCGTTTTCTTGGTTTTGCTAGTTTAAAACAGCAGTTTTATCGTGATTTCACAAAAATCCACCGTTTCGAACGAAAGAAACATGAATTTATCAGTTTGAACAGTTGAAAACAGCGTTTTTCTATGTTTTTGCAAATTTAAAACAGCAATTTTATCGTCATTTTTCATAAATCGCCGGTTTGCACGAAAGAAACATGAATTTGTCAGTTTGGATCGTTCAAAACAGCGTTTTCTATGTTTTTGCAAGTTTAAAACAGCAATTTTATCGTCATTTCTCATAAATCGCCGTTTCGCACAGAAGAAACATGAATTTGTCAGTTTGAATATTTGAAAACAGCGTTTTTCTATGTTTTTGCAAGTTTAAAACAGCAATTTTATCGTCATTTCTCATAAATCGCCGTTTCGAACGAAAGAAACATGAATTTATCAGTTTGAATAGTTGAAAACAGCGTTTTTCTATGTTTTTGCAAGTTTAAAACAGCAATTTTATTGTGATTTCTCATAAAAAGCCGGTTTGCACGGAAGAAACATGAATTTGTCAGTTTGGATAGTTAAAAACAGCGTTTTCTATGTTTTTGCAAGTTTAAAACAGCATTTTAAATACGTCAGTTTAGATTGTTGAAAACAGCGTTTTCTTGGTTTTGCTAGTTTAAAACAGCAGTTTTATTGTGATTTCACAAAAATCCACCGTTTCGATCGAAAGAAACATTAATTTATAAGTTTGAATAGTTAAAAACAGCGTTTTTCTATGTTTTTGCAAGTTTAAAACAGCAATTTTATCGTCATTTCTCATTAATCGCCGTTTCGCACGAAAGAAACTTGAATTTATCAGTTTCAATAGTTGAAAACAGCGTTTTTCTATGTTTTTGCAAGTTTAAAACAGCAATTTTATCGTCATTTCTCATAAATCGCCGTTTTGCACGAAAGAAACATGAATTTATCAGTTTGAATAGTTGAAAACAGCGTTTTTCTATGTTTTTGCAAGTTCAAAACAGCAATTTTATAGTCACTTCTCATAAATCGCCGTTTAGCAGGAAAGAAACATGAATTTGTCAGTTTGGATAGTTCAAAACAGCGTTTTCTATGTTTTTGCAAGTTTAAAACAGCATTTTAAATACGTCAGTTTAGATTGTTGAAAACAGGGTTTTTTTGGTTTTGCTAGTTTAAAACAGCAGTTTTATGGTGATTTTACAAAAATCCACCGTTTCGAACTAAAGAAACATAAATTTATCAGTTTGAACAGTTGAAAACAGCGATTTTCTATGTTTTTGCAAGTTTAAAAAAGCAATTTTATCGTCATTTCTCATAAATCGCCGTTTCGCACGAAAGAAACATGAATTTATCAGTTTGAATAGTTGAAAACAGCGTTTTTCTATGTTTTTGCAAGTTTAAAACAGCAATTTTATCGTCATTTTTCATAAATCGCCGTTTCGCACGAAAGAAACATGAATTTATCAGTTTGAATAGTGGAAAACAGCGTTTTTCTATGTTTTTTCAAGTTTAAAACAGCAATTTTATTGTCATTTCTCATAATAAGCCGGTTTGCACGGAAGAAACATGAATTTGTCAGTTTGGATAGTTCAAAACAGCGTTTTCTATGTTTTTGCAAGTTTAAAACAGCATTTTAAATACGTCAGTTTAAATTGTTGAAAACAGAGTTTTCTTGGTTTTGCTAGTTTAAAACAGCAGTTTTATCGTGATTTCACAAAAATCCACCGTTTCGAACGAAAGAAACATGAATTTATCTGCTTGAATAGTTGAAAACAGCGTTTTTCTATGTTTTTGCAAGTTTAAAACAGAAATTTTATCGTCATTTCTCAAAAATCGCCGTTTCGAACGAAAGAAACATGAATATATCAGTTTGAATAGTTGAAAACAGTGTTTTTCTATGTTTTTTCAAGTTTAAAACTGCAATTTTATTGTCATTTCTCATAAATCGCCGTTTGGCACGAAAGAAACTTGAATTTATCAGTTTCAATAGTTGAAAACAGCGATTTTCTATGTTTTTGCAAGTTTAAAACAGCAATTTGATCGTAATTTCTCATAAATCGCCGTTTCGCACGAAAGAAACATGAATTTATCAGTTTGAATAGTTGAAAACAGCGTTTTTTTGGTTTTGCTAGTTTAAAACAGCAGTTTTATCGTGATTTCACAAAAATCCACCGTTTGGAACGAAAGAAACATGAATTTATCAGTTTGAACAGTTGAAAACAGCGATTTTCTATGTTTTTGCAAGTTTAAAACAGCAATTTGATCGTCATTTCTCATAAATCGCCGTTTCGCACGAAAGAAACATGAATTTATCAGTTTGAACAGTTGAAAACAGCGTTTTTCTATGTTTTTGAAAGTTTAAAACAGCAATTTTATTGTCATTTCTCATAAATCGCCGTTTCGCAAGAAAGAAATATGAATTTATCAGTTTGAATAGTTGAAAACAGCGTTTTTCTATGTTTTTGCAAGTATAAAACAGCAATTTTATAGTCATTTCTCATAAATCGCCGTTTCGCACGAAAGAAACATGAATTTGTCAGTTTGGATAGTTCAAAACAGCGTTTTCTATGTTTTTGCAAGTTTAAAACAGCATTTTAATTACGTCAGTTTAGATTGTTGAAAACCGCGTTTTCTTGGTTTTGCTAGTTTAAAACAGCAGTTTTATCGTGATTTCACAAAAATCCACCGTTTCGAACGAAAGAAACATGAATTTATCAGTTTGAATAGTTGAAAACAGCGTTTTTCCATGTTTTTGCAAGTTCAAAACAGCAATTTTATAGTCATTTCTCATAAATCATTGTTTCGCACGAAAGAAACATGAATTTATCAGTTTGAACAATTGAAAACAGCGTTATTCTATGTTTTTGCAAGTTCAAAACAGCAATTTTATAGTCACTTCTCACAAATCGCCGTTTCGCAGGAAAGAAACATGAATTTGTCAGTTTGGATAGTTCAAAACAGCATTTTCTATGTTTTTGCAAGTTTAAAACAGCATTTTAAATACGTCAGTTTAGATTGTTGAAAACAGCGTTTTCTTGGTTTTGCCAGTTTAAAACAGCAGTTTTATCGTGATTTCACAAAAATCCACCGTTTCGAACTAAAGAAACATGAATTTATCAGTTTGAATAGTTGAAAACAACGTTTTTCTATGTTTTTGCAAGTTTAAAAGAAATTTTATCGTCATTTCTTATAAATCGCCGTTTCGCACGAAAGAAACATGAATTTATCAGTTTGAACAGTTGAAAACAGCGTTATTCTATGTCTTTGCAAGTTTAAAACAGCAATTTTATCGTCATTTCTAATAAATCGCCGTTTTGCACGAAAGAAACATGAATTTGTCAGTTTGGATAATTGAAAACAGCGTTTTCTATGTTTTTGCAAGTTTAAAACAGCATTTTAAATACATCAGTTTAGATTGTTGAAAACAGCGTTTTCTTGGTTTTGCTAGTTTAAAACAGCAGTTTTATCGTGATTTCACAAAAATCCACCGTTTTGAACGAAAGAAACATGAATTTATCAGTTTGAATAATTGAAAACAGCGTTTTTCTATGTTTTTGCAAGTTCAAAACAGCAATTATATAGTCATTTCTCATAAATCGCTGTTTCGCACGAAAGAAACATGAATTTATCAGTTTGATCAGTTGAAAACAGCGTTATTCTATGTTTTTGCAAGTTTAAAACAGCAATTTTATCGTCATTTTTCATAAATCGCCGTTTCGCACGAAAGAAACATGAATTTGTCAGTTTGGATAGTTCAAAACAGCGTTTTCTATGTTTTTGCAAGTTTATAACAGCATTTTAAATACGTCAGTTTTGATTGTTGAAAAAAGCGTTTTCTTGGTTTTGCTAGTTTAAAACAGCAGTTTTATCGTGATTTCACAAAAATCCACCGTTTCGAACGAAAGAAACATGAATTTATCAGTTTGAACAGTTGAAAACAGCGTTTTTCTATGTTTTTGCAAATTTAAAACAGCAATTTTATCGTCATTTTTCATAAATCGCCGGTTTGCACGAAAGAAACATGAATTTGTCAGTTTGGATCGTTCAAAACAGCGTTTTCTATGTTTTTGCAAGTTTAAAACAGCAATTTTATCGTCATTTCTCATAAATCGCCGTTTCGCACAGAAGAAACATGAATTTGTCAGTTTGAATATTTGAAAACAGCGTTTTTCTATGTTTTTGCAAGTTTAAAACAGCAATTTTATCGTCATTTCTCATAAATCGCCGTTTCGAACGAAAGAAACATGAATTTATCAGTTTGAATAGTTGAAAACAGCGTTTTTCTATGTTTTTGCAAGTTTAAAACAGCAATTTTATTGTGATTTCTCATAAAAAGCCGGTTTGCACGGAAGAAACATGAATTTGTCAGTTTGGATAGTTAAAAACAGCGTTTTCTATGTTTTTGCAAGTTTAAAACAGCATTTTAAATACGTCAGTTTAGATTGTTGAAAACAGCGTTTTCTTGGTTTTGCTAGTTTAAAACAGCAGTTTTATTGTGATTTCACAAAAATCCACCGTTTCGATCGAAAGAAACATTAATTTATAAGTTTGAATAGTTAAAAACAGCGTTTTTCTATGTTTTTGCAAGTTTAAAACAGCAATTTTATCGTCATTTCTCATTAATCGCCGTTTCGCACGAAAGAAACTTGAATTTATCAGTTTCAATAGTTGAAAACAGCGTTTTTCTATGTTTTTGCAAGTTTAAAACAGCAATTTTATCGTCATTTCTCATAAATCGCCGTTTTGCACGAAAGAAACATGAATTTATCAGTTTGAATAGTTGAAAACAGCGTTTTTCTATGTTTTTGCAAGTTCAAAACAGCAATTTTATAGTCACTTCTCATAAATCGCCGTTTCGCAGGAAAGAAACATGAATTTGTCAGTTTGGATAGTTCAAAACAGCGTTTTCTATGTTTTTGCAAGTTTAAAACAGCATTTTAAATACGTCAGTTTAGATTGTTGAAAACAGGGTTTTTTTGGTTTTGCTAGTTTAAAACAGCAGTTTTATGGTGATTTTACAAAAATCCACCGTTTCGAACTAAAGAAACATAAATTTATCAGTTTGAACAGTTGAAAACAGCGATTTTCTATGTTTTTGCAAGTTTAAAAAAGCAATTTTATCGTCATTTCTCATAAATCGCCGTTTCGCACGAAAGAAACATGAATTTATCAGTTTGAATAGTTGAAAACAGCGTTTTTCTATGTTTTTGCAAGTTTAAAACAGCAATTTTATCGTCATTTTTCATAAATCGCCGTTTCGCACGAAAGAAACATGAATTTATCAGTTTGAATAGTGGAAAACAGCGTTTTTCTATGTTTTTTCAAGTTTAAAACAGCAATTTTATTGTCATTTCTCATAATAAGCCGGTTTGCACGGAAGAAACATGAATTTGTCAGTTTGGATAGTTCAAAACAGCGTTTTCTATGTTTTTGCAAGTTTAAAACAGCATTTTAAATACGTCAGTTTAAATTGTTGAAAACAGAGTTTTCTTGGTTTTGCTAGTTTAAAACAGCAGTTTTATCGTGATTTCACAAAAATCCACCGTTTCGAACGAAAGAAACATGAATTTATCTGCTTGAATAGTTGAAAACAGCGTTTTTCTATGTTTTTGCAAGTTTAAAACAGAAATTTTATCGTCATTTCTCAAAAATCGCCGTTTCGAACGAAAGAAACATGAATATATCAGTTTGAATAGTTGAAAACAGTGTTTTTCTATGTTTTTTCAAGTTTAAAACTGCAATTTTATTGTCATTTCTCATAAATCGCCGTTTGGCACGAAAGAAACTTGAATTTATCAGTTTCAATAGTTGAAAACAGCGATTTTCTATGTTTTTGCAAGTTTAAAACAGCAATTTGATCGTAATTTCTCATAAATCGCCGTTTCGCACGAAAGAAACATGAATTTATCAGTTTGAATAGTTGAAAACAGCGTTTTTTTGGTTTTGCTAGTTTAAAACAGCAGTTTTATCGTGATTTCACAAAAATCCACCGTTTGGAACGAAAGAAACATGAATTTATCAGTTTGAACAGTTGAAAACAGCGATTTTCTATGTTTTTGCAAGTTTAAAACAGCAATTTGATCGTCATTTCTCATAAATCGCCGTTTCGCACGAAAGAAACATGAATTTATCAGTTTGAACAGTTGAAAACAGCGTTTTTCTATGTTTTTGAAAGTTTAAAACAGCAATTTTATTGTCATTTCTCATAAATCGCCGTTTCGCAAGAAAGAAATATGAATTTATCAGTTTGAATAGTTGAAAACAGCGTTTTTCTATGTTTTTGCAAGTATAAAACAGCAATTTTATAGTCATTTCTCATAAATCGCCGTTTCGCACGAAAGAAACATGAATTTGTCAGTTTGGATAGTTCAAAACAGCGTTTTCTATGTTTTTGCAAGTTTAAAACAGCATTTTAATTACGTCAGTTTAGATTGTTGAAAACCGCGTTTTCTTGGTTTTGCTAGTTTAAAACAGCAGTTTTATCGTGATTTCACAAAAATCCACCGTTTCGAACGAAAGAAACATGAATTTATCAGTTTGAATAGTTGAAAACAGCGTTTTTCCATGTTTTTGCAAGTTCAAAACAGCAATTTTATAGTCATTTCTCATAAATCATTGTTTCGCACGAAAGAAACATGAATTTATCAGTTTGAACAATTGAAAACAGCGTTATTCTATGTTTTTGCAAGTTCAAAACAGCAATTTTATAGTCACTTCTCACAAATCGCCGTTTCGCAGGAAAGAAACATGAATTTGTCAGTTTGGATAGTTCAAAACAGCATTTTCTATGTTTTTGCAAGTTTAAAACAGCATTTTAAATACGTCAGTTTAGATTGTTGAAAACAGCGTTTTCTTGGTTTTGCCAGTTTAAAACAGCAGTTTTATCGTGATTTCACAAAAATCCACCGTTTCGAACTAAAGAAACATGAATTTATCAGTTTGAATAGTTGAAAACAGCGTTTTTCTATGTTTTTGCAAGTTTAAAACAGCATTTTAAATACGTCAGTTTAGATTGTTGAAAACAGCGTTTTCTTGGTTTTGCTAGTTTAAAACAGCAGTTTTATCGTGATTTCACAAAAAACCACCGTTTTGAACGAAAGAAACATGAATTTATCAGTTTGAATAGTGGAAAACAGCGTTTTTCTATGTTTTTTCAAGTTTAAAACAGCAATTTTATTGTCATTTCTCATAAAAAGCCGGTTTGCACGGAAGAAACATGAATTTGTCAGTTTGGATAGTTCAAAACAGCGTTTTCTATGTTTTTGCAAGTTTAAAACAGCATTTTAAATACGTCAGTTTAAATTGTTGAATACAGAGTTTTCTTGGTTTTGCTAGTTTAAAACAGCAGTTTTATCGTGATTTCACAAAAATCCACCGTTTCGAACGAAAGAAACATAAATTTATCTGCTTGAATAGTTGAAAACAGCGTTTTTCTATGTTTTTGCAAGTTTAAAACAGAAATTTTATCGTCATTTCTCAAAAATCGCCGTTTCGAACGAAAGAAACATGAATATATCAGTTTGAATAGTTGAAAACAGTGTTTTTCTATGTTTTTTCAAGTTTAAAACTGCAATTTTATTGTCATTTCTCATAAATCGCCGTTTGGCACGAAAGAAACTTGAATTTATCAGTTTCAATAGTTGAAAACAGCGATTTTCTATGTTTTTGCAAGTTTAAAACAGCAATTTGATCGTCATTTCTCATAAATCGCCGTTTCGCACGAAAGAAACATGAATTTATCAGTTTGAATAGTTGAAAACAGCGTTTTTTTGGTTTTGCTAGTTTAAAACAGCAGTTTTATCGTGATTTCACAAAAATCCACCGTTTGGAACGAAAGAAACATGAATTTATCAGTTTGAACAGTTGAAAACAGCGATTTTTTATGTTTTTGCAAGTTTAAAACAGCAATTTGATCGTCATTTCTCATAAATCGCCGTTTCGCACGAAAGAAACATGAATTTATCAGTTTGAACAGTTGAAAACAGCGTTTTTCTATGTTTTTGAAAGTTTAAAACAGCAATTTTATTGTCATTTCTCATAAATCGCCGTTTCGCAAGAAAGAAATATGAATTTATCAGTTTGAATAGTTGAAAACAGCGTTTTTCTATGTTTTTGCAAGTATAAAACAGCAATTTTATAGTCATTTCTCATAAATCGCCGTTTCGCACGAAAGAAACATGAATTTGTCAGTTTGGATAGTTCAAAACAGCGTTTTCTATGTTTTTGCAAGTTTAAAACAGCATTTTAATTACGTCAGTTTAGATTGTTGAAAACCGCGTTTTCTTGGTTTTGCTAGTTTAAAACAGCAGTTTTATCGTGATTTCACAAAAATCCACCGTTTCGAACGAAAGAAACATGAATTTATCAGTTTGAATAGTTGAAAACAGCGTTTTTCCATGTTTTTGCAAGTTCAAAACAGCAATTTTATAGTCATTTCTCATAAATCATTGTTTCGCACGAAAGAAACATGAATTTATCAGTTTGAACAATTGAAAACAGCGTTATTCTATTTTTTTGCAAGTTCAAAACAGCAATTTTATAGTCACTTCTCACAAATCGCCGTTTCGCAGGAAAGAAACATGAATTTGTCAGTTTTGATAGTTCAAAACAGCATTTTCTATGTTTTTGCAAGTTTAAAACAGCATTTTAAATACGTCAGTTTAGATTGTTGAAAACAGCGTTTTCTTGGTTTTGCCAGTTTAAAACAGCAGTTTTATCGTGATTTCACAAAAATCCACCGTTTCGAACTAAAGAAACATGAATTTATCAGTTTGAATAGTTGAAAACAGCGTTTTTCTATGTTTTTGCAAGTTTAAAACAGCATTTTAAATACGTCAGTTTAGATTGTTGAAAACAGCGTTTTCTTGGTTTTGCTAGTTTAAAACAGCAGTTTTATCGTGATTTCACAAAAATCCACCGTTTTGAACGAAAGAAACATGAATTTATCAGTTTGAATAGTTGAAAACAGCGTTTTTCTATGTTTTTGCAAGTTCAAAACAGAAATTTTTTCGTCATTTCTCATAAATCGCTGTTTCGCACGAAAGAAACATGAATTTATCAGTTTGAACAGTTGAAAACAGCGTTATTCTATGTTTTTGCAAGTTTAAAACAGCAATTTTATCGTCATTTTTCATAAATCGCCGTTTCGCACGAAAGAAACATGAATTTGTCAGTTTGGATAGTTCAAAACAGCGTTTTCTATGTTTTAGCAAGTTTAAAACAGCATTTTAAATACGTCAGTTTAGATTGTTGAAAAAAGCGTTTTCTTGGTTTTGCTAGTTTAAAACAGCAGTTTTATCGTGCTTTCACAAAAATCCACCGTTTCGAACGAAAGAAACATGAATTTATCAGTTTGAATAGCTGAGAACAGCGTTTTTCTATGTTTTTGCAAGTTTAGAACAGCAATTTTATCGTCATTTCTCATAAATCGCCGTTTCGCACGAAAGAAACATGAATTTGTCAGTTTAAATAGTTGAAATCAGCGTTTTTCTATGTTTTTGCAAGTTTAAAACAGCAATTTTATCGTCATTTCTCATAAATCGCCGTTTCGCACGGAAGAAACATGAATTTATCAGTTTGAATAGTTGAAAACAGTGTTTTTCTATGTTTTTGCAAGTTTAAAACAGCAATTTTATCGTCATTTCTCATAAATCGCCGTTTCGCACGAAAGAAACATGAATTTAACAGTTTGAATAGTTGGAAACAGCGTTTTTCTATGTTTTTGCAAATTTAAAACAGCAATTTTATCGTCATTTCTCATAAATCGCCGTTTCGCACGGAAGTAACATGAATTTATCAGTTTGAACAGTTGAAAACAGCGTTTTTCTATGTTTTTGCAAGTTTAAAACAGCAATTTTATTGTCATTTCTCTTAAATCGCCGTTTCGCACGAAAAAAAACATTAATTTATCAGTTTGAACAGTTGAAAACAGCGTTTTTCTATGTTTTTGCAAGTTTAAAACAGCAATTTTATCGTCATTTCTCATAAATCGCCGTTTCGCACGGAAGAAATATGAATTTGTCAGTTTTAATAGTTGAAAACAGCGTTTTTCTATGTTTTTGCAAGTTTAAAACTGCAATTTTATCGTGATTTCACATAAATCCACCGTTTGGAATGAAAGAAACATGAATTTATCAGTTTGAATAGTTGAAAACAGCGTTTTTCTGTGTTTGTGCAAGTTTAAAACAGCAATTTAATCATCATTTCTCATTAATCGCCGTTTCGCACGAAAGAAACATGAATTTATCAGTTTCAACAGTTGAAAACAGCGTTTTTCTATGTTTTTGCAAGTTTAAAACAGCAATTTTATCGTCATTTCTCATAAATCGCCGTTTCGCACGAAAGAAACATGAATTTAACAGTTTGAATAGTTGGAAACAGCGTTTTTCTATGTTTTTGCAAATTTAAAACAGCAATTTTATCGTCATTTCTCATAAATCGCCGTTTCGCACGGAAGTAACATGAATTTATCAGTTTGAACAGTTGAAAACAGCGTTTTTCTATGTTTTTGAAGTTTAAAACAGCAATTTTATTGTCATTTCTCATACATCGCCGTTTCGCACGAAAGAAACATTAATTTATCAGTTTGAACAGTTGAAAACAGCGTTTTTCTATGTTTTTGCAAGTTTAAAACAGCAATTTTATCGTCATTTCTCATAAATTGCCGTTTCGCACGGAAAAAATATGAATTTGTCAGTTTGAATAGTTGAAAACAGCGTTTTTCTATGTTTTTGCAAGTTAAAAAATGCAATTTTATCGTGATTTCACATAAATCCACCGTTTGGAACGAAAGAAACATGAATTTATCAGTTTGAATAGTTGAAAACAGCGGTTTTCTGTGTTTTTGCAAGTTTAAAACAGCAATTTAATCATCATTTCTCATAAATCGCCGTTTCGCACGAAAGAAACATGAATTTATCAGTTTGAACAGTTGAAAACAGCGTTTTTCTATGTTTTTGCAAGTTTAAAACAGCAATTTTATCGTCATTTCTCATAAATCGCCGTTTTGCACGAAAGAAACATGAATTTATAAGTTTGAATAGTTGAAAACAGCGTTTTTCTATGTTTTTGCAAGTTTAAAACAGCAATTTTATCGTCATTTCTCATAAATCGCCGTTTCGCAAGGAAGAAACATGAATTTGTCAGTTTGAATAGTTGAAAACAGCGTTTTTCTATGTTTTTGCCAGTTTAAAACAGCAATTTTATTGTCATTTCTCATAAAAAGCCGGTTTGCACGAAAGAAACATGAATTTGTCAGTTTGAATAGTTGAAAACAGCGTTTTTCTTTGTTTTTGCAAGTTTAAAACAGCAATTTTATCGTCATTGCTCATAAATCGCCGGTTTGCACGGAAGAAACATGAATTTATCAGTTTGAATAGTTGAAAACAGCCTTTTTCTATGTTTTTTCAAGTTTAAAACTGCAATTTTATTGTCATTTCTCATAAAAAGCCGGTTTGCACGGAAGAAACATGAATTTGTCAATTTGGATAGTTCAAAACAGCGTTTTCTATGTTTTTGCAAGTTTAAAACAGCATTTTAAATACGTCAGTTTAGATTGTTGAAAACAGCGTTTTCTTGGTTTTGCCAGTTTAAAACAGCAGTTTTATCGTGATTTCACAAAAATCCACCGTTTCTAACTAAAGAAACATGAATTTATCAGTTTGAATATTTGAAAACAGCGTTTTTCTATGTTTTTGCAAGTTTAAAAGAAATTTTATCGTCATTTCTTATAAATCGCCGTTTCGCACGAAAGAAACATGAATTTATCAGTTTGAACATTTGAAAACAGCGTTATTCTATGTCTTTGCAAGTTTAAAACAGCAATTTTATCGTCATTTTTCATAAATCGCCGTTTCGCACGAAAGAAACATGAATTTGTCAGTTTGGATAGTTTAACGAATGATTTTAGTATGAATAAGAGAATGTTTTGGCAGACTGTAAAGAGATTGAGAGGTGGGAGTACAAGACCAGTGAAAGCAATTAAGAGTGCGAATGGTGAGTTGTTGTGGAATGAGTCACATGTTAGGAATAGATGGTGTGAGTATTTTAAGGAATTGTATGGTGGTGTAAATGGAGTGAATAATAGGGGAGGAAATGCAAGAAATGCTAGAAACATTGAATGGGATATAGATGAAGGTGATGTCAGCTTTGCATTGATGCGTCTAAAGAATGGTAAGGCTCCCGGTTTGGATGGCATAACAAATGAAATGTTGAAATATGGTGGTGAAAGATTATTTGATTGGTTAGTTTATTTGTTCAGATTTTGTTTGAAACGGTGCGTGGCTCCTGATGATTGGAAACGTGCTGTTATTTGTCCTTTATTTAAAGGCAAAGGCAGTTCGAGTGAATGTACAAATTTTCGAGCGATAAGTTTATTGAGTGTGGTAGGGAAGTTGTATGGAAAAATATTAATTCATAAGGTGCGAGCCTTAACAATTTCGAAGTTAAGTGGTATGCAAGGAGGTTTTTTGCCTGAGAGAGGTTGTGTAGATCAATTGTTTTCTCTTCGAATGATTGTTGAGAAGTCACTTGATAAGAACAAAAAGGTGTTCTGTGGCTTTCTCGATTTAAAGAAAGCGTATGACAGTGTTCTTCGAGAGACTATGTGGGATGTACTTGTAGAGTACGGTGTGGATGGTAATTTGTTGGGAGCGATTCGAGCGTTGTATGAAGGAAGTGAGGCTGCGGTGAGAGTTGATGGTAGATTGAGTGATTGGTTTCGTATAGATGTTGGTGTGAAACAGGGTTGTGGAATGTCTCCTTGGTTGTTTAATTTGTATATGGATGTGTTGTTACGAAAGGCATTGAATGGAACGGATGGTGTACGTATTGGTGGACGTATAGTGCCTGCGTTAGCTTATGCGGATGATGTTGTTGTGTTGGGTGAAACTGAGGAGCAATTGAGAAGAATGATTGTGAGCATAAATGAAGTAGGGAAAGGTTTAAATCTGCTATTGAATGTCGATAAATGTAAAGTGTTGGTGTTTGAGAAGAATGATTTGGTGACTGATTGTAATGTTTCAGTGAATGGTGTGAGACTGGAACAAGTGAATGAATTTGTATATTTGGGTAGTATGTTCTCGAGGGATGGACGTATTGACCGGGAGATTGAAAGGCGAGTGTCTGCAGGGTGCAAGGTATTGGGTGCTCTGGGTACATTTGCTCGAAACGTGAATGTATCTAGAGATGCTCGATTGAGTGTTTATA
Source organism: Poecilus cupreus (assembly GCA_963942605.1). Lineage (NCBI taxonomy): Eukaryota > Metazoa > Arthropoda > Insecta > Coleoptera > Carabidae > Poecilus > Poecilus cupreus. The sequence goes on along the minus strand of CAWWDY010001589.1, from coordinate 262,678 downwards.
ATGGTGTGTTAGTGCCTACATTGATGTATGGTTCTGAATGTTGGGTGTGGATGAAGAAGCATGAACGACGTATAGCTGCTGTGGAAATGAGATATTTGAGAGGAGTATGTGGGTATACGAGACGTGATCATATACGGAATACATTGGTGTATGGTGAGTGTGAGATTGAGAAGAATGTTGTTAAGAAAGTGGGAGTGAGTCAGTTGAGGTGGTTTGGACATGTTGAGCGAATGTCGAATGAAAGGTTGGTGAAACTAATATATGTGGGTGAGATTGAAGGTGACCGATTGCGCGGGCGTCCGAGGAATACCTGGTTGGGTATGATTGATGGTTTGTTGCGTGAACGAATGATTCCGAGTGTGAAGAATAAACGAGCATGTATGAATCGCACTATGAATGTGGACGAGGCGAAAGTGGTGTGTCAGGATAGGAATGTTTGGAGGAGACTGATTGTTGGTTAACTGTTTTTCTGGGTTCGTGCTACCCCACTAAGTGGGACATAGCGTGACGTTATGTATGTATGTATGTATGGATAGTTCAAAACAGCGTTTTCTATGTTTTTGCAAGTTTAAAACAGCATTTTAAATACGTCAGTCTAGATTGTTGAAAAAAGCATTTTCTTGGTTTTGCTAGTTTAAAGCAGCAGTTTTATCGTGATTTCACAAAAATCCACCGTTTCGAACGAAAGAAACATAAATTTATCAGTTTGAATAGCTGAGAACAGCGTTTTTCTATGTTTTTGCAAGTTTAGAACAGCAATTTTATCGTCATTTCTCATAAATCGCCGTTTCGCACGAAAGAAACATGAATTTGTCAGTTTGAATAGTTGAAATCAGCGTTTTTCTATGTTTTTACAAGTTTAAAACAGCAATTTTATCGTCATTTCTCATAAATCGCCGTTTCGCACGGAAGAAATATGAATTTGTCAGTTTGAATAGTTGAAAACAGCGTTTTTCTATGTTTTTGCAAGTTTAAAACTGCAATTTTATCGTGATTTCATATAAATCCACCGTTTGGAACGAAAGAAACATGAATTTATCAGTTTGAATAGTTGAAAACAGCGTTTTTCTGTGTTTTTGCAAGTTTAAAACAGCAATTTTATCGTCATTTCTCATAAACCGCCGTTTCGCACGGAAGAAATATGAATTTGTCAGTTTGAATAGTTGAAAACAGCGTTTTTCTATGTTTATGCAAGTTTAAAACAGCAATCTTATCGTCATTTCTCATTAATGGCCGTTTCGCACGAAAGAAACATGAATATGTCAGTTTGGATAGTTCAAAACAGCGTTTTTCTATGTTTTTGCCAGTTTAAAACAGCAATTTTATCGTCATTTCTCATAAATCGCCGTTTCGCACGAAAGAAACATGAATTTATCAGTTTGAATAGTTAAAAACAGCGTTTTTCTATGTTTTTTCAAGTTTAAAACAGCAATTTTATTGTCATTTCTCATAAAAAGCCGGTTTGCACGGAAGAAACATGAATTTGTCAGTTTGGATAGTTCAAAACAGCGTTTTCTATGTTTTTGCAAGTTTAAAACAGCATTTTAAATACGTCAGTTTAGATTGTTGAAAACAGCGTTTTCTTGGTTTTGCTAGTTTAAAACAGCAGTTTTATTGTGATTTCACAAAAATCCAACGTTTCGATCGAAAGAAACATTAATTTATAAGTTTGAATAATTTAAAACAGCGTTTTTCTATGTTTTTGCAAGTTTAAAACAGCAATTTTATCGTCATTTTTCATAAATCGCCGGTTTGCACGAAAGAAACATGAATTTGTCAGTTTGGATCGTTCAAAACAGCGTTTTCTATGTTTTTGCAAGTTTAAAACAGCAATTTTATCGTCATTTCTCATAAATTGCCGTTTCGCACGAAAAAACATGAATTTGTCAGTTTGAATAGTTAAAAACAGCGTTTTTCTATGTTTTTGCAAGTTTAAAACAGCAATTTTATCGTCATTTCTCATAAATCGCCGTTTCGCACAGAAGAAACATGAATTTGTCAGTTTGAATAGTTGAAAACAGCGTTTTACTATGTTATTGCAAGTTTAAAACAGCAATTTTATCGTCATTTCTCATAAATCGCCGTTTCGCACGAAAGAAACTTGAATTTATCAGTTTCAATAGTTGAAAACAGCGTTTTTCTATGTTTTTGCAAGTTTAAAACAGCAATTTTATCGTCATTTCTCATAAATCGCCGTTTTGCACGAAAGAAACATGAATTTATAAGTTTGAATAGTTGAAAACAGCGTTTTTCTATGTTTTTGCAAGTTTAAAACAGCAATTTTATCGTCATTTCTCATAAATCGCCGTTTTGCAAGGAAGAAACATGAATTTGTCAGTTTGAATATTTTAAAACAGCGTTTATCTATGTTTTGCCAGTTTAAAACAGCAATTTTATCGTCATTTCTCATAAATCGCCGTTTCGCACGAAAGAAACATGAATTTATCAGTTTGAATAGTTAAAAACAGCGTTTTTCTATGTTTTTTCAAGTTTAAAACAGCAATTTTATTGTCATTTCTCATAAAAAGCCGGTTTGCACGGAAGAAACATGAATTTGTCAGTTTGGATAGTTCAAAACAGCGTTTTCTATGTTTTTGCAAGTTTAAAACAGCATTTTAAATACGTCAGTTTAGATTGTTGAAAACAGCGTTTTCTTGGTTTTGCTAGTTTAAAACAGCAGTTTTATTGTGATTTAACAAAAATCCACCGTTTCGATCGAAAGAAACATTAATTTATAAGTTTGAATAGTTAAAAACAGCGTTTTTCTATGTTTTTGCAAGTTTAAAACAGCAATTTTATCGTCATTTCTCATAAATCGCCGTTTCGCACGAAAGAAACTTGAATTTTTCAGTTTCAGTAGTTGAAAACTGCGTTTTTCTATGTTTTTGCAAGTTTAAAACAGCAATTTTTTCGTCATTTCTCATAAATCGCCGTTTTGCACGAAAGAAACATGAACTTATAAGTTTGAATAGTTGAAAACAGCGTTTTTCTATGTTTTTGCAAGTTTAAAACAGCAATTTTATCGTCAATTCTCATAAATCGCCGTTTCGCAAGGAAGAAACATGAATTTGTCAGTTTGGATAGTTCTAAACAGCGTTTTCTATGTTTTTGCAAGTTTAAAACAGCATTTTAAATACGTCAGTTTAGATTGTTGAAAACAGCGTTTTCTTGGTTTTGCTAGTTTAAAACAGCAGTTTTATTGTGATTTAACAAAAATCCACCGTTTCGATCGAAAGAAACATTAATTTATAAGTTTGGATAGTTAAAAACAGCGTTTTTCTATGTTTTTGCAAGTTTAAAACAGCAATTTTATCGTCATTTCTCATAAATCGCCATTTCGCACGAAAGAAACTTGAATTTTTCAGTTTCAATAGTTGAAAACAGCGTTTTTCTATGTTTTTGCAAGTTTAAAACAGCAATTTTTTCGTCATTTCTCATAAATCGCCGTTTTGCACGAAAGAAACATGAACTTATAAGTTTGAATAGTTGAAAACAGCGTTTTTCTATGTTTTTGCAAGTTTAAAACAGCAATTTTATCGTCAATTCTCATAAATCGCCGTTTCGCAAGGAAGAAACATGAATTTGTCAGTTTGGATAGTTCTAAACAGCGTTTTCTATGTTTTTGCAAGTTTAAAACAGCATTTTAAATACGTCAGTTTAGATTGTTGAAAACAGCGTTTTCTTGGTTTTGCTAGTTTAAAACAGCAGTTTTATTGTGATTTAACAAAAATCCACCGTTTCGATCGAAAGAAACATTAATTTATAAGTTTGGATAGTTAAAAACAGCGTTTTTCTATGTTTTTGCAAGTTTAAAACAGCAATTTTATCGTCATTTCTCATAAATCGCCATTTCGCACGAAAGAAACTTGAATTTTTCAGTTTCAATAGTTGAAAACAGCGTTTTTCTATGTTTTTGCAAGTTTAAAACAGCAATTTTATCGTCATTTCTCATAAATCGCCGTTTTGCACGAAAGAAACATGAACTTATAAGTTTGAATAGTTGAAAACAGCGTTTTTCTATGTTTTTGCAAGTTTAAAACAGCAATTTTATCGTCAATTCTCATAAATCGCCGTTTCGCAAGGAAGAAACATGAATTTGTCAGTTTGAATAGTTGAAAACAGCGTTTTTCTATGTTTTTGCCAGTTTAAAACAGCAATTTTATCGTCATTTCTCATAAATCGCCGTTTCGCACGAAAGAAACATGAATTTATCAGTTTGAATAGTTGAAAACAGCGTTTTTCTATGTTTTTGCAAGTTTAAAACAGCAATTTTATCGTCATTTCTCATAAATTGCCGTTTTGCACGAAAGAAACATGAATTTATAAGTTTGAATAGTTGAAAACAGCGTTTTTCTATGTTTTTGCAAGTTTAAAACAGCAATTTTATCGTCATTTCTCATAAATCGCCGTTTCGCAAGGAAGAAACATGAATTTGTCAGTTTGAATAGTTGAAAACAGCGTTTTTCTATGTTTTTGCCAGTTTAAAACAACAATTTTATCGTCATTTCTCATAAATCGCCGTTTCGCACGAAAGAAACATGAATTTATCAGTTTGAATAGTTAAACACAGCGTTTTTCTATGTTTTTTCAAGTTTAAAACAGCAATTTTATTGTCATTTCTCATAAAAAGCCGGTTTGCACGGAAGAAACATGAATTTGTCAGTTTGGATAGTTCAAAACAGCGTTTTCTATGTTTTTGCAAGTTTAAAACAGCATTTTAAATACGTCAGTTTAGATTGTTGAAAACAGCGTTTTCTTGGTTTTGCTAGTTTAAAACAGCAGTTTTATTGTGATTTCACAAAAATCCACCGTTTCGATCGAAAGAAACATTAATTTATAAGTTTGAATAGTTGAAAACAGCGTTTTTCTATGTTTTTGCAAGTTTAAAACAGCAATTTTATCGTCATTTCTCATAAATTGCCGTTTTGCACGAAAGAAACATGAATTTATAAGTTTGAATAGTTGAAAACAGCGTTTTTCTATGTTTTTGCAAGTTTAAAACAGCAATTTTATCGTCATTTCTCATAAATCGCCGTTTCGCAAGGAAGAAACATGAATTTGTCAGTTTGAATAGTTGAAAACAGCGTTTTTCTATGTTTTTGCCAGTTTAAAACAACAATTTTATCGTCATTTCTCATAAATCGCCGTTTCGCACGAAAGAAACATGAATTTATCAGTTTGAATAGTTAAACACAGCGTTTTTCTATGTTTTTTCAAGTTTAAAACAGCAATTTTATTGTCATTTCTCATAAAAAGCCGGTTTGCACGGAAGAAACATGAATTTGTCAGTTTGGATAGTTCAAAACAGCGTTTTCCATGTTTTTGCAAGTTTAAAACAGCATTTTAAATACGTCAGTTTAGATTGTTGAAAACAGCGTTTTCTTGGTTTTGCTAGTTTAAAACAGCAGTTTTATTGTGATTTCACAAAAATCCACCGTTTCGATCGAAAGAAACATTAATTTATAAGTTTGAATAGTTAAAAACAGCGTTTTTCTATGTTTTTGCAAGTTTAAAACAGCAATTTTATCGTCATTTCTCATAAATCGCCGTTTCGCACGAAAGAAACTTGAATTTATCAGTTTCAATAGTTGAAAACAGCGTTTTTCTATGTTTTTGCAAGTTTAAAACAGCAATTTTATCGTCATTTCTCAGAAATCGCCGTTTTGCACGAAAGAAACATGAATTTATAAGTTTGAATAGTTGAAAACAGCGTTTTTCTATGTTTTTGCATGTTTAAAACAGCAATTTTATCGTCATTTCTCATAAATCGCCGTTTCGCAAGGAAGAAACATGAATTTGTCAGTTTGAATAGTTGAAAACAGCGTTTTTCTATGTTTTTGCCATTTTAAAACAGCAATTTTATCGTCATTTCTCATAAATCGCCGTTTCGCACGAAAGAAACATGAATTTATCAGTATGAATAGTTAAAAACAGCGTTTTTCTATGTTTTTTCAAGTTTAAAACAGCAATTTTATTGTCATTTCTCATAAAAAGCCGGTTTGCACGGAAGAAACATGAATTTGTTAGTTTGGATAGTTCAAAACAGCGTTTTCTATGTTTTTGCAAGTTTAAAACAGCATTTTAAATACGTCAGTTTAGATTGTTGAAAACAGCGTTTTCTTGGTTTTGCTAGTTTAAAACAGCAGTTTTATTGTGATTTCACAAAAATCCACCGTTTCGATCGAAAGAAACATTAATTTATAAGTTTGAATAGTTAAAAACAGCGTTTTTCTATGTTTTTGCAAGTTTAAAACGGCAATTTTATCGTCATTTCTCATAAATCGCCGTTTCGCAAGAAAGAAACATGAATTTATCAGTTTGAATAGTTGAAAACAGCGTTTTTCTATGTTTTTGCAAGTTCAAAACAGCAATTTTATAGTCACTTCTCATAAATCGCCGTTTCGCAGGAAAGAAACATGAATTTGTCAGTTTGGATAGTTCAAAACAGCGTTTTTTATGTTTTTGCAAGTTTAAAACAGCATTTTAAATACGTCAGTTTAGATTGTTGAAAACAGGGTTTTTTTGGTTTTGCTAGTTTAAAACAGCAGTTTTATGGTGATTTTACAAAAATCCACCGTTTCGAACTAAAGAAACATGAATTTATCAGTTTGAACTGTTGAAAACAGTGATTTTCTATGTTTTTGCAAGTTTAAAACAGCAATTTTATCGTCATTTCTCATAAATCGCCGTTTCGCACGAAAGAAACATGAATTTATCAGTTTGAATAGTTGAAAACAGCGTTTTTCTATGTTTTTGCAAGTTTAAAACAGCAATTTTATCGTCATTTCTCATAAATCGCCGTTTCGCACGGAAGAATCATGAATTTGTAAGTTTGAATAGTTGAAAACAGCGTTTTTCTATGTTTTTGCAAGTTTTAAACAGCAGATTTATCGTCATTTCTCATAAATCGCCGTTTCGCACGAAAGACACATGAATTTATCAGTTTGAATAGTTGAAAACAGCGTTTTTCTATGTTTTTTCAAGTTTAAAACTGCAATTTTATTGTCATTTCTCATAAAAAGCCGGTTTGCACGGAAGAAACATGAATTTGTCAATTTGGATAGTTCAAAACAGCGTTTTCTATGTTTTTGCAAGTTTAAAACAGCATTTTAAATACGTCAGTTTAGATTGTTGAAAACAGCGTTTTCTTGGTTTTGCCAGTTTAAAACAGCAGTTTTATCGTGATTTCACAAAAATCCACAGTTTCGAACTAAAGAAACATGAATTTATCAGTTTGAATAGTTGAAAACAGCGTTTTTCTATGTTTTTGCAAGTTTAAAAGAAATTTTATCGTCATTTCTTATAAATCGCCGTTTCGCACGAAAGAAACATGAATTTATCAGTTTGAACATTTGAAAACAGCGTTATTCTATGTCTTTGCAAGTTTAAAACAGCAATTTTATCGTCATTTTTCATAAATCGCCGTTTCGCACGAAAGAAACATGAATTTGTCAGTTTGGATAGTTCAAAACAGCGTTTTCTATGTTTTTGCAAGTTTAAAACAGCATTTTAAATACGTCAGTCTAGATTGTTGAAAAAAGCATTTTCTTGGTTTTGCTAGTTTAAAACAGCAGTTTTATCGTGATTTCACAAAAATCCACCGTTTCGAACGAAAGAAACATGAATTTATCAGTTTGAATAGCTGAGAACAGCGTTTTTCTATGTTTTTGCAAGTTTAGAACAGCAATTTTATCGTCGTTTCTCATAAATCGCCGTTTCGCACGAAAGAAACATGAATTTGTCAGTTTGAATAGTTGAAAACAGCGTTTTTCTATATTTTTGCAAGTTTAAAACTGCAATTTTATCGTGATTTCATATAAATCCACCGTTTGGAACGAAAGAAACATGAATTTATCAGTTTGAATAGTTGAAAACAGCGTTTTTCTGTGTTTTTGCAAGTTTAAAACAGCAATTTTATCATCATTTCTCAGAAATCGCCGTTTCGCACGAAAGAAACATGAATTTATCAGTTTGAACAGTTGAAAACAGCGTTTTTCTATGTTTTTGCAAGTTTAAAACAGCAATTTTATCGTCATTTCTCATAAACCGCCGTTTCGCACGGAAGAAATATGAATTTGTCAGTTTGAATAGTTGAAAACAGCGTTTTTCTATGTTTATGCAAGTTTAAAACAGCAATCTTATCGTCAATTTTTATTAATGGCCGTTTCGCACGAAAGAAACATGAATATGTCAGTTTAGATAGTTCAAAACAGCGTTTTTCTATGTTTTTTCAAGTTTAAAACAGCAATTTTATCGTCATTTCTCATAAATCGCCGTTGCGCACGGAAGAAACATGAATTTGTCAGTTTGAATAGTTGAAAACAGCGTTTTTCTGTGTTTTTGCAAGTTTAAAACAGCAATTTTATCGTCATTGCTCATAAATCGCCGTTTCGCACGGAAGAAACATGAATTTATCAGTTTGAACTGTTGAAAACAGCGTTTTTCTATGTTTTTGCAAATATAAAACAGCAATTTTATCGTCATTTTTCATAAATCGCCGGTTTGCACGAAAGAAACATGAATTTGTCAGTTTGGATCGTTCAAAACAGCGTTTTCTATGTTTTTGCAAGTTTAAAACAGCAATTTTATCGTCATTTCTCATAAATTGCCGTTTCGCACGAAAAAACATGAATTTGTCAGTTTGAATAGTTAAAAACAGCGTTTTTCTATGTTTTTGCAAGTTTAAAACAGCAATTTTATCGTCATTTCTCATAAATCGCCGTTTCGCACAGAAGAAACATGAATTTATCAGTTTGAATATTTGAAAACAGCGTTTTTCTATGTTTTTGCAAGTTTAAAACAGCAATTTCATCGTCATTTCTCATAAATCGCCGTTTCGAACGAAAGAAACATGAATTTATCAGTTTGAATAGTTGAAAACAGCGTTTTACTATGTTATTGCAAGTTTAAAACAGCAATTTGATCGTCATTTCTCATAAATCGCCGTTTCGCACGAAAGAAACTTGAATTTATCAGTTTCAATAGTTGAAAACAGCGTTTTTCTATGTTTTTGCAAGTTTAAAACAGCAATTTTATCGTCATTTCTCATAAATCGCCGTTTCGCAAGGAAGAAACATGAATTTGTCAGTTTGAATAGTTGAAAACAGCGTTTTTCTATGTTTTTGCCAGTTTAAAACAGCAATTTTATCGTCATTTCTCATAAATCGCCGTTTCCCACGAAAGAAACATGAATTTATCAGTTTGAATAGTTAAAAACAGCGTTTTTCTATGTTTTTTTAAGTTTAAAACAGCAATTTTATTGTCATTTCTCATAAAAAGCCGGTTTGCACGGAAGAAACATGAATTTGTCAGTTTGGATAGTTCAAAACAGCGTTTTCTATGTTTTTGCAAGTTTAAAACAGCATTTTAAATACGTCAGTTTAGATTGTTGAAAACAGCGTTTTCTTGGTTTTGCTAGTTTAAAACAGCAGTTTTATTGTGATTTCACAAAAATCCACCGTTTCGATCGAAAGAAACTTTAATTTATAAGTTTGAGTAGTTAAAAACAGCATTTTTCTATGTTTTTGCAAGTTTAAAACAGCAATTTTATCGTCATTTTTCATAAATCGCCGGTTTGCACGAAAGAAACATGAATTTGTCAGTTTGGATAGTTCAAAACAGCGTTTTCTATGTTTTTGCAAGTTTAAAACAGCAATTTTATCGTCATTTCTCATAAATTGCCGTTTCGCACGAAAGAAACTTGAATTTATCAGTTTCAATAGTTGAAAACAGCGTTTTTCTATGTTTTTGCAAGTTTAAAACAGCAATTTTATCGTCATTTCTCATAAATCGCCGTTTTGCACGAAAGAAACATGAATTTATAAGTTTGAATTGTTGAAAACAGCGTTTATTTATGTTTTTGCAAGTTTAAAACAGCAATTTTATCGTCATTTCTCATAAATCGCCGATTCGCAAGGAAGAAACATGAATTTGTCAGTTTGAATAGTTGAAAACAGCGTTTTTCTATGTTTTTGCCAGTTTAAAACAGCAATTTTATCGTCATTTCTCATAAATCACCGTTTCGCACGAAAGAAACATGAATTTATCAGTTTGAATAGTTGAAAACAGCGTTTTTCTATGTTTTTGCAAGTTTAAAACAGCAATTTTATCGTCATTTCTCATAAATCGCCGTTTTGCACGAAAGAAACATGAATTTATAAGTTTGAATAGTTGAAAACAGCGTTTATCTATGTTTTTGCAAGTTTAAAACAGCAATTTTATCGTCATTTCTCATAAATCGCCGTTTCGCAAGGAAGAAACATGAATTTGTCAGTTTGAATAGTTGAAAACAGCGTTTTTCTATGTTTTTTCAAGTTTAAAACAGCAATTTTATTGTCATTTCTCATAAAAAGCCGGTTTGCACGGAAGAAACATGAATTTATCAGTTTGAATATTTGAAAACAGCGTTTTTCTATGTTTTTGCAAGTTTAAAACAGCAATTTCATCGTCATTTCTCATAAATCGCCGTTTCGAACGAAAGAAACATGAATTTATCAGTTTGAATAGTTGAAAACAGCGTTTTACTATGTTATTGCAAGTTTAAAACAGCAATTTGATCGTCATTTCTCATAAATCGCCGTTTCGCACGAAAGAAACTTGAATTTATCAGTTTCAATAGTTGAAAACAGCGTTTTTCTATGTTTTTGCAAGTTTAAAACAGCAATTTTATCGTCATTTCTCATAAATCGCCGTTTCGCAAGGAAGAAACATGAATTTGTCAGTTTGAATAGTTGAAAACAGCGTTTTTCTATGTTTTTGCCAGTTTAAAACAGCAATTTTATCGTCATTTCTCATAAATCGCCGTTTCCCACGAAAGAAACATGAATTTATCAGTTTGAATAGTTAAAAACAGCGTTTTTCTATGTTTTTTTAAGTTTAAAACAGCAATTTTATTGTCATTTCTCATAAAAAGCCGGTTTGCACGGAAGAAACATGAATTTGTCAGTTTGGATAGTTCAAAACAGCGTTTTCTATGTTTTTGCAAGTTTAAAACAGCATTTTAAATACGTCAGTTTAGATTGTTGAAAACAGCGTTTTCTTGGTTTTGCTAGTTTAAAACAGCAGTTTTATTGTGATTTCACAAAAATCCACCGTTTCGATCGAAAGAAACTTTAATTTATAAGTTTGAGTAGTTAAAAACAGCATTTTTCTATGTTTTTGCAAGTTTAAAACAGCAATTTTATCGTCATTTTTCATAAATCGCCGGTTTGCACGAAAGAAACATGAATTTGTCAGTTTGGATAGTTCAAAACAGCGTTTTCTATGTTTTTGCAAGTTTAAAACAGCAATTTTATCGTCATTTCTCATAAATTGCCGTTTCGCACGAAAGAAACTTGAATTTATCAGTTTCAATAGTTGAAAACAGCGTTTTTCTATGTTTTTGCAAGTTTAAAACAGCAATTTTATCGTCATTTCTCATAAATCGCCGTTTTGCACGAAAGAAACATGAATTTATAAGTTTGAATTGTTGAAAACAGCGTTTATTTATGTTTTTGCAAGTTTAAAACAGCAATTTTATCGTCATTTCTCATAAATCGCCGATTCGCAAGGAAGAAACATGAATTTGTCAGTTTGAATAGTTGAAAACAGCGTTTTTCTATGTTTTTGCCAGTTTAAAACAGCAATTTTATCGTCATTTCTCATAAATCACCGTTTCGCACGAAAGAAACATGAATTTATCAGTTTGAATAGTTGAAAACAGCGTTTTTCTATGTTTTTGCAAGTTTAAAACAGCAATTTTATCGTCATTTCTCATAAATCGCCGTTTTGCACGAAAGAAACATGAATTTATAAGTTTGAATAGTTGAAAACAGCGTTTATCTATGTTTTTGCAAGTTTAAAACAGCAATTTTATCGTCATTTCTCATAAATCGCCGTTTCGCAAGGAAGAAACATGAATTTGTCAGTTTGAATAGTTGAAAACAGCGTTTTTCTATGTTTTTTCAAGTTTAAAACAGCAATTTTATTGTCATTTCTCATAAAAAGCCGGTTTGCACGGAAGAAACATGAATTTGTCAGTTTGGATAGTTCAAAATAGCGTTTTCTATGTTTTTGTAAGTTTAAAACAGCATTTTAAATACGTCAGTTTAGATTGTTGAAAACAGCGTTTTCTTGGTTTTGCTAGTTTAAAACAGCAGTTTTATTGTGATTTCACAAAAATCCACCGTTTCGATCAAAAGAAACATTAATTTATAAGTTTGAATAGTTAAAAACAGCGTTTTTCTATGTTTTTGCAAGTTTAAAACGGCAATTTTATCGTCATTTCTCATAAATCGCCGTTTCGCAAGAAAGAAACATGAATTTATCAGTTTGAATAGTTGAAAACAGCGTTTTTCTATGTTTTTGCAAGTTCAAAACAGCAATTTTATAGTCACTTCTCATAAATCGCCGTTTCGCAGGAAAGAAACATGAATTTGTCAGTTTGGATAAGTAGGGAAAGATGGGGCATTCTATACCAGCCACCCGGTGGCTGGTGCATAAGAGCCAATGAGTGCGAGAGAGAACGCGATAGTTCATTCATAAATTTGTGGTTGTCTTTGTCTAATACTATATTGTAGTAAGGTAATACGTAGTACAGGTGATACGTAGCCGATAACAGGTAATACGTAGTAAAATAGTAAGGTAATACGTAGTACAGGTGATACGTAGTAAAGGTGATAACAGGTAATATTAATAACAGGTGATAAAGGTAATATATAGTAAAGGTGATAGCAGGTAATATTAATAACAGGTAGTAAAGATAATATGTAGTAAAGGTAATAACAGGTGGTAGACAGATTAAGATGATTAAGAAAAATTAAGAATAAGGGCGTTTTAATCACAAACGTCTTGAAGATGTGTCGGAAATGACGTATTACATGTAAAAAATATTTGGAAAAAAACCAGAGCATAATTGTTTCTAGAACAATGTATATGGCTTATCTCACTCACTCACATGTCTTATCACATGTCGTACATCAGAAATGCCGTATTTTATAAGGAAAAAGTGTAAAAAATAAAAAACCAGAGCATATTTTTTTCTAGAACAATGTATATGACTTATCTCACTCACTCACATGTCTTATCACATCCGTTGAATAAAATATAATATAATATAATAGAACATTACTGTTTAATTGCTATCAGTTATAAGTGAGCCACCGGCAGTTAACTATAAAGTGTTATACAATCTACAATAATGATTGAATGTGTGAAGTGTAAAAAAATATTTGCGAGTAGAGATAATCTGTTCCGACATATGAAAGTATGTAATGGGGACGGAACGGCGAGCTTTAATTGTGCTCTATGTACAATGTCGTTTACACGTAATGATGCACGTAAACGGCATATGAAAAATAAACATAACGACAACGGTAAGTTAACAATTTTGAGGAAAAAATAGTTTATTAATTATAATTTATATTTAGATGCTGAAAACAAGGAAAATAATGCACCACCACCCATAAAAAAGATTAAGCTAGCAGAGTTCCAACAGCGACAGCAGAAATCCAACCTGTATTGTGCACTATGCGATGAGGGGTTTACAACAAAATGCAAGTATACTGGACACTTGAGATCGCAGAAGCATCTCCAACAGACTATCAAACCATACAAAAAAGATGTAGTTGAAATTTGTAGCAGTTTTAAACAGCGAATTGCAAGTTACCGCATCAACGGGTCAGGAATTAATATTATCAAATTTTTACAAGACAATAAACATATTATTAATGAATTGATTAAAACAATCATAGAATCATATAAGTCTGGTATTAAATTTAATTTAGAATTATTTGGTTTTTATATTAATGAAAAAAATCCAGCAGGTGAATTAAAATCTTTTAACTCTAAATTTCAAGAGGTATCACCTAGTATGAATCAATTTTCTGACGCTTATGATAATATGTGCTCCACTATAAAAACAAAATGTGAAGAATTTCAGGAACGGGATTCTGGGTGGACATTACGGGGAATATCTCACCTAGAATTTAATATTAATAAATATAAGCCAATTCGAGGTTCATCATTTATAGAATTACCTAAGCAAATTCGAAATAAAAAAGCGTGTATTAATGTTGAAAACAACGACGAATATTGCTTTCTTTGGGCTGTAATTTCTGCACTCTATCCGGTGATTGATCATTCAGATCGAGTTAGCTCATACCCACATTATAAAAATGTTTTAAAATATGCTGGACTAGAATTCCCCATGAAAATTAAAAACATTTCAAAATTCGAATTCATGAATAATGTTTCAATTAACGTGTATGGTTTAGAACATAATTACAAGACTAGAAATTTTGATGTGGTGGGTCCGATTTACCACACGAATCAAACTCGAGAAAAACATATAAATTTATTATATTTAGAAGATGGTGTTAAAGGCCACTATGTGTGGATAAAGGATTTCTCACGACTTGTGAGGAGTCAAATATCGTCACATCATAGCAAAAAATATTTATGTGATGGATGTCTAACATTTTTTAGTTCACAAGCTGGCTTTGAACAACATCGGGCGAATGATTGTAGTAAAGTTTATACTATAATGCCCACGGAGGAAATGAAATTAGATAAAAATGGAGATATGATTCCCGGCAATATTTTAAAATTTCAAAATTATGAGCGACAAATGCGTGTACCATTTGTTGTATACGCAGATTTCGAGTCACTGTTAAAACCCATTGATACATGCTCTCCAGATCCGAATAATAGCTATACAAATAAAACACACGAACACGTTCCATATAGTTTTGCATACAACATTAAGTGTTCATTTGATGATTCACTGTCAAAATTTGTAACATACACCGGGGAAGACTGTGCAAAAGTATTTTGTAATAAGCTGTATAGCGATGTGAGACAAATATATAATAAGCATTTAAGTGTTGTACTACCTATGACAAAATTAACTGCTAGCGAACAATATTTATTTGATACGGCTACAGAATGTCATATATGTAATAAAGTGTTGAAAGCTGAAGATCGAGTAGCAGATCATGATCATCTTACTGGGAAATTTAGAGGTGTAGCTCACTCTAAATGTAACCTGAATTTTAAAATATCAAAAATGATTCCAATTTTTTTTCATAATTTATCAAACTATGACGCTCACATGTTTATCAAAGAATTTGGCTGTGATGAGGAAAAAATTGATATTATTCCGCAAAACAAGGAAAAATACATTTCTTTTACAAAACATTTATATGTGGATGAGTATGACAATAAAATGGGGGTGAAAAATAAAATTTTTATGAAATTAAGATTTGTGGACTCGCTTCGGTTTATGGCGAGTTCGTTGGAGAAGCTAGCGAATAATTTAACGGATGAGCAATGTGTTGAAGTGCGAAAATATTTTTCCGAAGATGAACACTTTAAATTACTGCGTAGAAAGGGGGTTTTCCCATATAAATATATGGACTCATTCGAGAGACTAAATGAGGCTGTACTTCCACATAAAAAATTTTTTGATGATTTAATGAATAATTATAACATAACAGAAAATGAATATAACCATGCAAAGACTGTATGGAACGTGTTTAAGTGTAAAACTTTGAGAGATTATTCTGATTTGTATTGCAAAACAGATGTATTATTGCTCACAGATATTTTCGAACAATTCCGTAATGTGTGTATGAAAACTTATAAACTCGACCCTGCCCACTACTATACAGCTCCAGGGTTAAGTTGGGATGCCATGTTAAAAATGACTTGTATAGAATTAGAATTAATTACTGATATAGACATGCACCATTTCATTCAAAAAGGTATACGTGGGGGTATTTGTCAAGCCTCTTTGCGATATGTGAAAGCAAACAATAAATACATGCGGGAATATAATTCAAATAATCCGAGCACATATTTAACATATTGGGATGCGAATAATCTGTATGGGTGGGCATTATCCCAATGTATACCTTACGGTGGATTTCGATGGTTAAGCGAAGACGAAATTTTAAACTTTGACGTAACTATAATTGATGATAATTCCTCAGTTGGCTATTTTATTGAAGCTGATATTGAATATCCTAAATTGCTACATTCTTCACACAACGATTTACCATTTTTGGCTGAGAGTATAATACCACCAAATTCAAAATTTAAAAATCCAAAACTTATTCCAAATTTATATGATAAGAGTAAATATGTTATTCATTACCGTAATTTAAAGCAGGCGTTGAAGCACAATCTTAAAATTAAAAAAATACATAGAGTAATTCAGTTTAAACAGTCTAATTGGTTAAAACAATATGTGGATTTTAACACAATATTGCGACAATCTGCGAAGAATGATTTCGAAAAGGATTTTTTTAAACTTTTAAACAATGCCATCTTTGGTAAAACAATGGAGAGCATAGATAAGCGTGTTGACATAAAACTTGTTAATCATTGGGAGAATATTGGACGTAAACCCGGTGCTGAGTCGCTTCTAGCAAAACCAAATGTGAAAAGCGTCTCGATATTTAATGAAAACTTGTGTGCAATTCAATTTGAAAAACTTAAAGTTATATACAATAAACCAATATATGTGGGTTTTGCAGTATTAGACTTATCAAAATTACTCATGTACAATTTTTTTTATGAGTACTTAAAACCAAAGTATGGTGAACGAGTTGCTTTATGCTATTGTGATACCGATAGTTTTGTATTATTAATAGAAACAGATGATATTTATAAAGATATGTTAAACAATATTGAAAAATTTGATACTAGTAATTTCTGCTCGGACAATGTTTACAACATGCCTCAGAAAAATAAAGCTGTATTAGGACTAATGAAAGACGAATTGGGTGGTAAATTAAT
Organism: Poecilus cupreus; assembly: GCA_963942605.1. Lineage (NCBI taxonomy): Eukaryota > Metazoa > Arthropoda > Insecta > Coleoptera > Carabidae > Poecilus > Poecilus cupreus. The sequence continues at coordinate 245,902 of CAWWDY010001589.1, read as the reverse complement.
GCAACAATTTATAGCCTTACGTCCAAAAATGTATGCCTATTGCACAGAAGAGGATCAAAACAATTGGAAAAAGAAAGCTAAGGGTGTTAAGAAATGCGTGGTGGATAAAATTTTGACTGGTCCTGACTATAAAAAATGTATGTTAACTAATGACCTCATATATCAAAAGCAGCAAATTTTTAGAAGTTACAAGCATACAGTGTACACCATCGAGCAAAATAAAATATCACTAAGTTCTAATGATGATAAACGGTTTATTTGTTCTGATGGTACTAGCACTTTAGCTTGGGGTCATTTATTGATTTCATGAGATTGTTTAATATTTATTTTTAATGTTATTAATGTAAATACTTGTACAGTTAAATAAAACTGATTATGTTATTTATATTTGTATTTTTGATATTGTAAATATTAGGAGTAGTTAAATAAAAACCCAATTTCAAATTACATGTTTTATTTTATACCATTTATTACAATTTTATTTTTTAATAACATTTAAAAAATCACATTCAGATATATTTTTTAATACAATAATATTTCTCTTACAATTAGCAAAATCTTTTAATTGTAATTTAATATTGTCAAGTAAATGTTTGGCGTTTGGTACATCATACAATTCTTTTACTAACTGAATTTCAGGATATTTTTGTTGAAGTTTTAAATGTTTTTTGAATAAATCTCGAAGACATACAGTTGTTACATAATATTCGGTATCACTTATCTTGAAAACACAAAGTGTTGAGTATTTATTCTCTGAGATGGGCTCATGTATAACTTTTGGTTGCATTTCGGTAATATATGCTTTTAATTTATTTTCATTGTTTTTATACTCGGCAAGAAAATAATTAACGTAGTATTCATTAATTATTTTTGATACTTTTAAAGCAAAGTGTATGGAAATCCAAGATGCTACGTGAACAATGATGTCTGGATGAATGTATGTTCCTCTAATAACTGTATCTTCACCGCCAGTAGTTGTATAAATTGCATAATTTCCATCGCTTGGGATTCCAAGGGATGCGTATGCAACCCGCAACTCTTTATTTACCTCAAATAATAATTCTTGAGAACGTTTATTTGCCATCCAATTGTAGAAGTGTTTTCCCCCATTTTGACAAAGTTTTGTTGCATTAACATAACCGTTTCTAAAGTCATTACTTTTTATCATAATAACTACAAAATCACCGTAAAAGGCTTTATGATACTCTTCATTTTCTGTTTTTATAATTAATTCGTAACAAATTGATGTAATATCACTTTTTACAATTTTTGCAGCAGGTTCTGCTTCTTCGAATTCAATTTGACGTTTCATGATGTTTTCAGCTTGACAATTAAAGAGCAACTAAAGTTTTCAACTAATGACATATTTATTTAAACAATATGAGACTTATTTATCCATGAATTATGTTGTGAATCAAATCCAAGCCATTTCACATAAACTTTAGGTCCTTTTGCTTTTATAACTTTTTCTACAAGATACACATCAGGGTACTTAGTTTTTTGAAGTTCATGTTCATAAAAGCCACCCTTAATGGGGTTGTTTTGAAAATCTTCAAGCAGGTAAGTGACTGGGTTTGTAAATTGCACTTTTGTAATTGTAAAAATTTCAGTACTCCAGTTTGGTGTATAACCCTTTGCAAATTCACCTTTTATTTTACTAATACGTACATGATCACCAACTTTAAATTTTGCAGGTCCAGCAATTTTTATGTTACTATATACTGTACTTAATAATTTTGCTTCGTTTTCAAACGTCACATCAATTGGTTTCATTTTAATTGTTTTATGTTGTGTATTGTTATAATTTGTAACTAATTTTTGTAAAATATCAATCCATTTGTATGAGCCACGTAAACTAAATTCTTTAAACATTATAGATTTTAGTGTGCGATTAAACCGTTCAACTACACTTGCTTTTAAATTACTATAAGTAGAATAATGATTTATATTATATTTTTTCATTAAATTATAAAATTGTATATTGTAAAATTCTTTTCCGTGATCTGATTGTAAATTAACTGGAATACGTCCCTGTTTAAAAATTTTTATCATAGCTTCAGTAACGTCATGAGCTGATTTACTTTTTACAGGCTCGGCAAAAGCAAACTTAGAGAAAACATCAATAACGGTTAATAAATATTTAAATCCTTTGTTTATTGAAGCGTATGGAATCATTTCAACTAAATCAATTTGCCATAAGTCATCAATTCCTTTTGTTATCACTTTACGTCTTGGGTAATTGCGTCTTGCCGGTTTGTGGAGCTCCTGAACTACTTGGTGCTTGCTCATTTTTTTTCTCAATTAAGAATAAATCGTTCTCGTTTGGTTTTATATTATTAATTTTTTTTATATTTTTAATTCTACGTAATAATTTTTGAATGTAATAATCAACATAGTATTTAACAACAGCACTATTATCTTCAGTAGGTTTATGTAAATTTCGTATTTCTTTTCCTTTAGCGTCATAAATTTTATTTTTTAATGATAGAGTTGTTTCACCTATTTCTTTTTCCAACCCAAAAATTCTGTCATCAATATATTTTTTTGTAGCAGCTTCATCATCAAGTATAGGTTGTGATAAATTTATTAAACGATGATTTTCCAAGTCATATTGTCCGTATGCATTTAAATTTAAATTTTTAGATGTGCGCGAACGTTTTATTATTCGACCAAATTTGTCAATCGACATTTTACAACTAGATGAAAGTAACTATGTATTAAACTATTATATTTGCCTCTCGTAATTCCTCCACAATAGACATAATTTCATTATTATGACCCGTATGACCAGCTGATTTCGAAGCTAATAGTAAACGTAATCTATCCACTAATTCGTTTGGGTTATCCCAATAAACATACTCACGTTTAAAATTTGTGTAATTCATTAAACCAAAACCTACTGATTGAGATTTACTTGCATATGGTGCACCTCCTGTTGTTATGTATGGTTTTATTATGTGTAAATATTTATAATTTTGCGAACCTTTTATTGCACCATTGGAATCATAATTTCTACGATGAACATTTGTTTTTAATGCAATATCTAAGTAATTGTTTTCATCTTCTTTTTCGTAAGAAAGTGGTCTTTTTTTAAAAAGTAATTCATACAAACCATATGTTCCTTTATACCATTTATCACCGACTTTAATGTCATTGTGTTCTATTTCAATTGGTGAATTACCAATCATGAAACGATCATGTTGATATCGAACTCCATACACGGTATCAGAATCTTTAGCAGTTGCAAAGTGAAATAAATATGAACCAGCTATATCACCAAATTGTTGTTCTAATTGTTCTAATTCATTTTCAGGATCTTCAATTGTAAGTTCAGTTTCTTCAGGCTCTGATTCAAAAACCTCCTCATCTTCCAAGAAAGATACTTCAGGTTTTGTTTTATTTAAATATTCATCTTCTAAGAAAGATTCTTCTGTTTTTGTTTTATCTAAATTTACATTCGGTTTTCTATAGTCTTTACAGGGAATTCATTTTTTTGTTTTCCTAATAGTTTTGCTCTAGGAGAATTTAATGTGTCACTATCTTTTTTTTGCTTTTTTAATATCACTGCGTCACTTGGTTTTATTTGTTTGACAATCTCTTTTAAAGGTTCTGTTACGGGTTTAAATGTTTCTTGCAACAATTCTTCAGTTGCTATTTTACCATGTTTTAAAGCATTAAATTTTTTACGTATTGTATTGCTAACTTCTATAATATCTTTTAACGTTTTTTCCCCCTTAGTCATTATGTTAACTAATAGACGCTCAGTCTCAAAATAAATATTTATTTACTGTTTCAAGCTTATAAATACAATGACAATTACAATAATAATTGTTATTAAAGGAATAATTATATCACATAAAATTCTTATTCCATCCATTTACAAAAATTATCAAAACCACAACGGTAACGCCCCTCGTGACTATCTTTGTCAATTACAACAAATCCGTACTTATCTTTCCAACAATGTGCACACAATTTCTTAAACTTTTCAAATGACATGTCTGTATTAACGTGATCGTTATATATATGTTTCAAATTCATTTCATCTTGTTTAAATAAAATTATTAAATTTGCATTGTCTCGAATTAAATGCTTTGGAATTTTTGCATATGATTGAGATAAATAAAATGAGTCAATTTTGTTATGACGACCCATGCTAAAATAATCTCGCATACAGTCTTGTTTATCGCACGCTACATCGTCAAATATAAACACTGAATTTAGTTTTGCATCTTTTGGTTTAACTATATCAATGTTTTCATTGTACGGAAAATAACCCATACCTTTTACACGTTGCAAACAATTTTCTAAAAATTTATATTTAGGCTGATGCAGAGATTTGGAATAAACATATACATTTGCATATTTTAACCCATTTTCATGCATTAGTAAACCTAAAATAACGTTTGTTTTTCCACAGTTTGATGGACCGCATACAATACAACGAATAGTATTTGGTAAAAGGGGACTGTGCTTAACTAATTTTTTATTTTGTTTAATGTCAAAATTTTTTACGTCTAACTTTTGTTTTTGTTTAATAAACTTCATTTTAATTACTGAAAAGATATAAATAATGACTGCGTATTTATATATTTATTAGTCGCATACATGTTGTTATACGGGCAGGGATTGCTAAATAAAACAATAAATTCTCTCCCGGTTGAACTACACATTCCCGGATATCAGTATTGTGGACCTGGAACAAAACTTAGTGAAAGATTGGCGAGAGGAGACACAGGTATCAATCCGCTGGACGAGGCTTGTAAAGAACATGATATATCGTATTCCAAACATAACAATTTAAAAGATAGACATCAAGCAGACTACATATTACAAGAAAAAGCTTGGCAACGAGTTCGTGCAAAAGACGCATCGTTCGGGGAAAAAACAGCGGCTTGGGCTGTAAGTAACGCAATGAAAGCAAAACGAAAATTTGGTATGGGGTCGTTTAATGGAGCCATTAAAGATGCGCGTATAGCATTAAAAAAATCTAAAGTTAAAGATCCTAAAAAAGCTATTAAAATTGCTCTGAAAGCAGCAAAAATGTCTATGAAATATAAAAAACCTAAACTAACATCCCGTATAATACCAGTTCCAAAGACAGGTGGTATTTTGCCATTTTTAATACCACTATTTGCCGGTTTATCTGCAACTGGAGCTCTTGCTGGGGGTGCGGCTGGTATTGCTAAAGCGGTAAATAGTGCATCAGCTGCGAAAAAAAAATTAGTCGAAGCTGAAAGACATAATCGACAAATGGAAGCCATTGCATTAGGAAAACAGGGTAGTGGACTATATCTGCGACCATATAAGAAAGGATTGGGGCTTTTTTTAACATCAAAAAACTGCCAAAAAGGGCGTTAAACGATTTAGAGTTAAAAAAATTTGCAAAAAATATTCCATACTTTCGAGGAGTCTACATGCGTAATGCCCTACCAAAAAAACCAAAAATAAATGAATGTGCAATTATAAATTTAGATGATAGAGATGGACCGGGAAGCCATTGGGTAGCGTTTGTAAAACGAGATCGAGAAGTAATATATTTTGATAGTTTTGGAAACTTACCACCACCGCAAGAACTTGTAAAATATTTTGGCCCCAATGTAAATCTCCAATATAATTATAAACAATATCAAAAATATAACACATATAATTGTGGTCATTTATGTATAAACTTTCTTATAAATACTATAAAATAAATAAAAATATTATCATTTACAAATATGTCTTTGACTATAACACTTACTGGTAATACGTCTGAGATAAGTACAGATTTTTTTCCGCCAATTGAGTTGGATGATGATTATTGTATTGGTCTAGTAGATTTTGAAACGTATCACTCGATACCAAACATTGACGTTCATAATAACAAATTTTATTATAATAAAAATAAAAAATTTGAAATCCCCATTGGGTCGTATGAAATTGATGATATAAATAATTATATACGTGTAAAAGTGGGTGATCCAAATGCAGAATTTGTTTCAATAAGTAACGAAATTAAAAGGGAATCACGTGGACAAAAACAAAACTTTTTCACTTTACGCCCTAATAATAATACATTAAAATGTGAAATAAAAAGTACTCTAGAAATAGATTTTACACCTAATGATTGCATTGGACCATTATTAGGTTTTTCAAAAAAAGTCTTAAAACCTATTGAACTACACGAATCGGACTTGCCGGTAAATATAACAAAAGTAAATTCTATATTAATTGAATGTAATATTGTGAATGGTGCATATAAGAACAATGAAATTATGCATACTGTATACAGTTTTCATCCGTCGTGCGCTCCTGGCTTTAAAATATCCGAAGTACCAACAAATGTTATTTATTTACCAGTCAACACTCGAACAATAAACAACATTACGCTAAGTCTTATAGATCAAGACGGTGATTTAGTTAATTTTCGAGGAGAGCTAATTACAGTAAAATTGCATTTGAAAAAAATATAATATGGGAATTGTATATAAAAGAGTTTTAAATACACATAATAAACGCATTCGTCGTCAAACTTCAACGAGGTTAACACGTGAAAATATAAACTTTTTAATACAGCAGGGGTTCAAAATTAAAAATGAGCAATATTCTGCAAATTAATTCAGCCATTGAGTATGATAATTCTATTTCACGAAAAGAATTACATACATATCAACCATATATTGCTACAAATATTAATAATAGTGACGAAATTCGTATACAAATTCAACAACAAGATATATATACAAATCCCAGTGAAAGTTACTTGTATATTGAGGGACAACTCAAAAAACCTGATGGTACCGACCCTCCAGCAGATACAAAAATAACAAACAATGGTTTTGCAAGTTTATTTGAAGAAATAAGATATGCTCTAAATGGTATCGACATTGAAAAAAATAAATTAGTTGGAATATGTAGTACTATGAAAGGATATGTTTTGTTAAATAGTGCAGAATATCAAGCGCTGGAAAATGCTGGTTGGGGGCTAAAGTCTAATAAAATAGATTCACATGGAAATTTTAACGTTTGCATTCCTCTACGAACTTTACTCGGATTTGCTGAAGACCATAATAAAATTATTATAAACATTAAACAAGAACTTATTTTAATACGTGCTCGCAATGATTTAAATGTTTACACATCTTCTGCTGAATTAAAATTATCTTTAAATAAAATCAAATGGTGTGTTCCACATATTTTTGTTGATGATAAACAACGATTAAAATTGTTAAAAGTTTTGGAAAATAATATTAATTTACCAATTGCATTTAGAAGCTGGGATTTATATGAATACCCTTCTATACCTCAGTCAAGAAAAATTGTGTGGCCTATTAAAACTTCAAATGCTCTTGAAAAACCGCGTTTTCTAATATTTGGATTACAAACTGATAAAAAAAATAAATATGAAAAAGATGCGAGTCACTTTGATCATTGTAAATTAACAAATTTTAAATTATACTTAAATTCGGTTTGTTATCCGTATGAGAACTTAAATTTGGATTTTACAATTAATCAATATGCACTAGCATATCATATGTTTTGTCAACTTCAAAATTCTTTTTATGGGCGAGAAACTACTCCGTTTTTGAATTTAGAAGAATTTAAAAACATTGCTCCGTTAATTGTAATTGACTGTAGCAACCAAAATGAGTCAATAAAATCTGCGTCGGTTGACGTCAGAGTTGAATTTGAATCCAGTGAAAATTTCCCCGCTAACACGGCCGCTTACTCTCTCATTATACACGATCGTATTGTTGAATATAACCCACTATCAGGGAACATAAAAGCAATAGTTTAAATTTTGACTCCGAGCAAGATGGAACTCATTGTTGATGTACAAGGCTTTCAAGCAACTAACTATATTATAGTACCTAAAGAAATTGCCGTACTGTTAAGAGACGGTTCTAAATTACAACATTTTCTTGTAAAACCTCCGTTCGCATGGGCTGATTTACCTCAACAAAATAAAAAAACTGCAATTTGGTTGTACCGCAATCATCATGGACTACGATGGAGCGATGGACACATTGATTATGGAGACATGTGTGATATTTTACGAAAAATATTGCAAACAGCTAATAAAATATATGTGAAAGGTGCAAATAAAAAAGAATTTTTGAAGTGGTACAATTTAAACAACTGTGAAATAATAAATTTAAAGGAATTTAATGAGTGTAAATCTTTAAAAAAGTGTTTATCTCTTCGCAGATGTTTTGAACATTGTGAACCATATGTATGTGCAATGAGCAATGTATACAAAATTAAAAATCTGTTAGACGATAATAATGAAACTATGTATGATGATTTATAAATAAAAAAACAACTTTAAACATAATAAATGTTTTATTTTAATTTCAGATTCTACATCATTTATTTTTATATAAACAATTCTGACATTTTTTTCTTAATACATTTAATATCTCTATACAATTTTATTGCATTTTTCAACTCTTCTTTTTTACGATTAAATATTTTTCTTTTATACCTACAAATTTATTTAACATTATAAAATTCAACATCTTTCTGCACAATTTCAGGATAATAATACATTAGTTCAGTTATACCTAATTTACATAAGCTATTGTCTATGTTTAATAACTTATCAATATTACAACAAAAGTCTACAAAAATGTTATTATTATTACACTCTAGTGCTCTTTTAACAATAGTATTATAATAATTATAAAAGTCTAAATATTGTAACTTATTTATAGCGTTTTGTATGATATACTTTAAATTAATCAATTCTTTATACGATTCTGCACCCAAGCATAACTCATTAGTATTATTTCCACTTTTTAACGAAATTACTGGTTTATTATTAACAAAATAAAAATATATATTATAATTATTTAACATTTCATAATCAATATTATTCTCACCATTAAAGTAAGATAAAATTGCTATACTTTGTTGCATAAATTGCATCCATTCTAATAAAGTGAAATTAATACCCGAGTAAGAAAAATTATTTGTTAGTTTAACAGTTATTTGAAATTGATTTAGCGGGTCTATTCCTACACTAATCCATTTTGTTAAACTTTTATTTAATGGATACCTTAATTCGTTAAGTAGTTTATTTATTTTCCACGCTTTAGACGTCTGTTCTTCAACTTGATTGTTTGAAGATTTGGAAACAAGTTGGTTATTTGGTTTTAAAAATTCTGCTAACGTTTCATCCTCCAAAACTGACATATATTGTTGAGTGGTCGCCTCTTCAGGCATCATTGGCTCAGCAGTTGACACTTGTTCATGCCTTATTCGTTTAGCTGATACTTCAACTGTATGAGGTTGAATTCGTTTTTTTGATGCATATGTTCTACTGGGATATTGTTTATTTTGGCGAACCATCTTTAAACAGTAATTAAAAATAATTAAAAATAATTTAAAAAATAAAAATGTTAACTTACATTTTAATCGGATACAAACACGTTCAACACTAACAAACAAGTGAGTGCAATCGTTTATGATGTTTTCTTTTATATTTTTTATCTCTACTCCCACCAAATTAATATACAATCTCAATTCGTTTTTGAGGCCTCGAGTCACAGGAAATGTACATGCTTTAAAAAATATGTGAATTTTAATCACTAAAATTGTCAAAATTAATATTGCGAAATATTTTATCTAGCGACGTTGAATTGTAGATACATCCTGCAGAAATTATCATAAGTATGTGAATGTTAATCACTAAAATTGTTGTCAAAATTAATATTGCGAAATATTTTATCTAGCGACGCTGAATTGTAGATACATCCTGCAGGAATTATCATAAACGTATACTTATCGTACACGAAATAAAATCCATATTTTTTAATGTGACATATTATTTTATTATACATATATGTATACATAGGTAATTAAAATATAGTTCAATTTTACATGATTTTTAATTAGTTTCATATACTACTACATAATTTCGGGTGAAATACATAAACATTGTTAAGTCCCTGGTAATATATACAACTAGTTTTATAACAAGTTATTGTGCCAGGAAGTAGAGTAGTTGGAGGCATAAATGTCCAAGTAAACTTTCCTTCGCAACCAGGGCACTTCCTAGGCAGTCCTTTACACCCAGGTTTTGAACAATAAGTACACATTATTGGTTTGGTTTGCGGCATTGTGTTAAGCTAGAAAACAAAAATTATTTCTAAGTATAAAAATATATAAGTAAATAATATTAATTACCTGATTATTCCTCTTGTTGCGAGCAAATAATAAAATTAAAAGTTGTTTCCACAGCTGTATTCGTATTTACAGTAAAATTCACATCTACAAATGATTGAGACGATTTGCCATATGTTGCAAAATGAGCTTTGGTTTTATTTAGTTTTTTTGATGGCTTATCAGTTTCATCAATCTCATTGCAGTCGTTGCTGTCGTCGTTATCACTATACATACTACTACATCCGTCTATGGCAGTACGAGAAATATTTTTTGATCTGATTTGTTTATACGTTGTAATAAATAATTTTGTAATGCTATTATTATTTATCAGATTTAATTCTTTTGCTACTGAGCAATTTGGATTCACAATACAAAAGTCGCCTCCATGATTACCCCATGAACGTAAATCATTTTCACCAGGATAAAGTAAAATTTGAATTTCACTCTCACTATTATTAGTTATAGGTAATTTATTTAACTTTATTATATTTGATTCTGTTGTTATTAAATGTAAATGAAATTTAATGTGATTTGTATATTTTTCGAACACATTTTTTGGTATAAACCACGTTACATTGTTACCATTAATTTCGACTTTTAATTTATTGTGTATATTAATATGATATTGTGATATTACGGGGTCAAATAATCTAAGTTGACCAAAAATATTATTACCCAAATAAACACAATTTCTTGCGTACTCCATTGTTTTATATTATTATTGTTAGAAAGGAGAATTATTGTTGTTTATTCCAGTTTAACACTCAACTATATACTAAGTGTAAAAAATACATTGTGTACGTATTTATATAAGATTTGTTGATTAAACGGGTTTAAAATGTTGGTGCATCATGCCAATTATTAAGAAAACATCTTAATATAATAACACCTGTTGAGATATTTATTAACAATACAAGCTATGTTATCTGTTGTGTTTTTTCCAAATATTTTTTACACTTTTTCCTTATAAAATACGGCATTTCTGATGTACGACATGTGATAAGACATGTGAGTGAGTGAGATAAGCCATATACATTGTTCTAGAAACAATTATGCTCTGGTTTTTTTCCAAATATTTTTTACATGTAATACGTCATTTCCGACACATCTTCAAGACGTTTGTGATTAAAACGCCCTTATTCTTAATTTTTCTTAATCATCTTAATCTGTCTACCACCTGTTATTACCTTTACTACATATTATCTTTACTACCTGTTATTAATATTACCTGCTATCACCTTTACTATATATTACCTTTATCACCTGTTATTAATATTACCTGTTATCACCTTTACTACGTATCACCTGTACTACGTATTACCTTACTATTTTACTACGTATTACCTGTTATCGGCTACGTATCACCTGTACTACGTATTACCTTACTACAATATAGTATTAGACAAAGACAACCACAAATTTATGAATGAACTATCGCGTTCTCTCTCGCACTCATTGGCTCTTATGCACCAGCCACCGGGTGGCTGGTATAGAATGCCCCATCTTTCCCTACTTGGATAGTTCAAAACAGCGTTTTCTATGTTTTTGCAAGTTTAAAACAGCATTTTAAATACGTCAGTTTAGATTGTTGAAAACAGGGTTTTTTTGGTTTTGCTAGTTTAAAACAGCAGTTTTATGGTGATTTTACAAAAATCCACCGTTTCGAACTAAAGAAACATGAATTTATCAGTTTGAACAGTTGAAAACAGCGATTTTCTATGTTTTTGCAAGTTTAAAACAGCAATTTTATCGTCATTTCTCATAAATCGCCGTTTCGCACGAAAGAAACATGAATTTATCAGTTTGAATTGTTGAAAACAGCGTTTTTCTATGTTTTTGCAAGTTTAAAACAGCAATATAATCGTCATTTCTCATATATCGCCGTTTCGCACAAAAGAAACATGAATTTATCAGTTTGAATAGTTGAAAACAGCGTTTTTCTATGTTTTTTCAAGTTTAAAACAGCAATTTTATTGTCATTTCTCATAAAAAGCCGGTTTGCACGGAAGAAACATGAATTTGTCAGTTTGGATAGTTCAAAACAGCATTATCTATGTTTTTGCAAGTTTAAAACAGCATTTTAAATACGTCAGTTTAAATTGTTGAAAACAGAGTTTTCTTGGTTTTGCTAGTTTAAAACAGCAGTTTTATCGTGATTTCACAAAAATCCACCGTTTCGAACGAAAGAAACATGAATTTATCTGTTTGAATAGTTGAAAACAGCAATTTTATCGTCATTTCTCATAAATCGCCGTTTCGCACGAAAGAAACTTGAATTTATCAGTTTCAATAGTTGAAAACAGCGATTTTCTATGTTTTTGCAAGTTTAAAACAGCAATTTGATCGTCATTTCTCATAAATCGCCGTTTCGCACGAAAGAAACATGAATTTATCAGTTTGAATAGTTGAAAACAGCGTTTTTCTATGTTTATGCAAGTTCAAAACAGCAATTTTATAGTCACTTCTCATAAATCGCCGTTTCGCAGGAAAGGAACATGAATTTGTCAGTTTGGATAGTTCAAAACAGCGTTTTCTATGTTTTTGCAAGTTTAAAACAGCATTTTAAATACGTCAGTTTAGATTGTTTAAAACAGGGTTTTTTTGGTTTTGATAGTTTAAAACAGCAGTTTTATCGTGATTTTACAAAAATCCACCGTTTCGAACTAAAGAAACATGAATTTATCAGTTTGAACAGTTGAAAACAGCGATTTTCTATGTTTTTGCAAGTTTAAAACAGCAATTTTATCGTCATTTCTCATAAATCGCCGTTTCCCACGAAAGAAACATGAATTTATCAGTTTGAATAGTTAAAAACAGCGTTTTTCTATGTTTTATCAAGTTTAAAACAGCAATTTTATTGTCATTTCTCATAAAAAGCCGGTTTGCACGGAAGAAACATGAATTTGTCAGTTTGGATAGTTCAAAACAGCATTTTCTATGTTTTTGCAAGTTTAAAACAGCAATTTTATCGTCATTTCTCATAAATCGCCGTTTCGCACGAAAGAAACATGAATTTATAAGTTTGAATAGTTGAAAACAGCGTTTTACTATGTTATTGCAAGTTTAAAACAGCAATTTGATCGGCATTTCTCATAAATCGCCGTTTCGCACGAAAGAAACTTGAATTTATCAGTTTCAATAGTTGAAAACAGCGTTTTTCTATGTTTTTGCAAGTTTAAAACAGCAATTTTATCGTCATTTCTCATAAATCGCCGTTTCGCAAGGAAGAAACATGAATTTGTCAGTTTGAATAGTTGAAAACAGCGTTTTTCTATGTTTTTGCCAGTTTAAAACAGCAATTTTATCGTCATTTCTCATAAATCGCCGTTTCCCACGAAAGAAACATGAATTTATCAGTTTGAATAGTTAAAAACAGCGTTTTTCTATGTTTTATCAAGTTTAAAACAGCAATTTTATTGTCATTTCTCATAAAAAGCCGGTTTGCACGGAAGAAACATGAATTTGTCAGTTTGGATAGTTCAAAACAGCATTTTCTATGTTTTTGCAAGTTTAAAACAGCATTTTAAATACGTCAGTTTAAATTGTTGAAAACAGAGTTTTCTTGGTTTTGCTAGTTTAAAACAGCAGTTTTACCGTGATTTCACAAAAATCCACCGTTTCGAACGAAAGAAACATGAATTTATCTGTTTGAATAGTTGAAAACAGCAATTTTATCGTCATTTCTCATAAATCGCCGTTTCGCACGAAAGAAACTTGAATTTATCAGTTTCAATAGTTGAAAACAGCGATTTTCTATGTTTTTGCAAGTTTAAAACAGCAATTTGATCGTCATTTCTCATAAATCGCCGTTTCGCACGAAAGAAACATGAATTTATCAGTTTGAATAGTTGAAAACAGCGTTTTTCTATGTTTATGCAAGTTCAAAACAGCAATTTTATAGTCACTTCTCATAAATCGCCGTTTCGCAGGAAAGGAACATGAATTTGTCAGTTTGGATAGTTCAAAACAGCGTTTTCTATGTTTTTGCAAGTTTAAAACAGCATTTTAAATACGTCAGTTTAGATTGTTTAAAACAGGGTTTTTTTGGTTTTGATAGTTTAAAACAGCAGTTTTATCGTGATTTTACAAAAATCCACCGTTTCGAACTAAAGAAACATGAATTTATCAGTTTGAACAGTTGAAAACAGCGATTTTCTATGTTTTTGCAAGTTTAAAACAGCAATTTTATCGTCATTTCTCATAAATCGCCGTTTCGCACGAAAGAAACATGAATTTATCAGTTTGAATAGTTGAAAACAACGTTTTTCTATGTTTTTGCAAGTTTAAAACAGCAATTTTATCGTCATTTCTCATAAATCGCCGTTTCGCACGAAAGAAACATGAATTTATAAGTTTGAATAGTTGAAAACAGCGTTTTACTATGTTATTGCAAGTTTAAAACAGCAATTTGATCGTCATTTCTAATAAATCGCCGTTTCGCACGAAAGAAACTTGAATTTATCAGTTTCAATAGTTGAAAACAGCGTTTTTCTATGTTTTTGCAAGTTTAAAACAGCAATTTTATCGTCATTTCTCATAAATCGCCGTTTCGCAAGGAAGAAACATGAATTTGTCAGTTTGAATAGTTGAAAACAGCGTTTTTCTATGTTTTTGCCAGTTTAAAACAGCAATTTTATCGTCATTTCTCATAAATCGCCGTTTCCCACGAAAGAAACATGAATTTATCAGTTTGAATAGTTAAAAACAGCGTTTTTCTATGTTTTTTCAAGTTTAAAACAGCAATTTTATTGTCATTTCTCATAAAAAGCCGGTTTGCACGGAAGAAACATGAATTTGTCAGTTTGGATAGTTCAAAACAGCGTTTTCTATGTTTTTGCAAGTTTAAAACAGCATTTTAAATACGTCAGTTTAGATTGTTGAAAACAGCGTTTTCTTGGTTTTGCTAGTTTAAAACAGCAGTTTTATTGTGATTTCACAAAAATCCACCGTTTCGATCGAAAGAAACTTTAATTTATAAGTTTGAATAGTTAAAAACAGCATTTTTCTATGTTTTTGCAAGTTTAAAACAGCAATTTTATCGTCATTTTTCATAAATCGCCGGTTTGCACGAAAGAATCATGAATTTGTCAGTTTGGATAGTTCAAAACAGCGTTTTCTATGTTTTTGCAAGTTTAAAACAGCAATTTTATCGTCATTTCTCATAAATTGCCGTTTCGCACAAAAGAAACTTGAATTTATCAGTTTCAATAGTTGAAAACAGCGTTTTTCTATGTTTTTGCAAGTTTAAAACAGCAATTTTATCGTCATTTCTCATAAATCGCCGTTTTGCACGAAAGAAACATGAATTTATAAGTTTGAATAGTTGAAAACAGCGTTTATCTATGTTTTTGCAAGTTTAAAACAGCAATTTTATCGTCATTTCTCATAAATCGCCGTTTCGCAAGGAAAAAACATGAATTTGTCAGTTTGAATAGTTGAAAACAGCGTTTTTCTATGTTTTTGCCAGTTTAAAACAGCAATTTTATCGTCATTTCTCATAAATCACCGTTTCGCACGAAAGAAACATGAATTTATCAGTTTGAATAGTTGAAAACAGCGTTTTTCTATGTTTTTGCAAGTTTAAAACAGCAATTTTATCGTCATTTCTCATAAATCGCCGTTTTGCACGAAAGAAACATGAATTTATAAGTTTGAATAGTTGAAAACAGCGTTTATCTATGTTTTTGCAAGTTTAAAACAGCAATTTTATCGTCATTTCTCATAAATCGCCGTTTCGCAAGGAAGAAACATGAATTTGTCAGTTTGAATAGTTGAAAACAGCGTTTTTCTATGTTTTGCCAGTTTAAAACAACAATTTTATCGTCATTTCTCATAAATCGCCGTTTCGCACGAGAGAAACATGAATTTATCAGTTTGAATAGTTAAAAACAGCGTTTTTCTATGTTTTTTCAAGTTTAAAACAGCAATTTTATTGTGATTTCACAAAAATCCACCGTTTCGATCGAAAGAAACATTAATTTATAAATTTGAATATTTAAAAACAGCGTTTTTCTATGTTTTTGCAAGTTTAAAACGGCAATTTTATCGTCATTTCTCATAAATCGCCGTTTCGCACGAAAGAAACATGAATTTATCAGTTTGAATAGTTAAAAACAGCGTTTTTCTATGTTTTTGCAAGTTTAAAACGGCAATTTTTTCGTCATTTCTCATAAATCGCCGTTTCGCAAGAAAGAAACATGAATTTATCAGTTTGGATAGTTCAAAACAGCGTTTTCTATGTTTTTGCAAGTTTAAAACAGCATTTTAAATACGTCAGTTTAGATTGTTTAAAACAGGGTTTTTTTGGTTTTGATAGTTTAAAACAGCAGTTTTATGGTGATTTTACAAAAATCCACCGTTTCGAACTAAAGAAACATGAATTTATCAGTTTGAACAGTTGAAAACAGCGATTTTCTATGTTTTTGCAAGTTTAAAACAGCAATTTTATCGTCATTTCTCATAAATTGCCGTTTCGCACGAAAGAAACATGAATTTATCAGTTTGAATTGTTGAAAACAGCGTTTTTCTATGTTTTTGCAAGTTTAAAACAGCAATATAATCGTCATTTCTCATATATCGCCGTTTCGCACAAAAGAAACATGAATTTATCAGTTTGAATAGTTGAAAACAGCGTTTTTCTATGTTTTTTCAAGTTTAAAACAGCAATTTTATTGTCATTTCTCATAAAAAGCCGGTTTGCACGGAAGAAACATGAATTTGTCAGTTTGGATAGTTCAAAACAGCATTTTCTATGTTTTTGCAAGTTTAAAACAGCATTTTAATACGTCAGTTTAAATTGTTGAAAACAGAGTTTTCTTGGTTTTGCTAGTTTAAAACAGCAGTTTTATCGTGATTTCACAAAAATCCACCGTTTCGAACGAAAGAAACATGAATTTATCTGTTTGAATAGTTGAAAACAGCAATTTTATCGTCATTTCTCATAAATCGCCGTTTCGCACGAAAGAAACTTGAATTTATCAGTTTCAATAGTTGAAAACAGCGATTTTCTATGTTTTTGCAAGTTTAAAACAGCAATTTGATCGTCATTTCTCATAAATCGCCGTTTCGCACGAAAAAAACATGAATTTATCAGTTTGAATAGTTGAAAACAGCGTTTTTCTATGTTTATGCAAGTTCAAAACAGCAATTTTATAGTCACTTCTCATAAATCGCCGTTTCGCAGGAAAGGAACATGAATTTGTCAGTTTGGATAGTTCAAAACAGCGTTTTCTATGTTTTTGCAAGTTTAAAACAGCATTTTAAATACGTCAGTTTAGATTGTTTAAAACAGGGTTTTTTTGGTTTTGATAGTTTAAAACAGCAGTTTTATCGTGATTTTACAAAAATCCACCGTTTCGAACTAAAGAAACATGAATTTATCAGTTTGAACAGTTGAAAACAGCGATTTTCTATGTTTTTGCAAGTTTAAAACAGCAATTTTATCGTCATTTCTCATAAATCGCCGTTTCGCACGAAAGAAACATGAATTTATCAGTTTGAATAGTTGAAAACATCGTTTTTCTATGTTTTTGCAAGTTTAAAACAGCAATTTTACCGTCATTTCTCATAAATCGCCGTTTTGCACGAAAGAAGCATGAATTTATAAGTTTGTATAGTTGAAAACAGCGTTTTTCTATGTTTTTGCAAGTTTAAAACAGCAATTTTATCGTCATTTCTCATAAATCGCCGTTTCGCACGAAAGAAACATGAATTTATAAGTTTGAATAGTTGAAAACAGCGTTCTTCTATGTTTTTGCAAGTTTAAAACAGCAATTTTATCGTCATTTCTCATAAATCGCAGTTTCGCACGAAAGAAACTTGAATTTATCAGTTTCAATAGTTGAAAACAGCGTTTTCTATGTTTTTGCAAGTTTAAAACAGCATTTTAAATACGTCAGTTTAGATTGTTTAAAACAGGGTTTTTTTGGTTTTGATAGTTTAAAACAGCAGTTTTATCGTGATTTTACAAAAATCCACCGTTTCGAACTAAAGAAACATGAATTTATCAGTTTGAACAGTTGAAAACAGCGATTTTCTATGTTTTTGCAAGTATAAAACAGCAATTTTATAGTCATTTCTCATAAATCATTGTTTCGCACGAAAGAAACATGAATTTATCAGTTTGAACAGTTGAAAACAGAGTTATTCTATGTTTTTGCAAGTTCAAAACAGCAATTTTATAGTCACTTCTCATAAATCGCCGTTTCGCAGGAAAGAAACATGAATTTGTCAGTTTGGATAGTTCAAAACAGCGTTTTCTATGTTTTTGCAAGTTTAAAACAGCATTTTAAATACGTCAGTTTAGATTGTTGAAAACCGCGTTTTCTTGGTTTTGCTAGTTTAAAACAGCAGTTTTATCGTGATTTCACAAAAATCCACCGTTTCGAACGAAAGAAACATGAATTTATCAGTTTCAATAGTTGAAAACAGCGTTTTTCTATGTTTTTGCAAGTTCAAAACAGCAATTTTATAGTCATTTCTCATAAATCATTGTTTCGCACGAAAGAAACATGAATTTATCAGTTTGAACAGTTGAAAACAGAGTTATTCTATGTTTTTGCATGTTCAAAACAGCAATTTTATAGTCACTTCTCATAAATCGCCGTTTCGCAGGAAAGAAACATGAATTTGTCAGTTTGGATAGTTCAAAACAGCGTTTTCTATGTTTTTGCAAGTTTAAAACAGCATTTTAAATACGTCAGTTTAGATTGTTTAAAACAAGGTTTTTTTGGTTTTGCCAGTTTAAAACAGCAGTTTTATCGTGATTTTACAAAAATCCACCGTTTCGAACTAAAGAAACATTAATTTATCACTTTGAACAGTTGAAAACAGCGATTTTCTATGTTTTTGCAAGTTTAAAACAGCAATTTTATCGTCATTTCTCATAAATAGCCGTTTCGCACGAAAGAAACATGAATTTATCAGTTTGAATAGTTGAAAACAGCGTTTTTCTATGTTTTTGCAAGTTTAAAACAGCAATTTTATCGTCATTTCTCATAAATCGCCGTTTCGCACGAAAGAAACATGAATTTATCAGTTTGAATAGTTGAAAACATCGTTTTTCTATGTTTTTGCAAGTTTAAAACAGCAATTTTATCGTCATTCCTCATAAATCGCCGTTTTGCACGAAAGAAGCATGAATTTATAAGTTTGAATAGTTGAAAACAGCGTTTTTCTATGTTTTTGCAAGTTTAAAACAGCAATTTTATCGTCATTTCTCATAAATCGCCGTTTCGCACGAAAGAAACATGAATTTATAAGTTTGAATAGTTGAAAACAGCGTTCTTCTATGTTTTTGCAAGTTTAAAACAGCAATTTTATCGTCATTTCTCATAAATCGCAGTTTCGCACGAAAGAAACTTGAATTTATCAGTTTCAATAGTTGAAAACAGCGATTTTCTATGTTTTTGCAAGTTTAAAACAGCAATTTGATCGTCATTTCTCATAAATCGCCGTTTCGCACGAAAGAAACATGAATTTATCAGTTTGAATAGTTGAAAACAGCGTTTTCTATGTTTTTGCAAGTTTAAAACAGCATTTTAAATACGTCAGTTTAGATTGTTTAAAACAGGGTTTTTTTGGTTTTGATAGTTTAAAACAGCAGTTTTATCGTGATTTTACAAAAATCCACCGTTTCGAACTAAAGAAACATGAATTTATCAGTTTGAACAGTTGAAAACAGCGATTTTCTATGTTTTTGCAAGTATAAAACAGCAATTTTATAGTCATTTCTCATAAATCATTGTTTCGCACGAAAGAAACATGAATTTATCAGTTTGAACAGTTGAAAACAGAGTTATTCTATGTTTTTGCAAGTTCAAAACAGCAATTTTATAGTCACTTCTCATAAATCGCCGTTTCGCAGGAATGAAACATGAATTTGTCAGTTTGGATAGTTCAAAACAGCGTTTTCTATGTTTTTGCAAGTTTAAAACAGCATTTTAAATACGTCAGTTTAGATTGTTTAAAACAGGGTTTTTTTTTTATCATCATTTCTCATAAATCGCCGTTTCGCACGAAAGAAACATTAATTTATCAGTTTGAATAGTTGAAAACAGCGTTTTTCTATGTTTTTGTAAGTTTAAAACAGCAATTTTATCGTCATTTCTCATAAATCGCCGTTTCGCAAGAAAGTAATATGAATTTATCAGTTTGAATAGTTGAAAACAGCGTTTTTCTATGTTTTTGCAAGTATAAAACAGCAATTTTATAGTCATTTCTCATAAATCGCCGTTTCGCACGAAAGAAACATGAATTTGTCAGTTTGGATAGTTCAAAACAGCGTTTTCTATGTTTTTGCAAGTTTAAAACAGCATTTTAAATACGTCAGTTTAGATTGTTGAAAACCGCGTTTTCTTGGTTTTGCTAGTTTAAAACAGCAGTTTTATCGTGATTTCACAAAAATCCACCGTTTCGAACGAAAGAAACATGAATTTATCAGTTTCAATAGTTGAAAACAGCGTTTTTCTATGTTTTTGCAAGTTCAAAACAGCAATTTTATAGTCATTTCTCATAAATCATTGTTTCGCACGAAAGAAACATGAATTTATCAGTTTGAATAGTTGAAAACATCGTTTTTCTATGTTTTTGCAAGTTTAAAACAGCAATTTTACCGTCATTTCTCATAAATCGCCGTTTTGCACGAAAGAAGCATGAATTTATAAGTTTGTATAGTTGAAAACAGCGTTTTTCTATGTTTTTGCAAGTTTAAAACAGCAATTTTATCGTCATTTCTCATAAATCGCCGTTTCGCACGAAAGAAACATGAATTTATAAGTTTGAATAGTTGAAAACAGCGTTCTTCTATGTTTTTGCAAGTTTAAAACAGCAATTTTATCGTCATTTCTCATAAATCGCAGTTTCGCACGAAAGAAACTTGAATTTATCAGTTTCAATAGTTGAAAACAGCGTTTTCTATGTTTTTGCAAGTTTAAAACAGCATTTTAAATACGTCAGTTTAGATTGTTTAAAACAGGGTTTTTTTGGTTTTGATAGTTTAAAACAGCAGTTTTATCGTGATTTTACAAAAATCCACCGTTTCGAACTAAAGAAACATGAATTTATCAGTTTGAACAGTTGAAAACAGCGATTTTCTATGTTTTTGCAAGTATAAAACAGCAATTTTATAGTCATTTCTCATAAATCATTGTTTCGCACGAAAGAAACATGAATTTATCAGTTTGAACAGTTGAAAACAGAGTTATTCTATGTTTTTGCAAGTTCAAAACAGCAATTTTATAGTCACTTCTCATAAATCGCCGTTTCGCAGGAAAGAAACATGAATTTGTCAGTTTGGATAGTTCAAAACAGCGTTTTCTATGTTTTTGCAAGTTTAAAACAGCATTTTAAATACGTCAGTTTAGATTGTTGAAAACCGCGTTTTCTTGGTTTTGCTAGTTTAAAACAGCAGTTTTATCGTGATTTCACAAAAATCCACCGTTTCGAACGAAAGAAACATGAATTTATCAGTTTCAATAGTTGAAAACAGCGTTTTTCTATGTTTTTGCAAGTTCAAAACAGCAATTTTATAGTCATTTCTCATAAATCATTGTTTCGCACGAAAGAAACATGAATTTATCAGTTTGAACAGTTGAAAACAGAGTTATTCTATGTTTTTGCATGTTCAAAACAGCAATTTTATAGTCACTTCTCATAAATCGCCGTTTCGCAGGAAAGAAACATGAATTTGTCAGTTTGGATAGTTCAAAACAGCGTTTTCTATGTTTTTGCAAGTTTAAAACAGCATTTTAAATACGTCAGTTTAGATTGTTTAAAACAAGGTTTTTTTGGTTTTGCCAGTTTAAAACAGCAGTTTTATCGTGATTTTACAAAAATCCACCGTTTCGAACTAAAGAAACATTAATTTATCACTTTGAACAGTTGAAAACAGCGATTTTCTATGTTTTTGCAAGTTTAAAACAGCAATTTTATCGTCATTTCTCATAAATAGCCGTTTCGCACGAAAGAAACATGAATTTATCAGTTTTAATAGTTGAAAACAGCGTTTTTCTATGTTTTTGCAAGTTTAAAACAGCAATTTTATCGTCATTTCTCATAAATCGCCGTTTCGCACGAAAGAAACATGAATTTATCAGTTTGAATAGTTGAAAACATCGTTTTTCTATGTTTTTGCAAGTTTAAAACAGCAATTTTATCGTCATTCCTCATAAATCGCCGTTTTGCACGAAAGAAGCATGAATTTATAAGTTTGAATAGTTGAAAACAGCGTTTTTCTATGTTTTTGCAAGTTTAAAACAGCAATTTTATCGTCATTTCTCATAAATCGCCGTTTCGCACGAAAGAAACATGAATTTATAAGTTTGAATAGTTGAAAACAGCGTTCTTCTATGTTTTTGCAAGTTTAAAACAGCAATTTTATCGTCATTTCTCATAAATCGCAGTTTCGCACGAAAGAAACTTGAATTTATCAGTTTCAATAGTTGAAAACAGCGATTTTCTATGTTTTTGCAAGTTTAAAACAGCAATTTGATCGTCATTTCTCATAAATCGCCGTTTCGCACGAAAGAAACATGAATTTATCAGTTTGAATAGTTGAAAACAGCGTTTTCTATGTTTTTGCAAGTTTAAAACAGCATTTTAAATACGTCAGTTTAGATTGTTTAAAACAGGGTTTTTTTGGTTTTGATAGTTTAAAACAGCAGTTTTATCGTGATTTTACAAAAATCCACCGTTTCGAACTAAAGAAACATGAATTTATCAGTTTGAACAGTTGAAAACAGCGATTTTCTATGTTTTTGCAAGTATAAAACAGCAATTTTATAGTCATTTCTCATAAATCATTGTTTCGCACGAAAGAAACATGAATTTATCAGTTTGAACAGTTGAAAACAGAGTTATTCTATGTTTTTGCAAGTTCAAAACAGCAATTTTATAGTCACTTCTCATAAATCGCCGTTTCGCAGGAATGAAACATGAATTTGTCAGTTTGGATAGTTCAAAACAGCGTTTTCTATGTTTTTGCAAGTTTAAAACAGCATTTTAAATACGTCAGTTTAGATTGTTTAAAACAGGGTTTTTTTTTTATCATCATTTCTCATAAATCGCCGTTTCGCACGAAAGAAACATTAATTTATCAGTTTGAATAGTTGAAAACAGCGTTTTTCTATGTTTTTGTAAGTTTAAAACAGCAATTTTATCGTCATTTCTCATAAATCGCCGTTTCGCAAGAAAGTAATATGAATTTATCAGTTTGAATAGTTGAAAACAGCGTTTTTCTATGTTTTTGCAAGTATAAAACAGCAATTTTATAGTCATTTCTCATAAATCGCCGTTTCGCACGAAAGAAACATGAATTTGTCAGTTTGGATAGTTCAAAACAGCGTTTTCTATGTTTTTGCAAGTTTAAAACAGCATTTTAAATACGTCAGTTTAGATTGTTGAAAACCGCGTTTTCTTGGTTTTGCTAGTTTAAAACAGCAGTTTTATCGTGATTTCACAAAAATCCACCGTTTCGAACGAAAGAAACATGAATTTATCAGTTTCAATAGTTGAAAACAGCGTTTTTCTATGTTTTTGCAAGTTTACAACAGCAATTTTATAGTCATTTCTCATAAATCATTGTTTCGCACGAAAGAAACATAAATTTATCAGTTTGAACAGTTGAAAACAGCGTTATTCTATGTTTTTGCAAGTTAAAAACAGCAATTTTATTGTCATTTCTCATAAAAAGCCGGTTTGCACGGAAGAAACATGAATTTGTCAGTTTGGATAGTTCAAAACAGCGTTTTCTATGTTTTTGCAAGTTTAAAACAGCATTTTAATTACGTCAGTTTAGATTGTTGAAAACAGCGTTTTCTTGGTTTTGCTAGTTTAAAACAGCAGTTTTATTGTGATTTCACAAAAATCCACCGTTTCGATCGAAAGAAACATGAATTTATCAGTTTGAATAGTTAAAAACAGCGTTTTTCTATGTTTTTGCAAGTTTAAAACAGCAATTTTATCGTCATTTCTCATAAATCGCCGTTTCGCAAGAAAGAAACATGAATTTATCAGTTTAAATAGTTGAAAACAGCGTTATTCTATCTTTTTGCAAGTTTAAAACAGCAATTTTATCGTCATTTCTCATAAATCGTCGTTTCGCACGAAAGAAACATGAATTTGTCAGTTTGGATAGTTCAAAACAGCGTTTTCTATGTATTTGCAAGTTTAAAACAGCATTTTAAATACGTCAGTTTAAATTGTTGAAAACAGAGTTTTCTTGGTTTTGCTAGTTTAAAACAGCTGTTTTATCGTGATTTCACAAAAATCCACCGTTTCGAACGAAAGAAACATGAGATTATCTGTTTGAATAGTTGAAAACAGCGTTTTTCTATGTTTTTGCAAGTTTAAAACAGAAATTTTATCGTCATTTCTCATAAATCGCCGTTTCGAACGAAAGAAACATGAATTTATCAGTTTGAATAGTTGAAAACAGCGTTTTTCTATGTTTTTGCAAGTTTAAAACAGCAATTTTATCGTCATTTCTCATAAATCGCTTTTCGCACGAAAGAAACTTGAATTTATCAGTTTCAATAATTGAAAACAGCGTTTTTCTATGTTTTTGCAAGTTTAAAACAGCAATTTGATTGTCATTTCTCATAAATCACCGTTTCGCACGAAAGAAACATGAATTTATCAGTTTGAACAGTTGAAGACAGCGTTTTTCTATGTTTTTGCAAGTTTAGAACAGCAATTTTATCGTCATTTCTCATAAATCGCCGTTTTGCACGAAAGAAACATGAATTTATCAGTTTGAGTAGTTGAAAATAGCGTTTTTCTATGTTTTTGCAAGTTTAAAACAGCAATTTTATTGTCATTTCTCATAAATCGCCGTTTCGCAAGAAAGAAATATAAATTTATCAGTTTGAATAGTTGAAAACAGCGTTTTTCTATGTTTTTGCAAGTATAAAACAGCAATTTTATAGTCATTTCTCATAAATCGCCGTTTCGCACGAAAGAAACATGAATTTGTCAGTTTGGATAGTTCAAAACATCGTTTTCTATGTTTTTGCAAGTTTAAAACAGCATTTTAAATACGTCAGTTTAGATTGTTTAAACCAGGGTTTTTTTGGTTTTGCTAGTTTAAAACAGCAGTTTTATGGTGATTTTACAAAAATCCACGGTTTAGAACTAAAGAAACATGAATTTATCAGTTTGAACAGTTGAAAACAGCGATTTTCTATGTTTTTGCAAGTTTAAAACAGCAATTTTATCGTCATTTCTCATAAATCGCCGTTTCGCACGAAAGAAACATAAATTTATTAGTTTGAATAGTTGAAAACAGCGTTTTTCTATGTTTTTGCAAGTTTAAAACAGCAATTTAATCGTCATTTCTCATAAATCGCCGTTTCGCACGGAAGAAACATGAATTTGTCAGTGTGAATAGTTGAAAACAGCGTTTTTCTATGTTTTTGCAAGTTTTAAACAGCAATTTTATCGTCATTTCTCATAAATCGCCGTTTCGCACGAAAGAAACATGAATTTATCAGTTTGAATAGTTGAAAACAGCGTTTTTCTATGTTTTTTCAAGTTTAAAACAGCAATTTTATTGTCATTTCTCATAAAAAGCCGGTTTGCACGGAAGAAACATGAATTTGTCAGTTTGGATAGTTCAAAACAGCATTTTCTATGTTTTTGCAAGTTTAAAACAGCATTTTAAATACGTCAGTTTAAATTGTTGAAAACAGAGTTTTCTTGGTTTTGCTAGTTTAAAACAGCAGTTTTATCGTGATTTCACAAAAATCCACCGTTTCGAACGAAAGAAACATGAATTTATCTGTTTGAATAGTTGAAAACAGCAATTTTATCGTCATTTCTCATAAATCGCCGTTTCGCACGAAAGAAACTTGAATTTATCAGTTTCAATAGTTGAAAACAGCGATTTTCTATGTTTTTGCAAGTTTAAAACAGCAATTTGATCGTCATTTCTCATAAATCGCCGTTTCGCACGAAAGAAACATGAATTTATCAGTTTGAATAGTTGAAAACAGCGTTTTTCTATGTTTATGCAAGTTCAAAACAGCAATTTTATAGTCACTTCTCATAAATCGCCGTTTCGCAGGAAAGGAACATGAATTTGTCAGTTTGGATAGTTCAAAACAGCGTTTTCTATGTTTTTGCAAGTTTAAAACAGCATTTTAAATACGTCAGTTTAGATTGTTTAAAACAGGGTTTTTTTGGTTTTGATAGTTTAAAACAGCAGTTTTATCGTGATTTTACAAAAATCCACCGTTTCGAACTAAAGAAACATGAATTTATCAGTTTGAACAGTTGAAAGCAGCGATTTTCTATGTTTTTGCAAGTTTAAAACAGCAATTTTATCGTCATTTCTCATAAATCGCCGTTTCGCACGAAAGAAACATGAATTTATCAGTTTGAATAGTTGAAAACAGCGTTTTTCTATGTTTTTGCAAGTTTAAAACAGCAATTTTATCGTCATTTCTCATAAATCGCCGTTTTGCACGAAAGAAGCATGAATTTATAAGTTTGAATAGTTGAAAACAGCGTTTTTCTATGTTTTTGCAAGTTTAAAACAGCAATTTTATCGTCATTTCTCATAAATCGCCGTTTCGCACGAAAGAAACATGAATTTATAAGTTTGAATAGTTGAAAACAGCGTTCTTCTATGTTTTTGCAAGTTTAAAACAGCAATTTTATCGTCATTTCTCATAAATCGCCGTTTCGCACGAAAGAAACTTGAATTTATCAGTTTCAATAGTTGAAAACAGCGATTTTCTATGTTTTTGCAAGTTTAAAACAGCAATTTGATCGTCATTTCTCATAAATCGCCGTTTCGCACGAAAGAAACATGAATTTATCAGTTTGAATAGTTGAAAACAGCGTTTTCTATGTTTTTGCAAGTTTAAAACAGCATTTTAAATACGTCAGTTTAGATTGTTTAAAACAGGGTTTTTTTGGTTTTGA
The DNA here is from genome assembly GCA_963942605.1 of Poecilus cupreus. Classification (NCBI taxonomy): domain Eukaryota; kingdom Metazoa; phylum Arthropoda; class Insecta; order Coleoptera; family Carabidae; genus Poecilus; species Poecilus cupreus. The sequence continues at coordinate 218,830 of CAWWDY010001589.1, read as the reverse complement.
TAGTTTAAAACAGCAGTTTTATCGTGATTTTACAAAAATCCACCGTTTCGAACTAAAGAAACATGAATTTATCAGTTTGAACAGTTGAAAACAGCGATTTTCTATGTTTTTGCAAGTTTAAAACAGCAATTTTATCATCATTTCTCATAAATCGCCGTTTCGCACGAAAGAAACTTGAATTTATCAGTTTGAATAGTTGAAAACAGCGTTTTTCTATGTTTTTGTAAGTTTAAAACAGCAATTTTATCGTCATTTCTCATAAATCGCCGTTTCGCAAGAAAGAAATATGAATTTATCAGTTTGAATAGTTGAAAACAGCGTTTTTCTATGTTTTTGCAAGTATAAAACAGCAATTTTATAGTCATTTCTCATAAATCGCCGTTTCGCACGAAAGAAACATGAATTTGTCAGTTTGGTTAGTTCAAAACAGCGTTTTCTATGTTTTTGCAAGTTTAAAACAGCATTTTAAATACGTCAGTTTAGATTGTTGAAAACCGCGTTTTCTTGGTTTTGCTAGTTTAAAACAGCAGTTTTATCGTGATTTCACAAAAATCCACCGTTTCGAACGAAAGAAACATGAATTTATCAGTTTGAATAGTTGAAAACAGCGTTATTCTATGTTTTTGCAAGTTCAAAACAGCAATTTTATAGTCACTTCTCATAAATCGCCGTTTCGCAGGAAAGAAACATGAATTTGTCAGTTTGGATAGTTCAAAACAGCGTTTTCTATGTTTTTGCAAGTTTAAAACAGCATTTTAAATACGTCAGTTTAGATTGTTTAAAACAGGGTTTTTTTGGTTTTGCCAGTTTAAAACAGCAGTTTTATCGTGATTTTACAAAAATCCACCGTTTCGAACTAAAGAAACATGAATTTATCACTTTGAACAGTTGAAAACAGCGATTTTCTATGTTTTTGCAAGTTTAAAACAGCAATTTTATCGTCATTTCTCATAAATAGCCGTTTCGCACGAAAGAAACATGAATTTATCAGTTTGAATAGTTGAAAACAGCGTTTTTCTATGTTTTTGCAATTTTAGAACAGCAATTTTATCGTCATTTCTCATAAATCGCCGTTTCGCACGAAAGAAACATGAATTTATCAGTTTGAACAGTTGAAAACAGCGTTTTTCTATGTTTTTGCAAGTTTAGAACAGCAATTTTATAGTCATTTCTCATAAATCATTGTTTCGCACGAAAGAAACATAAATTTATCAGTTTGAACAGTTGAAAACAGCGTTATTCTATGTTTTTGCAAGTTAAAAACAGCAATTTTATTGTCATTTCTCATAAAAAGCCGGTTTGCACGGAAGAAACATGAATTTGTCAGTTTGGATAGTTCAAAACAGCGTTTTCTATGTTTTTGCAAGTTTAAAACAGCATTTTAATTACGTCAGTTTAGATTGTTGAAAACAGCGTTTTCTTGGTTTTGCTAGTTTAAAACAGCAGTTTTATTGTGATTTCTAAAAAATCCACCGTTTCGATCGAAAGAAACATGAATTTATCAGTTTGAATAGTTAAAAACAGAGTTTTTCTATGTTTTTGCAAGTTTAAAACAGCAATTTTATCGTCATTTCTCATAAATCGCCGTTTCGCAAGAAAGAAACATGAATTTATCAGTTTAAATAGTTGAAAACAGCGTTATTGTATCTTTTTGCAAGTTTAAAACAGCAATTTTATCGTCATTTCTCATAAATCGTCGTTTCGCACGAAAGAAACATGAATTTGTCAGTTTGGATAGTTCAAAACAGCGTTTTCTATGTTTTTGCAAGTTTAAAACAGCATTTTAATTACGTCAGTTTAGATTGTTGAAAACAGCGTTTTCTTGGTTTTGCTAGTTTAAAACAGCAGTTTTATTGTGATTTCTAAAAAATCCACCGTTTCGATCGAAAGAAACATGAATTTATCAGTTTGAATAGTTAAAAACAGAGTTTTTCTATGTTTTTGCAAGTTTAAAACAGCAATTTTATCGTCATTTCTCATAAATCGCCGTTTCGCAAGAAAGAAACATGAATTTATCAGTTTAAATAGTTGAAAACAGCGTTATTGTATCTTTTTGCAAGTTTAAAACAGCAATTTTATCGTCATTTCTCATAAATCGTCGTTTCGCACGAAAGAAACATGAATTTGTCAGTTTGGATAGTTCAAAACTGCGTTTTCTATGTTTTTGCAAGTTTAAAACAGCATTTTAAATACGTCAGTTTAAATTGTTGAAAACAGAGTTTTCTTGGTTTTGATAGTTTAAAACAGCAGTTTTATCGTGATTTCACAAAAATCCACCGTTTAGAACGAAAGAAACATGAATTTATCTGTTTGAATAGTTGAAAACAGCGTTTTTCTATGTTTTTGCAAGTTTAAAACAGAAATTTTATCGTCATTTCTCATAAATCGCCGTTTCGAACGAAAGAAACATGAATTTATCAGTTTGAATAGTTGAAAACAGCGTTTTTCTATGTTTTTGCAAGTTTAAAACAGCAATTTTATCGTCATTTCTCATAAATCGCTTTTCGCACGAAAGAAACTTGAATTTATCAGTTTCAATAATTGAAAACAGCGTTTTTCTATGTTTTTGCAAGTTTAAATCAGCAATTTGATTGTCATTTCTCATAAATCGCCGTTTCGCACGAAAGAAACATGAATTTATCAGTTTGAACAGTTGAAGACAGCGTTTTTCTATGTTTTTGCAAGTTTAGAACAGCAATTTTATCGTCATTTCTCATAAATCGCCGTTTTGCACGAAAGAAACATGAATTTATCAGTTTGAGTAGTTGAAAATAGCGTTTTTCTATGTTTTTGCAAGTTTAAAACAGCAATTTTATTGTCATTTCTCATAAATCGCCGTTTCGCAAGAAAGAAATATAAATTTATCAGTTTGAATAGTTGAAAACAGCGTTTTTCTATGTTTTTGCAAGTATAAAACAGCAATTTTATAGTCATTTCTCATAAATCGCCGTTTCGCACGAAAGAAACATGAATTTGTCAGTTTGGATAGTTCAAAACAGCGTTTTCTATGTTTTTGCAAGTTTAAAACAGCATTTTAAATACGTCAGTTTAGATTGTTTAAACCAGGGTTTTTTTGGTTTTGCTAGTTTAAAACAGCAGTTTTATCGTGATTTTACAAAAATCCACCGTTTAGAACTAAAGAAACATGAATTTATCAGTTTGAACAGTTGAAAACAGCGATTTTCTATGTTTTTGCAAGTTTAAAACAGCAATTTTATCGTCATTTCTCATAAATCGCCGTTTCGCACGAAAGAAACATGAATTTATCAGTTTGAATAGTTGAAAACAGCGTTTTTCTATGTTTTTGCAAGTTTAAAACAGCAATTTAATCGTCATTTCTCATAAATCGCCGTTTCGCACGGAAGAAACATGAATTTGTCAGTTTGAATAGTTGAAAACAGCGTTTTTCTATGTTTTTGCAAGTTTTAAACAGCAATTTTATCGTCATTTCTCATAAATCGCCGTTTCGCACGAAAGAAACATGAATTTATCAGTTTGAATAGTTGAAAACAGCGTTTTTCTATGTTTTTGCAATTTTAGAACAGCAATTTTATCGTCATTTCTCATAAATCGCCGTTTCGCACGAAAGAAACATGAATTTATCAGTTTGAACAGTTGAAAACAGCGTTTTTCTATGTTTTTGCAAGTTTACAACAGCAATTTTATAGTCATTTCTCATAAATCATTGTTTCGCACGAAAGAAACATAAATTTATCAGTTTGAACAGTTGAAAACAGCGTTATTCTATGTTTTTGCAAGTTAAAAACAGCAATTTTATTGTCATTTCTCATAAAAAGCCGGTTTGCACGGAAGAAACATGAATTTGTCAGTTTGGATAGTTCAAAACAGCGTTTTCTATGTTTTTGCAAGTTTAAAACAGCATTTTAATTACGTCAGTTTAGATTGTTGAAAACAGCGTTTTCTTGGTTTTGCTAGTTTAAAACAGCAGTTTTATCGTGATTTTACAAAAATCCACCGTTTAGAACTAAAGAAACATGAATTTATCAGTTTGAACAGTTGAAAACAGCGATTTTCTATGTTTTTGCAAGTTTAAAACAGCAATTTTATCGTCATTTCTCATAAATCGCCGTTTCGCACGAAAGAAACATGAATTTATTAGTTTGAATAGTTGAAAACAGCGTTTTTCTATGTTTTTGCAAGTTTAAAACAGCAATTTAATCGTCATTTCTCATAAATCGCCGTTTCGCACGGAAGAAACATGAATTTGTCAGTTTGAATAGTTGAAAACAGCGTTTTTCTATGTTTTTGCAAGTTTTAAACAGCAATTTTATCGTCATTTCTCATAAATCGCCGTTTCGCACGAAAGAAACATGAATTTATCAGTTTGAATAGTTGAAAACAGCGTTTTTCTATGTTTTTTCAAGTTTAAAACAGCAATTTTATTGTCATTTCTCATAAAAAGCCGGTTTGCACGGAAGAAACATGAATTTGTCAGTTTGGATAGTTTAAAACAGCGTTTTCTATGTTTTTGCAAGTTTAAAACAGCATTTTAAATACGTCAGTTTAAATTGTTGAAAACAGCGTTTTCTTGGTTTTGCTAGTTTAAAACAGCAGTTTTATCGTGATTTCATAAAAATCCACCGTTTCGAACGAAAGAAACATGAATTTATCTGTTTGAATAGTTGAAAACAGCGTTTTTCTATGTTTTTGCACGAAAGAAACATGAATTTAACAGTTTGAATAGTTGGAAACAGCGTTTTTCTATGTTTTTGCAAATTTAAAACAGCAATTTTATCGTCATTTCTCATAAATCGTCGTTTCGCACGAAAGAAACATGAATTTGTCAGTTTGGATAGTTCAAAACAGCGTTTTCTATGTTTTTGCAAGTTTAAAACAGCATTTTAAATACGTCAGTTTAAATTGTTGAAAACAGAGTTTTCTTGGTTTTGCTAGTTTAAAACAGCAGTTTTATCGTGATTTCACAAAAATCCACCGTTTCGAACGAAAGAAACATGAATTTATCTGTTTGAATAGTTGAAAACAGCGTTTTTCTATGTTTTTGCAAGTTTAAAACAGAAATTTTATCGTCATTTCTCATAAATCGCCGTTTCGAACGAAAGAAACATGAATTTATCAGTTTGAATAGTTGAAAACAGCGTTTTTCTATGTTTTTGCAAGTTTAAAACAGCAATTTTATCGTCATTTCTCATAAATCGCTTTTCGCACGAAAGAAACTTGAATTTATCAGTTTCAATAATTGAAAACAGCGTTTTTCTATGTTTTTGCAAGTTTAAAACCGCAATTTGATTGTCATTTCTCATAAATCGCCGTTTCGCACGAAAGAAACATGAATTTATCAGTTTGAACAGTTGAAGACAGCGTTTTTCTATGTTTTTGCAAGTTTAGAACAGCAATTTTATCGTCATTTCTCATAAATCGCCGTTTTGCACGAAAGAAACATGAATTTATCAGTTTGAGTAGTTGAAAATAGCGTTTTTCTATGTTTTTGCAAGTTTAAAACAGCAATTTTATTGTCATTTCTCATAAATCGCCGTTTCGCAAGAAAGAAATATAAATTTATCAGTTTGAATAGTTGAAAACAGCGTTTTTCTATGTTTTTGCAAGTATAAAACAGCAATTTTATAGTCATTTCTCATAAATCGCCGTTTCGCACGAAAGAAACATGAATTTGTCAGTTTGGATAGTTCAAAACAGCGTTTTCTATGTTTTTGCAAGTTTAAAACAGCATTTTAAATACGTCAGTTTAGATTGTTTAAACCAGGGTTTTTTTGGTTTTGCTAGTTTAAAACAGCAGTTTTATCGTGATTTTACAAAAATCCACCGTTTAGAACTAAAGAAACATGAATTTATCAGTTTGAACAGTTGAAAACAGCGATTTTCTATGTTTTTGCAAGTTTAAAACAGCAATTTTATCGTCATTTCTCATAAATCGCCGTTTCGCACGAAAGAAACATGAATTTATTAGTTTGAATAGTTGAAAACAGCGTTTTTCTATGTTTTTGCAAGTTTAAAACAGCAATTTAATCGTCATTTCTCATAAATCGCCGTTTCGCACGGAAGAAACATGAATTTGTCAGTTTGAATAGTTGAAAACAGCGTTTTTCTATGTTTTTGCAAGTTTTAAACAGCAATTTTATCGTCATTTCTCATAAATCGCCGTTTCGCACGAAAGAAACATGAATTTATCAGTTTGAATAGTTGAAAACAGCGTTTTTCTATGTTTTTTCAAGTTTAAAACAGCAATTTTATTGTCATTTCTCATAAAAAGCCGGTTTGCACGGAAGAAACATGAATTTGTCAGTTTGGATAGTTTAAAACAGCGTTTTCTATGTTTTTGCAAGTTTAAAACAGCATTTTAAATACGTCAGTTTAAATTGTTGAAAACAGCGTTTTCTTGGTTTTGCTAGTTTAAAACAGCAGTTTTATCGTGATTTCATAAAAATCCACCGTTTCGAACGAAAGAAACATGAATTTATCTGTTTGAATAGTTGAAAACAGCGTTTTTCTAAGTTTTTGCAAGTTTAAAACAGAAATTTTATCGTCATTTCTCATAAATCGCCGTTTCGAACGAAAGAAACATGAATTTATCAGTTTGAATAGTTGAAAACAGCGTTTTTCTATGTTTTTGCAAGTTTAAAACAGCAATTTTATCGTCATTTCTCATAAATCGCCGTTTCGCACGAAAGAAACTTGAATTTATCAGTTTCAATAGTTGAAAACAGCGTTTTTCTATGTTTTTGCAAGTTTAAAACAGCAATTTTGTCGTCATTTCTCATAAATCGCCGTATCGCACGAAAGAAACATGAATTTATCAGTTTGAACAGTTGCAAACAGCGTTATTCTATGTCTTTGCAAGTTTAAAACAGCAATTTATCGTCATTTCTCATAAAACGCCGTTTCGCATGAAAGAAACATGAATTTGTCAGTTTGGATAGTTCAAAACAGCGTTTTCTATGTTTTTGCAAGTTTAAAACAGCATTTTAAATACGTCAGTTTAGATTGTTGAAAACAGTGTTTTCTTGGTTTTGCTAGTTTAAAACAACAGTTTTATCGTGATTTCACAAAAATCTACCGCTTCGAACTAAAGAAACATGAATTTGTCAGTTTGAATAGTTGAAAACAACGTTTTTCTATGTTTTTGCAATTTTAAAACAGCAATTTTATCGTCATTTCTCATAAATCGCCGTTTCGCACGAAAAAACATGAATTTATCAGTTTAAATAGTTGAAAACAGCGTTTTTCTATGTTTTTTCAAGTTTAAAACAGCAATTTTATTGTCATTTCTCATAAAACGCCGATTTGCACGGAAGAAACATAAATTTGTCAGTTTGGATAGTTCAAAACAGCGTTTTCTATGTTTTTGCAAGTTTAAAACAGCATTTTAAATACGTCAGTTTAGATTGTTGAAAACAGCGTTTTCTTGGTTTTGCTAGTTTAAAATAGCAGTTTTATTGTAATTTCACAAAAATCCACCGTTTCGATCGAAAGAAACATGAATTTATCAGTTTGAATAGTTAAAAACAGCGTTTTTCTAAGTTTTTGCAAGTTTAAAACAGCAATTTTATCGTCATTTCTCATAAATCGCCGTTTCGCAAGAAACAAACATGAATTTATCAGTTTGAATAGTTGAAAACAGCGTTTTTCTATGTTTTTCTAAGTTCAAAACAGAAATTTTATCGTAATTTCTCATAAATCGCCGTTTCGCACGGAAGAAACATGAATTTGTCAGTTTGGATAGTTCAAAACAGCGTTTTCTATGTTTTTGCAAGTTTAAAACAGCATTTTAAATACGTCAGTTTAGATTGTTGAAAACAGCGTTTTCTTGGTTTTGCTAGTTTAAAACAGCAGTTTTATCGTGATTTCACAAAAATCCACCGTTTCGAACGAAAGAAACATGAATTTATCTGTTTGAATAGTTGAAAACAGAGTTTTTCTATGTTTTTGCAAGTTTAAAACAGCAATTTTATCGTCATTTCTCATGAATCGCCGTTTCGAACGAAAGAAACATGAATTTATCAGTTTGAATAGTTGAAAACAGCGTTTTTCTATGTTTTTGCAAGTTTAAAACAGCAATTTTATAGTCATTTCTCATAAATCGCCGTTTCGCACGAAAGAAACATGAATTTATCAGTTTGAACAGTTGAAAACAGCGTTATTCTATGTCTTTGCAAGTATAAAACAGCAATTTATCGTCATTTCTCATAAATCGCCGTTTCGCATGAAAGAAACATGAATTTGTCAGTTTGGATAGTTCAAAACAGCGTTTTCTATGTTTTTGCAAGTTTAAAACAGCATTTTAAATACGTCAGTTTAGATTGTTGAAAACAGCGTTTTCTTGGTTTTGCTAGTTTAAAACAGCAGTTTTATCGTGATTTCACAAAAATCTACCGCTTCGAACTAAAGAAACATGAATTTATCAGTTTGAATAGTTGAAAACAACGTTTTTCTATGTTTTTGCAATTTTAAAACAGCAATTTTATCGTCATTTCTCATAAATCGCCGTTTCGCACGAAAGAAACATGAATTTATCAGTTTAAATAGTTGAAAACAGCGTTTTTCTATGTTTTTTTCAAGTTTAAAAAAGCAATTTTATTGTCATTTCTCATAAAACGCCGATTTGCACGGAAGAAACATGAATTTGTCAGTTTGGATAGTTCAAAACAGCGTTTTCTATGTTTTTGCAAGTTTAAAACAGCATTTTAAATACGTCAGTTTAGATTGTTGAAAACAGCGTTTTCTTGGTTTTGCTAGTTTAAAACAGCAGTTTTATCGTGATTTCACAAAAATCTACCGCTTCGAACTAAAGAAACATGAATTTATCAGTTTGAATAGTTTAAAACAACGTTTTTCTATGTTTTTGCAATTTTAAAACAGCAATTTTATCGTCATTTCTCATAAATCGCCGTTTCGCACGAAAGAAACATGAATTTATCAGTTTAAATAGTTGAAAACAGCGTTTTTCTATGTTTTTTTCAAGTTTAAAAAAGCAATTTTATTGTCATTTCTCATAAAACGCCGATTTGCACGGAAGAAACATGAATTTGTCAGTTTGGATAGTTCAAAACAGCGTTTTCTATGTTTTTGCAAGTTTAAAACAGCATTTTAAATACGTCAGTTTAGATTGTTGAAAACAGCGTTTTCTTGGTTTTGCTAGTTTAAAACAGCAGTTTTATTGTGATTTCACAAAAATCCACCGTTTCGATCGAAAGAAACATGAATTTATCCGTTTGAATAGTTTAAAACAGCGTTCTTCAATATTTTTGCAAGTTTAAAACAGCAATTTTATCGTCATTTCTCATTAATCGCCGTTTCGCAAGAAAGAAACATGAATTTATCAGTTTAAATAGTTGAAAACAGCGTTTTTCTATGTTTTTGCAAGTTCAAAACAGCAATTTTATAGTCATTTCTCATAAATCGCCGTTTTGCACGAAAGAAACATGAATTTATCAGTTTGAATAGTTTAAAACAGCGTTCTTCAATGTTTTTGCAAGTTTAAAACAGCAATTTTATCGTCATTTCTCATAAATCGCCGTTTCGCAAGAAAGAAACATGAATTTATCAGTTTGAATAGTTGAAAACAGCGTTTTTCTATGTTTTTGCAAGTTTAAAACAGCATTTTAAATACGTCAGTTAAGATTGTTGAAAACAGCGTTTTCTTGGTTTTGCTAATTTAAAACAGCAGTTTTATCGTGATTTCACAAAAATCCACCGTTTCGAACGAAAGAAACAGGAATTTATCAGTTTGAATAGTTGAAAACAGCGTTTTTCAATGTTTTTGCAAGTTTAAAACAGCAATTTTATCGTCATTTCTCATAAATCGCCGTTTCGCATGAGAGAAACATGAATTTATCAGTTAGAATAGTTGAAAACAGCGTTTTTCTATGTTTTTGCAAGTTTAAACAGCAATTTTATCGTAATTTTTAATAAATCGCCGTTTCGCATGTAAGAAACATGAATTTATCAGTTTGAATAGTTGAAAACAGCGTTTTTCTATGTTTTTGCAAGTTTAAAACAGCAATTTTATCGTCATTTCTCTTAAATCGCCGTTTCGCACGGAAGAAACATGAATATGTCAGTTTGAATAGTTGAAAACAGCGTTTTTCTTTGTTTTTGCAAGTTTAAAACAGCAACTTTATCGTCATTTCTCATAAATCGCCGGTTTGCACGGAAGAAACATAAATTTGTCAGTTTAATAGTTCAAAACAGCGTTTTCTATGTTTTTGCAAGTTTAAAACAGCATTTTAAATACGTCAGTTTAGATTGTTGAAAACAGCGTTTTCTTGGTTTTGCTAGTTTAAAACAGCAGTTTATCGTGATTTCACAAAAATCCACCGTTTCGAACGAAAGAAACATGAATTTATCAGTTTGAATAGTTGAAAACAGCGTTTTTCTATGTTTTTGCAAGTTTAAAACAGCAATTTTATCGTCTTTTCTCATTAATCGCCGTTTCGCACGAAAGAAACATGAATATATCAGTTTGAATAGTTGAAAACAGCGTTTTTCTATGTTTTTGCAAGTTTAAAACAGCAATTTTATCGTCTTTTCTCATTAATCGCCGTTTCGCACGAAAGAAACATGAATATATCAGTTTGAATAGTTGAAAACAGCGTTTTTCTATGTTTTTGCAAGTTTAAAACAGCAATTTTATAGTCATTTCTCATAAATCGCCGTTTCGCACGAAAGAAACATGAATTTATCAGTTTAAACAGTTGAAAACAGCGTTATTCTATGTCTTTGCAAGTTTAAAACAGCAATTTATCGTCATTTCTCATAAATCGCCGTTTCGCATGAAAGAAACATGAATTTGTCAGTTTGGATAGTTCAAAACAGCGTTTTCTATGTTTTTGCAAGTTTAAAACAGCATTTTAAATACGTCAGTTAAGATTGTTGAAAACAGCGTTTTCTTGGTTTTGCTAGTTTAAAACAGCAGTTTTATCGTAATTTCACAAATATCCACCGTTTCGAACGAAAGAAACATGAATTTATCAGTTTGAATAGTTGAAAACAGCGTTTTTCTATGTTTTTGCAAGTTTAAAACAGCAATTTTATCGTCATTTCTCATATATCGCCGTTTCGCACGAAAGAAACATGAATTTATCCGTTTGAATAGCTTAAAACAGCGTTCTTCAATATTTTTGCAAGTTTAAAACAGCAATTTTATCGTCATTTCTCATTAATCGCCGTTTCGCAAGAAAGAAACATGAATTTATCAGTTTAAATAGTTGAAAACAGCGTTTTTCTATGTTTTTGCAAGTTCAAAACAGCAATTTTATAGTCATTTCTCATAAATCGCCGTTTTGCACGAAAGAAACATGAATTTATCAGTTTGAACAGTTGAAAACAGCGTTTTCTATGTTTTTGCAAGTTTAAAACAGCATTTTAAATACGTCAGTTTAGATTGTTGAAAACAGCGTTTTCTTGGTTTTGCTAGTTTAAAACAGCAGTTTTATCGTGATTTCACAAAAATCCACCGTTTCGAACGAAAGAAACATGAATTTATCTGTTTGAATAGTTAAAAACAGAGTTTTTCTATGTTTTTGCAAGTTTAAAACAGCAATTTTATCGTCATTTCTCATGAATCGCCGTTTCGAACGAAAGAAACATGAATTTATCAGTTTGAATAGTTGAAAACAGCGTTTTTCTATGTTTTTGCAAGTTTAAAACAGCAATTTTATAGTCATTTCTCATAAATCGCCGTTTCGCACGAAAGAAACATGAATTTATCAGTTTGAACAGTTGAAAACAGCTTTATTCTATGTCTTTGCAAGTTTAAAACAGCAATTTATCGTCATTTCTCATAAATCGCCGTTTCGCATGAAAGAAACATGAATTTGTCAGTTTGGATAGTTCAAAACAGCGTTTTTCTATGTTTTTTTCAAGTTTAAAAAAGCAATTTTATTGTCATTTCTCATAAAACGCCGATTTGCACGGAAGAAACATGAATTTGTCAGTTTGGATAGTTCAAAACAGCGTTTTCTATGTTTTTGCAAGTTTAAAACAGCATTTTAAATACGTCAGTTTAGAGTGTTGAAAACAGCGTTTTCTTGGTTTTGCTAGTTTAAAACAGCAGTGTTATTGTGATTTCACAAAAATCCAATGTTTCGATCGAAAGAAACATGAATTTATCAGTTTGAATAGTTGAAAACAGCTTTTTCTATGTTTTTGCAAGTTTAAAACAGCAATTTTATCGTCATTTCTCGAAAATCGCCGTTTCGCAAGAAAGAAACATGAATTTATCAGTTTGAATAGTTGAAAACAGCGTTTTTCTATGTTTTTGCAAGTTCAAAACATCAATTTTACAGTCATTTCTCATAAATCGCCGTTTTGCACGAAAGAAACAGGAATTTATCAGTTTGAATAGTTGAAAACAGCGTTTTTCAATGTTTTTGCAAGTTTAAAACAGCAATTTTATCGTCATTTCTCATAAATCGCCGTTTCGCATGAGAGAAACATGAATTTATCAGTTAGAATAGTTGAAAACAGCGTTTTTCTATGTTTTTGCAAGTTTAAACAGCAATTTTATCGTAATTTTTAATAAATCGCCGTTTCGCATGGAAGAAACAAGAATTTATCAGTTTGAATAGTTGAAAACAGCGTTTTTCTATGTTTTTGCAAGTTTAAAACAGCAATTTTATCGCCATTTCTCTTAAATCGCCGTTTCGCACGGAAGAAACATGAATATGTCAGTTTGAATAGTTGAAAACAGCGTTTTTCTTTGTTTTTGCAAGTTTAAAACAGCAACTTTATCGTCATTTCTCATAAATCGCCGGTTTGCACGGAAGAAACATAAATTTGTCAGTTTAATAGTTCAAAACAGCGTTTTCTATGTTTTTGCAAGTTTAAAACAGCATTTTAAATACGTCAGTTTAGATTGTTGAAAACAGCGTTTTCTTGGTTTTGCTAGTTTAAAACAGCAGTTTTATCGTGATTTCACAAAAATCCACCGTTTCGAACGAAAGAAACATGAATTTATCAGTTTGAATAGTTGAAAACAGCGTTTTTCTATGTTTTTGCAAGTTTAAAACAGCAATTTTATCGTCTTTTCTCATTAATCGCCGTTTCGCACGAAAGAAACATGAATATATCAGTTTGAATAGTTGAAAACAGCGTTTTTCTATGTTTTTGCAAGTTTAAAACAGCAATTTTATCGTCTTATCTCATTAATCGCCGTTTCGCACGAAAGAAACATGAATATATCAGTTTGAATAGTTGAAAACAGCGTTTTTTTATGTTTTTGCAAGTTTAAAACAGCAATTTTATAGTCATTTCTCATAAATCGCCGTTTCGCACGAAAGAAACATGAATTTATCAGTTTGAACAGTTGAAAACAGCGTTATTCTATGTCTTTGCAAGTTTAAAACAGCAATTTATCGTCATTTCTCATAAATCGCCGTTTCGCATGAAAGAAACATGAATTTGTCAGTTTGGATAGTTCAAAACAGCGTTTTCTATGTTTTTGCAAGTTTAAAACAGCATTTTAAATACGTCAGTTTAAATTGTTGAAAACAGCGTTTTCTTGGTTTTGCTAGTTTAAAACAGCAGTTTTATCGTGATTTCACAAAAATCTACCGCTTCGAACTAAAGAAACATGAATTTATCAGTTTTAATAGTTGAAAACAACGTTTTTCTATGTTTTTGCAATTTTAAAACAGCAATTTTATCGTCATTTCTCATAAATCGCCGTTTCGCAAGAAAGAAACATGAATTTATCAGTTTGAATAGTTGAAAACAGCGTTTTTCTATGTTTTTGCAAGTTCAAAACAGCAATTTTATAGTCATTTCTCATAAATCGCCGTTTCGCACGAAAGAAACATGAATTTATCAGTTTGAACAGTTGAAAACAGCGTTATTCTATGTTTTTGCAAGTTTAAAACAGCAATTTTATCGTCATTTCTCATAAATCGTCGTTTCGCACGAAAGAAACATGAATTTGTCAGTTTGGATAGTTCAAAACAGCGTTTTCTATGTTTTTGCAAGTTTAAAACAGCATTTTAAATACGTCAGTTAAGATTGTTGAAAATAGCGTTTTCTTGGTTTTGCTAGTTTAAAACAGCAGTTTTATCGTAATTTCACAAATATCCACCGTTTCGAACGAAAGAAACATGAATTTATCAGTTTGAATAGTTGGAAACAGCGTTTTTCTATGTTTTTGCAAGTTTAAAACAGCAATTTTATCGTCATTTCTCATAAATCGCCGTTTCGCACGAAAGAAACATGAATTTATCAGTTTGAATATTTTAAAACAGCGTTTTTCTATGTCTTTGCAAGTTTAAAACAGCAATTTATCGTCATTTCTCATAAATCGCCGTTTCGCATGAAAGAAACATGAATTTGTCAGTTTGGATAGTTCGAAACAGCGTTTTCTATGTTTTTTCAAGTTTAAAACAGCATTTTAAATACGTCAATTTAGATTGTTGAAAACAGCGTTTTCTTGGTTTTGCTAGTTTAAAACAGCAGTTTTATCGTGATTTCACAAAAATCTACCGCTTCGAACTAAAGAAACATGAATTTATCAGTTTGAATAGTTGAAAACAACGTTTTTCTATGTTTTTGCTATTTTAAAACAGCAATTTTATCGTCATTTCTCATAAATCGCCGTTTCGCACGAAAGAAACATGAATTTATCAGTTTAAATAGTTGAAAACAGCGCTTTTCTATGTTGTTTCAAGTTTAAAACAGCTAATTTTATTGTCCTTTCTCATAAAACGCCGATTTGCACGGAAGAAACATAAATTTGTCAGTTTGGATAGTTCAAAACAGCGTTTTCTATGTTTTTGCAAGTTTAAAACAGCATTTTAAATACGTCAGTTTAGATTGTTGAAAACAACGTTTTCTTGGTTTTGCTAGTTTAAAACAGCAGTTTTATTGTGATTTCACAAAAATCCACCGTTTCGATCGAAAGAAACATGAATTTATCAGTTTGAATAGTTGAAAACAGCTTTTTCTATGTTTTTACAAGTTTAAAACAGCAATTTTATCGTCATTTCTCATAAATCGCCGTTTCGCACGAAAGAAACATGAATTTATCAGTTTGAATAGTTTAAAACAGCGTTTTTCTATGTCTTTGCAAGTTTAAAACAGCAATTTATCGTCATTTCTCATAAATCGCCGTTTCGCATGAAAGAAACATGAATTTGTCAGTTTGGATAGTTCGAAACAGCGTTTTCTATGTTTTTCAAGTTTAAAACAGCATTTTAAATACGTCAATTTAGATTGTTGAAAACAGCGTTTTCTTGGTTTTGCTGGTTTAAAACAGCAGTTTAATCGTGATTTCACAAAAATCTACCGCTTCGAACTAAAGAAACATGAATTTATCAGTTTGAATAGTTGAAAACAACGTTTTTCTATGTTTTTGCTATTTTAAAACAGCAATTTTATCGTCATTTCTCATAAATCGCCGTTTTGCACGAAAGAAACATGAATTTATCAGTTTAAATTGTTGAAAACAGCGCTTTTCTAGGTTTTTTAAAGTTTAAAACAGCAAATTTTATTGTTATTTCTCATAAAACGCCGATTTGCACGGAAGAAATATAAATTTGTCAGTTTGGATAGTTCAAAACAGCGTTTTCTATGTTTTTGCAAGTTTAAAACAGCATTTTAAATACGTCAGTTTAGATTGTTGAAAACAGCGTTTTCTTGGTTTTGCTAGTTTAAAACAGCAGTTTTATTGTGATTTCACAAAAATCCACCGTTTCGATCGAAAGAAACATGAATTTATCAGTTTAAATAGTTAAAAACAGCATTTTTCTATGTTTTTGCAAGTTTAAAACAGCAATTGTATCGTCATTTCTCATAAATCGCCGTTTCGCAAGAAAGAAACATGAATTTATCAGTTTGAATAGTTGAAAACAGCGTTTTTCTATGCGTTTTGCTAGTTTAAAACAGAAATTTTATCGTCATTTCTCATAAAACGCCGGTTTGCATGGAAGAAACATGAATTTGTCAGTTTGGATAGTTCAAAACAGCGTTTTCTATGTTGTTGCAAGTTTAATACAGCATTTTAAATACGTCAGTTTAGAGTGTTGAAAACAACGTTTTCCTGGTTTTGCTAGTTTAAAACAGCAGTTTTATTGTGATTTCACAAAAATCCACCGTTTCGATCGAAAGAAACATGACTTTATCAGTTTGAACAGTTGAAAACAGCGTTATTCTATGTTTTTGCAAGTTTAAAACTGCAATTTTATCGTCATTTCTCATAAATCGTCGTTTCGCACGAAAGAAACATGAATTTGTCAGTTTGGATAGTTCAAAACAGCGTTTTCTATGTTTTTGCAAGTTTAAAACAGCATTTTAAATACGTCAGTTAAGATTGTTGAAAACAGCGTTTTCTTGGTTTTGCTAGTTTAAAACAGCAGTTTTATCGTAATTTCACAAATATCCACCGTTTCGAACGAAAGAAACATGAATTTATCAGTTTGAATAGTTGAAAACAGCGTTTTTCTATGTTTTTGCAAGTTTAAAACAGCAATTTTATCGTCATTTCTCATAAATCGCCGTTTCGCACGAAAGAAACATGAATTTATCAGTTTGAATAGTTTAAAACAGCGTTTTTCTATGTCTTTGCAAGTTTAAAACAGCAATTTATCGTCATTTCTCATAAATCGCCGTTTCGCATGAAAGAAACATGAATTTGTCAGTTTGGATAGTTCGAAACAGCGTTTTCTATGTTTTTCAAGTTTAAAACAGCATTTTAAATACGTCAATTTAGATTGTTGAAAACAGCGTTTTCTTGGTTTTGCTGGTTTAAAACAGCAGTTTTATCGTGATTTCACAAAAATCTACCGCTTCGAACTAAAGAAACATGAATTTATCAGTTTGAATAGTTGAAAACAACGTTTTTCTATGTTTTTGCTATTTTAAAACAGCAATTTTATCGTCATTTCTCATAAATCGCCGTTTCGCACGAAAGAAACATGAATTTATCAGTTTAAATTGTTGAAAACAGCGCTTTTCTAGGTTTTTTAAAGTTTAAAACAGCAAATTTTATTGTCATTTCTCATAAAACGCCGATTTGCACGGAAGAAATATAAATTTGTCAGTTTGGATAGTTCAAAACAGCGTTTTCTATGTTTTTGCAAGTTTAAAACAGCATTTTAAATACGTCAGTTTAGATTGTTGAAAACAGCGTTTTCTTGGTTTTGCTAGTTTAAAACAGCAGTTTTATTGTGATTTCACAAAAATCCACCGTTTCGATCGAAAGAAACATGAATTTATCAGTTTAAATAGTTAAAAACAGCATTTTTCTATGTTTTTGCAAGTTTAAAACAGCAATTTTATCGTCATTTCTCATAAATCGCCGTTTCGCAAGAAAGAAACATGAATTTATCAGTTTGAATAGTTGAAAACAGCGTTTTTCTATGTTTTTGCAAGTTCAAAACAGCAATTTTATAGTCATTTCTCATTAATCGCCGTTTCGCACGAAAGAAACATGAATTTATCAGTTTGAACAGTTGAAAACAGCGTTATTCTATGTTTTTGCAAGTTTAAAACAGCAATTTTATCGTCATTTTTCATAAATCGTCGTTTCGCACGAAAGAAACATGAATTTGTCAGTTTTGATAGTTCAAAACAGCGTTTTCTATGCTTTTGCAAGTTTAAAACAGCATTTTAAATACATCAGTTAAGATTGTTGAAAACAGCATTTTCTTGGTTTTGCTAGTTTAAAACAGCAGTTTTATCGTAATTTCACAAATATTTACCGTTTCGAACGAAAGAAACATGAATTTATCAGTTTGAATAGTTTAAAACAGCGTTTTTCTATGTTTTTGCAAGTTTAAAACAGCAATTTTATCGTCATTTCTCATAAATCGCCGTTTCGCACGAAAGAAACATGAATTTATCAGTTTGAATAGTTTAAAACAGCGTTTTTCTATGTCTTTGCAAGTTTAAAACAGAAATTTATCGTCATTTCTCATAAATCGCCGTTTCGCATGAAAGAAACATGAATTTGTCAGTTTGGATAGTTCGAAACAGCGTTTTCTATGTTTTTCAAGTTTAAAACAGCATTTTAAATACGTCAATTTAGATTGTTGAAAACAGCGTTTTCTTGGTTTTGCTGGTTTAAAACAGCAGTTTTATCGTGATTTCACAAAAATCTACCGCTTCGAACTAAAGAAACATGAATTTATCAGTTTGAATAGTTGAAAACAACGTTTTTCTATGTTTTTGCTATTTTAAAACAGCAATTTTATCGTCATTTCTCATAAATCGCCGTTTCGCACGAAAGAAACATGAATTTATCAGTTTAAATAGTTGAAAACAGCGCTTTTCTAGGTTTTTTCAAGTTTAAAACAGCAAATTTTATTGTCATTTCTCATAAAACGCCGATTTGCACGGAAGAAATATAAATTTGTCAGTTTGGATAGTTCAAAACAGCGTTTTCTATGTTTTTGCAAGTTTAAAACAGCATTTTAAATACGTCAGTTTAGATTGTTGAAAACAGCGTTTTCTTGGTTTTGCTAGTTTAAAACAGCAGTTTTATTGTGATTTCACAAAAATCCACCGTTTCGATCGAAAGAAACATGAATTTATCAGTTTAAATAGTTAAAAACAGCATTTTTCTATGTTTTTGCAAGTTTAAAACAGCAATTTTATCGTCATTTCTCATAAATCGCCGTTTCGCAAGAAAGAAACATGAATTTATCAGTTTGAATAGTTGAAAACAGCGTTTTTCTATGTTTTGCAAGTTCAAAACAGCAATTTTATAGTCATTTCTCATTAATCGCCGTTTCGCACGAAAGAAACATGAATTTATCAGTTTGAACAGTTGAAAAAAGCGTTATTCTATGTTTTTGCAAGTTTAAAACAGCAATTTTATCGTCATTTTTCATAAATCGTCGTTTCGCACGAAAGAAACATGAATTTGTCAGTTTTGATAGTTTAAAACAGGTTTTCTATGCTTTTGCAAGTTTAAAACAGCATTTTAAATACGTCAGTTAAGATTGTTGAAAACAGCGTTTTCTTGGTTTTGCTAGTTTAAAACAGCAGTTTTATCGTGATTTCACAAATATCCACCGTTTCGAACGAAAGAAACATGAATTTATCAGTTTGAATAGTTGAAAACAGCGTTTTTCTATGTTTTTGCAAGTTTAAAACAGCAATTTTATCGTCATTTCTCATAAATCGCCGTTTCGCACGAAAGAAACATGAATTTATCAGTTTGAATAGTTTAAAACAGCGTTTTTCTATGTTTTTGCATGTTTAAAACAGTAATTTTATCGTCATTTCTCATAAATCGCCGTTTCGCAAGAAAGAAACATGAATTTGTCAGTTTGAATAGTTGAAAACAGCGTTTTTCTATGTTTTTGCAAGTTCAGAACAGCAATTTTATAGTCATTTCTCATAAATCGCCGTTTCGCACGAAAGAAACATGAATTTATCAGTTTAAACAGTTGAAAACAGCGTTATTCTATGTTTTTGCAAGTTTAAAACAGCAATTTTATCGTCATTTCTCATAAATCGTCGTTTCGCACGAAAGAAACATGAATTTGCAAGTTTGGATAGTTCAAAACAACGTTTTCTATGTTTTTGCAAGTTTAAAACAGCATTTTAAATACGTCAGTTTAGATTGTTGAAAACAGCGTTTTCTTGGTATTGCTAGTTTAAAACAGCAGTTTTATCGTGATTTCGCAAAAAACCACCGTTTCGAACGAATGAAACATGAATTTATCAGTTTGAATAGTTGAAAACAGCGTATTTCTATGTTTTTGCAAGTTTAAAACAGCAATTTTATCGTCATTTCTCATAAATCGCCATTTCACACGAAAGAAACATGAATTTATCAGTTTGAATAGTTTAAAACAGCGTTTTTCTATGTTTTTGCAAGTTTAAAACAGCAATTTTATCGTCATTTCTCATTAATCGCCGTTTCGCAAGTAAGAAACATGAATTTATCAGTTTAAATAGTTGAAAACAGCGTTTTTCTATGTTTTTGCAAGTTTAAAACAGCAATTTTATAGTCATTTCTCTTAAATCGCCGTTTCGCACAAAAGAAACATGAATTTATCAGTTTGAACAGTTGAAAACAGCGTTATTCTATGTCTTTGCAAGTTTAAAACAGCAATTTTATCGTCATTTCTCATAAATCGCCGTTTCGCACGAAAGAAACATGAATTTGTCAGTTTGGATAGTTCAAAACAGCGTTTTCTATGTTTTTGCAAGTTTAAATCAGCATTTTAAATACGTCACTTTAGATTGTTGAAAACAGCGTTTTCTTGGTTTTGCTAGTATAAAACAGCAGTTTTATCGTGATTTCACAAAAATCCACCGTTTCGAACGAAAGAAACATGAATTTATCAGTTTGAATAGTTGAAAACAGCGTTTTTCTATGTTTTTGCAAGTTTAAAACAGCAATTTTATCGTCATTTCTCATATGTCGCCGTTTCGCACGAAAGAAACATGAATTTGTCAGTTTAATAGTTCAAAACAGCGTTTTCTATGTTTTTGCAAGTTTAAAACAGCATTTTAAATACGTCAATTTAGATTGTTGAAAACAGCGTTTTCTTGGTTTTGCTAGTTTAAAACAGCAGTTTTATCGTGATTTCACAAAAATCTACCGCTTCGAACTAAAGAAACATGAATTTATCAGTTTGAATAGTTGAAAACAACGTTTTTCTATGTTTTTGCTATTTTAAAACAGCAATTTTATCGTCATTTCTCATAAATCGCCGTTTCGCACGAAAGAAACATGAATTTATCAGTTTAAATAGTTGAAAACAGCGCTTTTCTATGTTTTTTCAAGTTTAAAACAGCAAATTTTATTGTCATTTCTCATAAAACGCCGATTTGCACGGAAGAAACATAAATTTGTCAGTTTGGATAGTTCAAAACAGCGTTTTCTATGTTTTTGCAAGTTTAAAACAGCATTTTAAATACTTCAGTTTAGATTGTTGAAAACAGCGTTTTCTTGGTTTTGCTAGTTTAAAACAGCAGTTTTATTGTGATTTCACAAAAATCCACCGTTTCGATCGAAAGAAACATGAATTTATCAGTTTGAATAGTTAAAAACAGCATTTTTCTATGTTTTTGCAAGTTTAAAACAGCAATTTTATCGTCATTTCTCATAAATCGCCGTTTCGCAAGAAAGAAACATGAATTTATCAGTTTGAATAGTTGAAAACAGCTTTTTTCTATGTTTTTGCAAGTTCAAACCAGCAATTTTATTGTCATTTCTCATTAATCGCCGTTTCGCACGAAAGAAACATGAATTTATCAGTTTGAACAGTTGAAAACAGCGTTATTCTATGTTTTTGCAAGTTTAAAACAGCAATTTTATCGTCATTTTTCATAAATCGTCGTTTCGCACGAAAGAAACATGAATTTGTCAGTTTGGATAGTTCAAAACAGCGTTTTCTATGTTTTTGCAAGTTTAAAACAGCATTTTAAATACGTCAGTTTAGATTGTTGAAAACAGCGTTTTCTTGGTATTGCTAGTTTAAAACAGCAGTTTTATCGTGATTTCGCAAAAAACCACCGTTTCGAACGAAAGAAACATGAATTTATCAGTTTGAATAGTTGAAAACAGCGTTTTTCTATGTTTTTGCAAGTTTAAAACAGCAATTTTATCGTCATTTCTCATAAATCGCCATTTCACACGAAAGAAACATGAATTTATCAGTTTGAATAGTTTAAAACAGCGTTTTTCTATGTTTTTGCAAGTTTAAAACAGCAATTTTATCGTCATTTCTCATAAATCGCCGTTTCGCAAGAAAGAAACATGAATTTATCAGTTTAAATAGTTGAAAACAGCGTTTTTCTATGTTTTTGCAAGTTTCAAACAGCATTTTAAATACGTCAGTTAAGATTGTTGAAAACAGCGTTTTCTTGGTTTTGCTAGTTTAAAACAGCAGTTTTATCGTGATTTCACAAAAATCCACCGTTTCGAACGAAAGAAACAGGAATTTATCAGTTTGAATAGTTGAAAACAGCGTTTTTCAATGTTTTTGCAAGTTTTAAACAGCAATTTTATCGTCATTTCTCATAAATCGCCGTTTCGCACGAGAGAAACATGAATTTATCAGTTAGAATAGTTGAAAACAGCGTTTTTCTATGTTTTTGCAAGTTTAAACAGCAATTTTATCGTCATTTCTCATAAATCGTTGTTTCGCATGGAAGAAACATGAATTTAACAGTTTGAATAGTTGAAAACAGCGACTTTCTATGTTTTTGCAAGTTTAAAACAGCAATTTTATCGTCATTTCTCTAAAATCGCCGTTTCGCACGGAAGAAACATGAATTTGTCAGTTTGAATAGTTGGAAACAGCGTTTTTCTTTGTTTTTGCAAGTTTAAAACAGCAATTTTATCGTTATTTCTCATAATTCGCCGGTTTGCACGGAAGAAACATGAATTTGTCAGTTTAATAGTTCAAAACAGCGTTTTCTATGTTTTTGCAAGTTTAAAACAGCATTTTAAATACGTCAGTTTAGATTGTTGAAAACAGCGTTTTCTTGGTTTTGCTAGTTTAAAACAGCAGTTTTATCGTGATTTCATAAAAATCCACCGTTTCGATCGAAAGAAACATGAATTTATCAGTTTGAATAGTTAAAAACAGCATTTTTCTATGTTTTTGCAAGTTTAAAACAGCAATTTTATCGTCATTTCTCATAAATCGCCGTTTCACAAGAAAGAAACATGAATTTATCAGTTTGAATAGTTGAAAACAGCGTTTTTCTATGTTTTTGCAAGTTCAAAACAGCAATTTTATAGTAATTTCTCATAAATCGCCGTTTCGCACGAAAGAAACATGAATTTATCAGTTTAAATAGTTGAAAACAGCGTTTTTCTATGTTTTTGCAAGTTTCAAACAGCATTTTAAATACGTCAGTTAAGATTGTTGAAAACAGCGTTTTCTTGGTTTTGCTAGTTTAAAACAGCAGTTTTATCGTGATTTCACAAAAATCCACCGTTTCGAACGAAAGAAACAGGAATTTATCAGTTTGAATAGTTGAAAACAGCGTTTTTCAATGTTTTTGCAAGTTTTAAACAGCAATTTTATCGTCATTTCTCATAAATCGCCGTTTCGCACGAGAGAAACATGAATTTATCAGTTAGAATAGTTGAAAACAGCGTTTTTCTATGTTTTTGCAAGTTTAAACAGCAATTTTATCGTCATTTCTCATAAATCGTTGTTTCGCATGGAAGAAACATGAATTTAACAGTTTGAATAGTTGAAAACAGCGACTTTCTATGTTTTTGCAAGTTTAAAACAGCAATTTTATCGTCATTTCTCTAAAATCGCCGTTTCGCACGGAAGAAACATGAATTTGTCAGTTTGAATAGTTGGAAACAGCGTTTTTCTTTGTTTTTGCAAGTTTAAAACAGCAATTTTATCGTTATTTCTCATAATTCGCCGGTTTGCACGGAAGAAACATGAATTTGTCAGTTTAATAGTTCAAAACAGCGTTTTCTATGTTTTTGCAAGTTTAAAACAGCATTTTAAATACGTCAGTTTAGATTGTTGAAAACAGCGTTTTCTTGGTTTTGCTAGTTTAAAACAGCAGTTTTATCGTGATTTCATAAAAATCCACCGTTTCGATCGAAAGAAACATGAATTTATCAGTTTGAATAGTTAAAAACAGCATTTTTCTATGTTTTTGCAAGTTTAAAACAGCAATTTTATCGTCATTTCTCATAAATCGCCGTTTCACAAGAAAGAAACATGAATTTATCAGTTTGAATAGTTGAAAACAGCGTTTTTCTATGTTTTTGCAAGTTCAAAACAGCAATTTTATAGTAATTTCTCATAAATCGCCGTTTCGCACGAAAGAAACATGAATTTATCAGTTTGAACAGTTGAAAACAGAGTTATTCTATGTTTTTGCAAGTTTAAAACAGCAATGTTATCGTCATTTTTCATAAATCGTCGTTTCGCACGAAAGAAACATGAATTTGTCAGTTTGGATAGTTCAAAACAGCGTTTTCTATGTTTTTGCAAGTTTAAAACAGCATTTTAAATACGTCAGTTAAGATTGTTAAAAACAGCGTTTTCTTGGTTTTGCTAGTTTAAAACAGCAGTTTTATCGTAATTTCACAAATATTCACCGTTTCGAACGAAAGAAACATGAATTTATCAGTTTGAATAGTTGCAAACAGCGTTTTTCTATGTTTTTGCAAGTTTAAAACAGCAATTTTATCGTCATTTCTCATATATCGCCGTTTCGCACGAAAGAAACATGAATTTATCCATTTGAATAGTTTAAAACAGCGTTCTTCAATATTTTTGCAAGTTTAAAACAGCAATTTTATCGTCATTTCTCATTAATCGCCGTTTCGCAAGAAAGAAACATGAATTTATCAGTTTAAATAGTTGAAAACAGCGTTTTTCTATGTTTTTGCAAGTTCAAAACAGCAATTTTATAGTCATTTCTCATAAATCGCCGTTTTGCACGAAAGAAACATGAATTTATCAGTTTGAACAGTTGAAAACAGCGTTATTCTATGTTTTTGCAAGTTTAAAACAGCAATTTTATCGTCATTTCTCATAAATAGCCGTTTCGCAAGAAAGAAACATGAATTTGTCAGTTTGGATAGTTCAAAACAGCGTTTTCTATGTTTTTGCAAGTTTAAAACAGCATTTTAAATACGTCAGTTTAGATTGTTGAAAACAGCGTTTTCTTGGTATTGCTAGTTTAAAACAGCAGTTTTATCGTGATTTCGCAAAAAACCACCGTTTCGAACGAAAGAAACATGAATTTATCAGTTTGAATAGTTGAAAACAGCGTTTTTCTATGTTTTTGCAAGTTTAAAACAGCAATTTTATCGTCATTTCTCATAAATCGCCATTTCACACGAAAGAAACATGAATTTATCAGTTTGAATAGTTTAAAACAGCGTTTTTCTATGTTTTTGCTAGTTTAAAACAGCAATTTTATCGTCATTTCTCATAAATCGCCGTTTCGCAAGAAAGAAACATGAATTTATCAGTTTAAATAGTTGAAAACAGCGTTTTTCTATGTTTTTGCAAGTTTCAAACAGCATTTTAAATACGTCAGTTAAGATTGTTGAAAACAGCGTTTTCTTGGTTTTGCTAGTTTAAAACAGCAGTTTTATCGTGATTTCACAAAAATCCACCGTTTCGAACGAAAGAAACAGGAATTTATCAGTTTGAATAGTTGAAAACAGCGTTTTTCAATGTTTTTGCAAGTTTTAAACAGCAATTTTATCGTCATTTCTCATAAATCGCCGTTTCGCACGAGAGAAACATGAATTTATCAGTTAGAATAGTTGAAAACAGCGTTTTTCTATGTTTTTGCAAGTTTAAACAGCAATTTTATCGTCATTTCTCATAAATCGTTGTTTCGCATGGAAGAAACATGAATTTAACAGTTTGAATAGTTGAAAACAGCGACTTTCTATGTTTTTGCAAGTTTAAAACAGCAATTTTATCGTCATTTCTCTAAAATCGCCGTTTCGCACGGAAGAAACATGAATTTGTCAGTTTGAATAGTTGGAAACAGCGTTTTTCTTTGTTTTTGCAAGTTTAAAACAGCAATTTTATCGTTATTTCTCATAATTCGCCGGTTTGCACGGAAGAAACATGAATTTGTCAGTTTAATAGTTCAAAACAGCGTTTTCTATGTTTTTGCAAGTTTAAAACAGCATTTTAAATACGTCAGTTTAGATTGTTGAAAACAGCGTTTTCTTGGTTTTGCTAGTTTAAAACAGCAGTTTTATCGTGATTTCATAAAAATCCACCGTTTCGATCGAAAGAAACATGAATTTATCAGTTTGAATAGTTAAAAACAGCATTTTTCTATGTTTTTGCAAGTTTAAAACAGCAATTTTATCGTCATTTCTCATAAATCGCCGTTTCACAAGAAAGAAACATGAATTTATCAGTTTGAATAGTTGAAAACAGCGTTTTTCTATGTTTTTGCAAGTTCAAAACAGCAATTTTATAGTAATTTCTCATAAATCGCCGTTTCGCACGAAAGAAACATGAATTTATCAGTTTGAACAGTTGAAAACAGAGTTATTCTATGTTTTTGCAAGTTTAAAACAGCAATGTTATCGTCATTTTTCATAAATCGTCGTTTCGCACGAAAGAAACATGAATTTGTCAGTTTGGATAGTTCAAAACAGCGTTTTCTATGTTTTTGCAAGTTTAAAACAGCATTTTAAATACGTCAGTTAAGATTGTTGAAAACAGCGTTTTCTTGGTTTTGCTAGTTTAAAACAGCAGTTTTATCGTAATTTCACAAATATTCACCGTTTCGAACGAAAGAAACATGAATTTATCAGTTTGAATAGTTGCAAACAGCGTTTTTCTATGTTTTTGCAAGTTTAAAACAGCAATTTTATCGTCATTTCTCATATATCGCCGTTTCGCACGAAAGAAACATGAATTTATCCATTTGAATAGTTTAAAACAGCGTTCTTCAATATTTTTGCAAGTTTAAAACAGCAATTTTATCGTCATTTCTCATTAATCGCCGTTTCGCAAGAAAGAAACATGAATTTATCAGTTTAAATAGTTGAAAACAGCGTTTTTCTATGTTTTTGCAAGTTCAAAACAGCAATTTTATAGTCATTTCTCATAAATCGCCGTTTTGCACGAAAGAAACATGAATTTATCAGTTTGAACAGTTGAAAACAGCGTTATTCTATGTTTTTGCAAGTTTAAAACAGCAATTTTATCGTCATTTCTCATAAATAGCCGTTTCGCAAGAAAGAAACATGAATTTGTCAGTTTGGATAGTTCAAAACAGCGTTTTCTATGTTTTTGCAAGTTTAAAACAGCATTTTAAATACGTCAGTTTAGATTGTTGAAAACAGCGTTTTCTTGGTATTGCTAGTTTAAAACAGCAGTTTTATCGTGATTGCGCAAAAAACCACCGTTTCGAACGAAAGAAATATGAATTTATCAGTTTGAATAGTTAAAAACAGCGTTTTTCTATGTTTTTGCAAGTTTAAAACAGCAATTTTATCGTCATTTCTCATAAATCGCCATTTCACAAGAAAGAAACATGAATTTATCAGTTTAAATAGTTTAAAACAGCGTTTTTCTATGTTTTTGCAAGTTTAAAACAGCAATTTTATCGTCATTTCTCATAAATCGCCGTTTCGCAAGAAAGAAACATGAATTTATCAGTTTAAATAGTTGAAAACAGCGTTTTTCTATGTTTTTGCAAGTTTAAAACAGCAATTTTATAGTCATTTCTCTTAAATCGCCGTTTCGCACAAAAGAAACATGAATTTATCAGTTTGAACAGTTGAAAACAGCGTTATTCTATGTCTTTGCAAGTTTAAAACAGCAATTTTATCGTCATTTTTCATAAATCGCCGTTTCGCACGAAAGAAACATGAATTTGTCAGTTTGGATAGTTCAAAACAGCGTTTTCTATGTTTTTGCAAGTTTAAATCAGCATTTTAAATACGTCAGTTTAGATTGTTGAAAACAGCGTTTTCTTGGTTTTGCTAGTATAAAACAGCAGTTTTATCGTGATTTCACAAAAATTCACCGTTTCGAACGATAGAAACATGAATTTATCAGTTTGAATAGTTGAAAACAGCGTTTTTCTATGTTTTTGCAAGTTTAAAACAGCAATTTTATCGTCATTTCTCATATATCGCCGTTTCGCACGAAAGAAACATGAATTTATCCGTTTGAATAGTTTAAAACAGCGTTCTTCAATATTTTTGCAAGTTTAAAACAGCAATTTTATCGTCATTTCTTATAAATCGCCGTTTCGCAAGAAAGAAACATGAATTTATCAGTTTGAATAGTTGAAAACAGCGTTTTTCTATGTTTTTGCAAGTTTCAAACAGCATTTTAAATACGTCAGTTAAGATTGTTGAAAACAGCGTTTTCTTGGTTTTGCTAGTTTAAAACAGCAGTTTTATCGTGATTTCACAAAAATCCACCGTTTCGAACGAAAGAAACAGGAATTTATCAGTTTGAATAGTTGAAAACAGCGTTTTTCAATGTTTTTGCAAGTTTAAAACAGCAATTTTATCGTCATTTCTCATAAATCGCCGTTTCGCACGAGAGAAACATGAATTTATCAGTTAGAATAGTTGAAAACAGCGTTTTTCTATGTTTTTGCA
Organism: Poecilus cupreus; assembly: GCA_963942605.1. Lineage (NCBI taxonomy): Eukaryota > Metazoa > Arthropoda > Insecta > Coleoptera > Carabidae > Poecilus > Poecilus cupreus. Next base: position 190,803 of record CAWWDY010001589.1, on the reverse strand, counting down.
AGTTTAAACAGCAATTTTATCGTCATTTCTCATAAATCGCCGTTTTGCATGGAAGAAACATGAATTTAACAGTTTGAATAGTTGAAAACAGCGATTTTCTATGTTTTTGCAAATTTAAAACAGCAATTTTATCGTCATTTCTCTTAAATCGCCGTTTCGCACGGAAGAAACATGAATTTGTCAGTTTGAATAGTTGAAAACAGCGTTTTTCTTTGTTTTTGCAAGTTTAAAACAGCAGTTTTATCGTAATTTCACATAAATCGCCGTTTCGCAATAAAGAAACATGAATTTATCAGTTTGAATAGTTGAAAACAGCGTTTTCCTATGTTTTTGCAAGTTCAGAACAGCAATTTTATAGTCATTTCTCATAAATCGCCGTTTCGCACGAAAGAAACATGAATTTATCAGTTTGAATAGTTTAAAACAGCGTTTTTATATGTTTTTGCATGTTTAAAACAGCAATTTTATCGTCATTTCTCATAAATCGCCGTTTCGCAAGAAAAAAACATGAATTTGTCAGTTTGAATAGTTGAAAACAGCGTTTTTCTATGTTTTTGCAAGTTTAAAACAGAAATTTTATCGTCATTTCTCATAAAACGCCGGTTTGCATGGAAGAAACATGAATTTGTCAGTTTGAATAGTTCAAAACAGCGTTTTCCATGTTTTTGCAAGTTTAAAACAGCATTTTAAATACGATAGTTTAGAGTGTTGAAAACAGCGTTTTCTTGGTTTTGCTAGTTTAAAACAGCAGTTTTATTGTGATTTCACAAAAATCCACCGTTTCGATCGAAAGAAACATGAATTTATCAGTTTGAATAGTTGAAAACAGCTTTTTCTATGTTTTTACAAGTTTAAAACAGCAATTTTATCGTCATTTCTCATTAATCGCCGTTTCGCAAGAAAGAAACATGAATTTATCAGTTTAAATAGTTGAAAACAGCGTTTTTCTATGTTTTTGCAAGTTCAAAACAGCAATTTTATAGTCATTTTTCATAAATCGCCGTTTTGCACGAAAGAAACATGAATTTATCAGTTTGAACAGTTGAAAACAGCGTTATTCTATGTTTTTGCAAGTTTAAAACAGCAATTTTATCGTCATTTCTCATAAATAGCCGTTTCGCAAGAAAGAAACATGAATTTGTCAGTTTGGATAGTTCAAAACAGCGTTTTCTATGTTTTTGCAAGTTTAAAACAGCATTTTAAATACGTCAGTTTAGATTGTTGAAAACAGCGTTTTCTTGGTATTGCTAGTTTAAAACAGCAGTTTTATCGTGATTTCGCAAAAAAACACCGTTTCGAACGAAAGAAACAGGAATTTATCAGTTTGAATAGTTGAAAACAGCGTTTTTCAATGTTTTTGCAAGTTTAAAACAGCAATTTTATCGTCATTTCTCATAAATCGCCGTTTCGCACGAGAGAAACATGAATTTATCAGTTAGAATAGTTGAAAACAGCGTTTTTCTATGTTTTTGCTAGTTTAAACAGCAATTTTATCGTCATTTCTCATAAATCGCCGTTTCGCATGGAAGAAACATGAATTTAACAGTTTGAATAGTTGAAAACAGCGATTTTCTATGTTTTTGCAAATTTAAAACAGCAATTTTATCGTCATTTCTCTTAAATCGCCGTTTCGCACGGAAGAAACATGAATTTGTCAGTTTGAATAGTTGAAAACAGCGTTTTTCTTTGTTTTTGCAAGTTTAAAACAGCAGTTTTATCGTAATTTCACATAAATCGCCGTTTCGCAAGAAAGAAACATGAATTTATCAGTTTGAATAGTTGAAAACAGCGTTTTCCTATGTTTTTGCAAGTTCAGAACAGCAATTTTATAGTCATTTCTCATAAATCGCCGTTTCGCACGAAAGAAACATGAATTTATCAGTTTGAATAGTTTAAAACAGCGTTTTTATATGTTTTTGCATGTTTAAAACAGCAATTTTATCGTCATTTCTCATAAATCGCCGTTTCGCAAGAAAAAAACATGAATTTGTCAGTTTGAATAGTTGAAAACAGCGTTTTTCTATGTTTTTGCAAGTTTAAAACAGAAATTTTATCGTCATTTCTCATAAAACGCCGGTTTGCATGGAAGAAACATGAATTTGTCAGTTTGGATAGTTCAAAACAGCGTTTTCCATGTTTTTGCAAGTTTAAAACAGCATTTTAAATACGATAGTTTAGAGTGTTGAAAACAGCGTTTTCTTGGTTTTGCTAGTTTAAAACAGCAGTTTTATTGTGATTTCACAAAAATCCACCGTTTCGATCGAAAGAAACATGAATTTATCAGTTTGAATAGTTGAAAACAGCTTTTTCTATGTTTTTACAAGTTTAAAACAGAAATTTTATCGTTATTTCTCATTAATCGCCGTTTCGCAAGAAAGAAACATGAATTTATCAGTTTAAATAGTTGAAAACAGCGTTTTTCTATGTTTTTGCAAGTTCAAAACAGCAATTTTATAGTCATTTTTCATAAATCGCCGTTTTGCACGAAAGAAACATGAATTTATCAGTTTGAACAGTTGAAAACAGCGTTATTCTATGTTTTTGCAAGTTTAAAACAGCAATTTTATCGTCATTTCTCATAAATAGCCGTTTCGCAAGAAAGAAACATGAATTTGTCAGTTTGGATAGTTCAAAACAGCGTTTTCTATATTTTTGCAAGTTTAAATCAGCATTTTAAATACGTCAGTTTAGATTGTTGAAAACAGCGTTATCTTGGTTTTGCTAGTATAAAACAGCAGTTTTATCGAGATTTCACAAAAATCCACCGTTTCGAACGAAAGAAACATGAATTTATCAGTTTGAATAGTTGAAAACAGCGTTTTTCTATGTTTTTGCAAGTTTAAAACAGCAATTTTATCGTCATTTCTCATATATCGCCGTTTCGCACGAAAGAAACATGAATTTATCCGTTTGAATAGTTTAAAACAGCGTTCTTCAATATTTTTGCAAGTTTAAAACAGCAATTTTAACGGCATTTCTTATAAATCGCCGTTTCGCAAGAAAGAAACATGAATTTATCAGTTTGAATAGTTGAAAACAGCGTTTTTCTATGTTTTTGCAAGTTTCAAACAGCATTTTAAATACGTCAGTTAAGATTATTGAAAACAGCGTTTTCTTGGTTTTGCTAGTTTAAAACAGCAGTTTTATCGTGATTTCACAAAAATCCACCGTTTCGAACGAAAGAAACAGGAATTTATCAGTTTGAATAGTTGAAAACAGCGTTTTTCAATGTTTTTGCAAGTTTAAAACAGCAATTTTATCGTCATTTCTCATAAATCGCTGTTTCGCACAAAAGAAACATGAATTTATCAGTTTGAACAGTTGAAAACAGCGTTATTCTATGTCTTTGCAAGTTTAAAACAGCAATTTATCATTTCTCATAAATCGCCGTTTCGCATGAAAGAAACATGAATTTGTCAGTTTGGATAGTTCAAAACAGCGTTTTCTATGTTTTTGCAAGTTTAAAACAGCATTTAAAATACGTCAGTTTAGATTGTTGAAAACAGCGTTTTCTTGGTTTTTCTAGTTTAAAACAGCAGTTTTATCGTGATTTCACAAAAATCTACCGCTTCGAACTAAAGAAACATGAATTTATCAGTTTGAATAGTTGAAAACAGCGTTTTTCTATGTTTTTGCAAGTTTAAAACAGCAATTTTATCGTCATTTCTCATAAAACGCCGGTTTGCATGGAAGAAACATGAATTTGTCAGTTTGGATAGTTCAAAACAGCGTTTTCCATGTTTTTGCAAGTTTAAAACAGCATTTTAAATACGATAGTTTAGAGTGTTGAAAACAGCGTTTTCTTGGTTTTGCTAGTTTAAAACAGCAGTTTTATTGTGATTTCACAAAAATCCACCGTTTCGATCGAAAGAAACATGAATTTATCAGTTTGAATAGTTGAAAACAGCTTTTTCTATGTTTTTACAAGTTTAAAACAGCAATTTTATCGTCATTTCTCATTAATCGCCGTTTCGCAAGAAAGAAACATGAATTTATCAGTTTAAATAGTTGAAAACAGCGTTTTTCTATGTTTTTGCAAGTTCAAAACAGCAATTTTATAGTCATTTTTCATAAATCGCCGTTTTGCACGAAAGAAACATGAATTTATCAGTTTGAACAGTTGAAAACAGCGTTATTCTATGTTTTTGCAAGTTTAAAACAGCAATTTTATCGTCATTTCTCATAAATAGCCGTTTCGCAAGAAAGAAACATGAATTTGTCAGTTTGGATAGTTCAAAACAGCGTTTTCTATGTTTTTGCAAGTTTAAAACAGCATTTTAAATACGTCAGTTTAGATTGTTGAAAACAGCGTTTTCTTGGTATTGCTAGTTTAAAACAGCAGTTTTATCGTGATTTCGCAAAAAAACACCGTTTCGAACGAAAGAAACAGGAATTTATCAGTTTGAATAGTTGAAAACAGCGTTTTTCAATGTTTTTGCAAGTTTAAAACAGCAATTTTATCGTCATTTCTCATAAATCGCCGTTTCGCATGGAAGAAACATGAATTTAACAGTTTGAATAGTTGAAAACAGCGATTTTCTATGTTTTTGCAAATTTAAAACAGCAATTTTATCGTCATTTCTCTTAAATCGCCGTTTCGCACGGAAGAAACATGAATTTGTCAGTTTGAATAGTTGAAAACAGCGTTTTTCTTTGTTTTTGCAAGTTTAAAACAGCAGTTTTATCGTAATTTCACATAAATCGCCGTTTCGCAAGAAAGAAACATGAATTTATCAGTTTGAATAGTTGAAAACAGCGTTTTCCTATGTTTTTGCAAGTTCAGAACAGCAATTTTATAGTCATTTCTCATAAATCGCCGTTTCGCACGAAAGAAACATGAATTTATCAGTTTGAATAGTTTAAAACAGCGTTTTTATATGTTTTTGCATGTTTAAAACAGCAATTTTATCGTCATTTCTCATAAATCGCCGTTTCGCAAGAAAAAAACATGAATTTGTCAGTTTGAATAGTTGAAAACAGCGTTTTTCTATGTTTTTGCAAGTTTAAAACAGAAATTTTATCGTCATTTCTCATAAAACGCCGGTTTGCATGGAAGAAACATGAATTTGTCAGTTTGGATAGTTCAAAACAGCGTTTTCCATGTTTTTGCAAGTTTAAAACAGCATTTTAAATACGATAGTTTAGAGTGTTGAAAACAGCGTTTTCTTGGTTTTGCTAGTTTAAAACAGCAGTTTTATTGTGATTTCACAAAAATCCACCGTTTCGATCGAAAGAAACATGAATTTATCAGTTTGAATAGTTGAAAACAGCTTTTTCTATGTTTTTACAAGTTTAAAACAGAAATTTTATCGTTATTTCTCATTAATCGCCGTTTCGCAAGAAAGAAACATGAATTTATCAGTTTAAATAGTTGAAAACAGCGTTTTTCTATGTTTTTGCAAGTTCAAAACAGCAATTTTATAGTCATTTTTCATAAATCGCCGTTTTGCACGAAAGAAACATGAATTTATCAGTTTGAACAGTTGAAAACAGCGTTATTCTATGTTTTTGCAAGTTTAAAACAGCAATTTTATCGTCATTTCTCATAAATAGCCGTTTCGCAAGAAAGAAACATGAATTTGTCAGTTTGGATAGTTCAAAACAGCGTTTTCTATATTTTTGCAAGTTTAAATCAGCATTTTAAATACGTCAGTTTAGATTGTTGAAAACAGCGTTATCTTGGTTTTGCTAGTATAAAACAGCAGTTTTATCGAGATTTCACAAAAATCCACCGTTTCGAACGAAAGAAACATGAATTTATCAGTTTGAATAGTTGAAAACAGCGTTTTTCTATGTTTTTGCAAGTTTAAAACAGCAATTTTATCGTCATTTCTCATATATCGCCGTTTCGCACGAAAGAAACATGAATTTATCCGTTTGAATAGTTTAAAACAGCGTTCTTCAATATTTTTGCAAGTTTAAAACAGCAATTTTAACGGCATTTCTTATAAATCGCCGTTTCGCAAGAAAGAAACATGAATTTATCAGTTTGAATAGTTGAAAACAGCGTTTTTCTATGTTTTTGCAAGTTTCAAACAGCATTTTAAATACGTCAGTTAAGATTATTGAAAACAGCGTTTTCTTGGTTTTGCTAGTTTAAAACAGCAGTTTTATCGTGATTTCACAAAAATCCACCGTTTCGAACGAAAGAAACAGGAATTTATCAGTTTGAATAGTTGAAAACAGCGTTTTTCAATGTTTTTGCAAGTTTAAAACAGCAATTTTATCGTCATTTCTCATAAATCGCTGTTTCGCACAAAAGAAACATGAATTTATCAGTTTGAACAGTTGAAAACAGCGTTATTCTATGTCTTTGCAAGTTTAAAACAGCAATTTATCATTTCTCATAAATCGCCGTTTCGCATGAAAGAAACATGAATTTGTCAGTTTGGATAGTTCAAAACAGCGTTTTCTATGTTTTTGCAAGTTTAAAACAGCATTTAAAATACGTCAGTTTAGATTGTTGAAAACAGCGTTTTCTTGGTTTTTCTAGTTTAAAACAGCAGTTTTATCGTGATTTCACAAAAATCTACCGCTTCGAACTAAAGAAACATGAATTTATCAGTTTGAATAGTTGAAAACAGCGTTTTTCTATGTTTTTGCAAGTTTAAAACAGCAATTTTATCGTCATTTCTCATAAATCGCCATTTCACACGAAAGAAACATGAATTTATCAGTTTGAAAAGTTTAAAACAGCGTTTTTCTATGTTTTTGCAAGTTTAAAACAGCAATTTTATCGTCATTTCTCATAAATCGCCGTTTCGCAAGAAAGAAACATGAATTTATCAGTTTAAATAGTTGAAAACAGCGTTTTTCTATGTTCTTGCAAGTTTAAAACAGCAATTTTATAGTCATTTCTCTTAAATCGCCGTTTCGCACAAAAGAAACATGAATTTATCAGTTTGAACAGTTGAAAACAGCGTTATTCTATGTCTTTGCAAGTTTAAAACAGCAATTTTATCGTCATTTCTCATAAATCGCCGTTTCGCACGAAAGAAACATGAATTTGTCAGTTTGGATAGTTCAAAACAGCGTTTTCTATGTTTTTGCAAGTTTAAATCAGCATTTTAAATACGTCAGTTTAGATTGTTGAAAACAGCGTTTTCTTGGTTTTGCTAGTATAAAACAGCAGTTTTATCGTGATTTCACAAAAATCCACCATTTCGAACGAAAGAAACATGAATTTATCAGTTTGAATAGTTGAAAACAGCGTTTTTCTATGTTTTTGCAAGTTTAAAACAGCAATTTTATCGTCATTTCTCATATATCGCCGTTTCGCACGAAAGAAACATGAATTTATCCGTTTGAATAGTTTAAAACAGCGTTCTTCAATATTTTTGCAAGTTTAAAACAGCAATTTTATCGTCATTTCTTATAAATCGCCGTTTCGCAAGAAAGAAACATGAATTTATCAGTTTGAATAGTTGAAAACAGCGTTTTTCTATGTTTTTGCAAGTTTCAAACAGCATTTTAAATACGTCAGTTAAGATTATTGAAAACAGCGTTTTCTTAATTTTGCTAGTTTAAAACAGCAGTTTTATCGTGATTTCACAAAAATCCACCGTTTCTAACAAAAAAAACAGGAATTTATCAGTTTGAATAGTTGAAAACAGCGTTTTTCTATGTTTTTGCAAGTTTAAAACAGCAATTTTATCGTCATTTCTCATATATCGCCGTTTCGCACGAAAGAATCATGAATTTATCCGTTTGAATAGTTTAAAACAGCGTTCTTCAATATTTTTGCAAGTTTAAAACAGCAATTTTATCGTCATTTCTTATAAATCGCCGTTTCGCAAGAAAGAAACATGAATTTATCAGTTTGAATAGTTGAAAACAGCGTTTTTCTATGTTTTTGCAAGTTTCAAACAGCATTTTAAATACGTCAGTTAAGATTATTGAAAACAGCGTTTTCTTGGTTTTGCTAGTTTAAAACAGCAGTTTTATCGTGATTTCACAAAAATCCACCGTTTCTAACGAAAGAAACAGGAATTTATCGGTTTGAAAAGTTGAAAACAGCGTTTTTCTATGTTTTTGCAAGTTTAAACAGCAATTTTATCGTCATTTCTTATAAATCGCCGTTTCGCATGGAAGAAACATGAATTTAACAGTTTGAATAGTTAAAAACAGCGATTTTCTATGTTTTTGCAAGTTTAAAACAGCAATTTTATCGTCATTTCTCTTAAATCGCCGTTTCGCACGGAAGAAACATGAATTTGTCAGTTTGAATAGTTGAAAACAGCGTTTTTCTTTGTTTTTGCTAGTTTAAAACAGCAATTTTATCGTTATTTCTCATAAATCGCCGGTTTGCACGGAAGAAACATGAATTTGTCAGTTTAATAGTTCAAAACAGCGTTTTTTATGTTTTTGCAAGTTTAAAACAGCATTTTAAATACGTCAGTTTAGATTGTTGAAAACAGCGTTTTCTTGGTTTTGCTAGTTTAAAACAGCAGTTTTATCGTGATTTCACAAAAATCCACCGTTTCGAACGAAAGAAACATGAATTTATCAATTTGAATAGTTGAAAACAGCGTTTTTTTATGTTTTTGCAAATTTAAAACAGCAATTTTATCAACATTTCTCATAAATCGCCGTTTCGCACGAAAGAAACATGAATTTATCAGTTTGAATAGTTGAAAACAGCGTTTTTCTATGTTTTTGCAAGTTTTAAACAGCAATTTTATCGTCTTTTCTCATTAATCGCCGTTTCGCACGAAAGAAACATGAATTTATCAGTTTGAATAGTTGAAAACAGAGTTTTTCTATGTTTTTGCAAGTTTAAAACAGCAATTTTATAGTCATTTCTCATAAATCGCTGTTTCGCACGAAAGAAACATGAATTTATCAGTTTGAACAGTTGAAAACAGCGTTATTCTATGTCTTTGCAAGTTTAAAACAGCAATTTATCGTCATTTCATAAATCGCCGTTTCGCATGAAAGAAACATGAATTTGTCGGTTTGGATAGTTCAAAACTGCGTTTTCTATGTTTTTGCAAGTTTAAAACAGCATTTTAAATACGTCAGTTTAGATTGTTGAAAACAGCGTTTTCTTGGTTTTTCTAGTTTAAAACAGCAGTTTTATCGTGATTTCACAAAAATCTACCGCTTCGAACTAAAGAAACATGAATTTATCAGTTTGAATAGTTGAAAACAGCGTTTTTCTATGTTTTTGCAAGTTTAAAACAGCAATTTTATCGTCAATTCTCATAAATCGCCATTTCACACGAAAGAAACATAAATTTATCAGTTTGAAAAGTTTAAAACAGCGTTTTTCTATGTTTCTGCAAGTTTAAAACAGCAATTTTATCGTCATTTCTCATAAATCGCCGTTTCGCAAGAAAGAAACATGAATTTATCAGTTTAAATAGTTGAAAACAGCGTTTTTCTATGTTCTTGCAAGTTTAAAACAGCAATTTTATAGTCATTTCTCTTAAATCGCCGTTTCGCACAAAAGAAACATGAATTTATCAGTTTGAACAGTTGAAAACAGCGTTATTCTATGTCTTTGCAAGTTTAAAACAGCAATTTTATCGTCATTTCTCATAAATCGCCGTTTCGCACGAAAGAAACATGAATTTGTCAGTTTGGATAGTTCAAAACAGCGTTTTCTATGTTTTTGCAAGTTTAAATCAGCATTTTAAATACGTCAGTTTAGATTGATGAAAACAGCGTTTTCTTGGTTTTGCTAGTATAAAACAGCAGTTTTATCGTGATTTCACAAAAATCCACCGTTTCGAACGAAAGAAACATGAATTTATCAGTTTGAATAGTTGAAAACAGCGTTTTTCTATGTTTTTGCAAGTTTCAAACAGCATTTTAAATACGTCAGTTAAGATTATTGAAAACAGCGTTTTCTTGGTTTTGCTAGTTTAAAACAGCAGTTTTATCGTAATTTCACAAAAATCCACCGTTTCGAACGAAAGAAACAGGAATTTATCAGTTTGAATAGTTGAAAACAGCGTTTTTCAATGTTTTTGCAAGTTTAAAACAGCAATTTTATCGTCATTTCTCATAAATCGCCGTTTCGCACGAGAGAAACATGAATTTATCAGTTAGAATAGTTGAAAACAGCGTTTTTCTATGTTTTTGCAAGTTTAAACAGCAATTTTATCGTCATTTCTCACAAATCGCCGTTTCGCATGGAAGAAACATGAATTTAACAGTTTGAATAGTTGAAAACAGCGATTTTCTATGTTTTTGCAAGTTTAAAACAGCAATTTTATCGTCATTTCTCTTAAATCGCCGTTTCGCACGGAAGAAACATGAATTTGTCAGTTTGAATAGTTGAAAACAGCGTTTTTCTTTGTTTTTGCAAGTTTAAAACAGCAATTTTATCGTTATTTCTCATATATCGCCGGTTTGCACGAAAGAAACATGAATTTGTCAGTTTAATAGTTCAAAACAGCGTTTTCTATGTTTTTGCAAGTTTAAAACAGCATTTTAAATACGTCAGTTTAGATTGTTGAAAACAGCGTTTTCTTGGTTTTGCTAGTTTAAAACAGCAGTTTTATCGTGATTTCACAAAAATCCACCGTTCCGAACGAAAGAAACATGAATTTATCAATTTGAATAGTTGAAAACAGCGTTTTTTTATGTTTTTGCAAATTTAAAACAGCAATTTTATCAACATTTCTCATAAATCGCCGTTTCGCACGAAAGAAACATGAATTTATCAGTTTGAATAGTTGAAAACAGCGTTATTCTATGTCTTTGCAAGTTTAAAACAGCAATTTTATCGTCATTTCTCATAAATCGCCGTTTCGCACGAAAGAAACATGAATTTGTCAGTTTGGATAGTTCAAAACAGCGTTTTCTATGTTTTTGCAAGTTTAAATCAGCATTTTAAATACGTCAGTTTAGATTGTTGAAAACAGCGTTTTCTTGGTTTTGCTAGTATAAAACAGCAGTTTTATCGTGATTTCACAAAAATCCACCATTTCGAACGAAAGAAACATGAATTTATCAGTTTGAATAGTTGAAAACAGCGTTTTTCTATGTTTTTGCAAGTTTAAAACAGCAATTTTATCGTCATTTCTCATATATCGCCGTTTCGCACGAAAGAAACATGAATTTATCCGTTTGAATAGTTTAAAACAGCGTTCTTCAATATTTTTGCAAGTTTAAAACAGCAATTTTATCGTCATTTCTTATAAATCGCCGTTTCGCAAGAAAGAAACATGAATTTATCAGTTTGAATAGTTGAAAACAGCGTTTTTCTATGTTTTTGCAAGTTTCAAACAGCATTTTAAATACGTCAGTTAAGATTATTGAAAACAGCGTTTTCTTAGTTTTGCTAGTTTAAAACAGCAGTTTTATCGTGATTTCACAAAAATCCACCGTTTCTAACAAAAAAAACAGGAATTTATCAGTTTGAATAGTTGAAAACAGCGTTTTTCTATGTTTTTGCAAGTTTAAAACAGCAATTTTATCGTCATTTCTCATATATCGCCGTTTCGCACGAAAGAATCATGAATTTATCCGTTTGAATAGTTTAAAACAGCGTTCTTCAATATTTTTGCAAGTTTAAAACAGCAATTTTATCGTCATTTCTTATAAATCGCCGTTTCGCAAGAAAGAAACATGAATTTATCAGTTTGAATAGTTGAAAACAGCGTTTTTCTATGTTTTTGCAAGTTTCAAACAGCATTTTAAATACGTCAGTTAAGATTATTGAAAACAGCGTTTTCTTGGTTTTGCTAGTTTAAAACAGCAGTTTTATCGTGATTTCACAAAAATCCACCGTTTCTAACGAAAGAAACAGGAATTTATCGGTTTGAATAGTTGAAAACAGCGTTTTTCTATGTTTTTGCAAGTTTAAACAGCAATTTGATCGTCATTTCTTATAAATCGCCGTTTCGCATGGAAGAAACATGAATTTAACAGTTTGAATAGTTAAAAACAGCGATTTTCTATGTTTTTGCAAGTTTAAAACAGCAATTTTATCGTCATTTCTCTTAAATCGCCGTTTCGCACGGAAGAAACATGAATTTGTCAGTTTGAATAGTTGAAAACAGCGTTTTTCTTTGTTTTTGCTAGTTTAAAACAGCAATTTTATCGTTATTTCTCATAAATCGCCGGTTTGCACGGAAGAAACATGAATTTGTCAGTTTAATAGTTCAAAACAGCGTTTTTTATGTTTTTGCAAGTTTAAAACAGCATTTTAAATACGTCAGTTTAGATTGTTGAAAACAGCGTTTTCTTGGTTTTGCTAGTTTAAAACAGCAGTTTTATCGTGATTTCACAAAAATCCACCGTTTCGAACGAAAGAAACATGAATTTATCAATTTGAATAGTTGAAAACAGCGTTTTTTTATGTTTTTGCAAATTTAAAACAGCAATTTTATCAACATTTCTCATAAATCGCCGTTTCGCACGAAAGAAACATGAATTTATCAGTTTGAATAGTTGAAAACAGCGTTTTTCTATGTTTTTGCAAGTTTTAAACAGCAATTTTATCGTCTTTTCTCATTAATCGCCGTTTCGCACGAAAGAAACATGAATTTATCAGTTTGAATAGTTGAAAACAGAGTTTTTCTATGTTTTTGCAAGTTTAAAACAGCAATTTTATAGTCATTTCTCATAAATCGCTGTTTCGCACGAAAGAAACATGAATTTATCAGTTTGAACAGTTGAAAACAGCGTTATTCTATGTCTTTGCAAGTTTAAAACAGCAATTTATCGTCATTTCATAAATCGCCGTTTCGCATGAAAGAAACATGAATTTGTCGGTTTGGATAGTTCAAAACTGCGTTTTCTATGTTTTTGCAAGTTTAAAACAGCATTTTAAATACGTCAGTTTAGATTGTTGAAAACAGCGTTTTCTTGGTTTTTCTAGTTTAAAACAGCAGTTTTATCGTGATTTCACAAAAATCTACCGCTTCGAACTAAAGAAACATGAATTTATCAGTTTGAATAGTTGAAAACAGCGTTTTTCTATGTTTTTGCAAGTTTAAAACAGCAATTTTATCGTCAATTCTCATAAATCGCCATTTCACACGAAAGAAACATAAATTTATCAGTTTGAAAAGTTTAAAACAGCGTTTTTCTATGTTTCTGCAAGTTTAAAACAGCAATTTTATCGTCATTTCTCATAAATCGCCGTTTCGCAAGAAAGAAACATGAATTTATCAGTTTAAATAGTTGAAAACAGCGTTTTTCTATGTTCTTGCAAGTTTAAAACAGCAATTTTATAGTCATTTCTCTTAAATCGCCGTTTCGCACAAAAGAAACATGAATTTATCAGTTTGAACAGTTGAAAACAGCGTTATTCTATGTCTTTGCAAGTTTAAAACAGCAATTTTATCGTCATTTCTCATAAATCGCCGTTTCGCACGAAAGAAACATGAATTTGTCAGTTTGGATAGTTCAAAACAGCGTTTTCTATGTTTTTGCAAGTTTAAATCAGCATTTTAAATACGTCAGTTTAGATTGATGAAAACAGCGTTTTCTTGGTTTTGCTAGTATAAAACAGCAGTTTTATCGTGATTTCACAAAAATCCACCGTTTCGAACGAAAGAAACATGAATTTATCAGTTTGAATAGTTGAAAACAGCGTTTTTCTATGTTTTTGCAAGTTTCAAACAGCATTTTAAATACGTCAGTTAAGATTATTGAAAACAGCGTTTTCTTGGTTTTGCTAGTTTAAAACAGCAGTTTTATCGTAATTTCACAAAAATCCACCGTTTCGAACGAAAGAAACAGGAATTTATCAGTTTGAATAGTTGAAAACAGCGTTTTTCAATGTTTTTGCAAGTTTAAAACAGCAATTTTATCGTCATTTCTCATAAATCGCCGTTTCGCACGAGAGAAACATGAATTTATCAGTTAGAATAGTTGAAAACAGCGTTTTTCTATGTTTTTGCAAGTTTAAACAGCAATTTTATCGTCATTTCTCACAAATCGCCGTTTCGCATGGAAGAAACATGAATTTAACAGTTTGAATAGTTGAAAACAGCGATTTTCTATGTTTTTGCAAGTTTAAAACAGCAATTTTATCGTCATTTCTCTTAAATCGCCGTTTCGCACGGAAGAAACATGAATTTGTCAGTTTAAATAGTTGAAAACAGCGTTTTTCTTTGTTTTTGCAAGTTTAAAACAGCAATTTTATCGTTATTTCTCATATATCGCCGGTTTGCACGAAAGAAACATGAATTTGTCAGTTTAATAGTTCAAAACAGCGTTTTCTATGTTTTTGCAAGTTTAAAACAGCATTTTAAATACGTCAGTTTAGATTGTTGAAAACAGCGTTTTCTTGGTTTTGCTAGTTTAAAACAGCAGTTTTATCGTGATTTCACAAAAATCCACCGTTCCGAACGAAAGAAACATGAATTTATCAATTTGAATAGTTGAAAACAGCGTTTTTTTATGTTTTTGCAAATTTAAAACAGCAATTTTATCAACATTTCTCATAAATCGCCGTTTCGCACGAAAGAAACATGAATTTATCAGTTTGAATAGTTGAAAACAGCGTTTTTCTATGTTTTTGCAAGTTTAAAACAGCATTTTAAATACGTCAGTTTAGATTGTTGAAAACAGCGTTTTCTTGGTTTTTCTAGTTTAAAACAGCAGTTTTATCGTGATTTCACAAAAATCTACCGCTTCGAACTAAAGAAACATGAATTTATCAGTTTGAATAGTTGAAAACAACGTTTTTCTATGTTTTTGCAATTTTAAAACAGCAATTTTATCGTCATTTCTCATAAATCGCCGTTTCGCACGAAAGAAACATGAATTTATCAGTTTAAATAGTTGAAAACAGCGTTTTTCTATGTTTTTGCAAGTTTCAAACAGCATTTTAAATACGTCAGTTAAGATTATTGAAAACAGCGTTTTCTTGGTTTTGCTAGTTTAAAACAGCAGTTTTATCGTGATTTCACAAAAATCCACCGTTTCTAACGAAAGAAACAGGAATTTATCAGTTTGAATAGTTAAAAACAGCGTTTTTCTATGTTTTTGCAAGTTTAAACAGCAATTTTATCGTCATTTCTTATAAATCGCCGTTTCGCATGGAAGAAACATGAATTTAACAGTTTGAATAGTTAAAAACAGCGATTTTCTATGTTTTTGCAAGTTTAAAACAGCAATTTTATCGTCATTTCTCTTAAATCGCCGTTTCGCACGGAAGAAACATGAATTTGTCAGTTTGAATAGTTGAAAAAAGCGTTTTTCTTTGTTTTTGCAAGTTTAAAACAGCAATTTTATCGTTATTTCTCATAAATCGCCGTTTCGCATGGAAGAAACATGAATTTAACAGTTTGAATAGTTAAAAACAGCGATTTTCTATGTTTTTGCAAGTTTAAAACAGCAATTTTATCGTCATTTCTCATAAATCGCCGTTTCGCACGAGAGAAACATGAATTTATCAGTTAGAATAGTTGAAAACAGCGTTTTTCTATGTTTTTGCAAGTTTAAACAGCAATTTTATCGTCATTTCTCACAAATCGCCGTTTCGCATGGAAGAAACATGAATTTAACAGTTTGAATAGTTGAAAACAGCGATTTTCTATGTTTTTGCAAGTTTAAAACAGCAATTTTATCGTCATTTCTCTTAAATCGCCGTTTCGCACGGAAGAAACATGAATTTGTCAGTTTGAATAGTTGAAAACAGCGTTTTTCTTTGTTTTTGCAAGTTTAAAACAGCAATTTTATCGTTATTTCTCATATATCGCCGGTTTGCACGAAAGAAACATGAATTTGTCAGTTTAATAGTTCAAAACAGCGTTTTCTATGTTTTTGCAAGTTTAAAACAGCATTTTAAATACGTCAGTTTAGATTGTTGAAAACAGCGTTTTCTTGGTTTTGCTAGTTTAAAACAGCAGTTTTATCGTGATTTCACAAAAATCCACCGTTCCGAACGAAAGAAACATGAATTTATCAATTTGAATAGTTGAAAACAGCGTTTTTTTATGTTTTTGCAAATTTAAAACAGCAATTTTATCAACATTTCTCATAAATCGCCGTTTCGCACGAAAGAAACATGAATTTATCAGTTTGAATAGTTGAAAACAGCGTTATTCTATGTCTTTGCAAGTTTAAAACAGCAATTTTATCGTCATTTCTCATAAATCGCCGTTTCGCACGAAAGAAACATGAATTTGTCAGTTTGGATAGTTCAAAACAGCGTTTTCTATGTTTTTGCAAGTTTAAATCAGCATTTTAAATACGTCAGTTTAGATTGTTGAAAACAGCGTTTTCTTGGTTTTGCTAGTATAAAACAGCAGTTTTATCGTGATTTCACAAAAATCCACCATTTCGAACGAAAGAAACATGAATTTATCAGTTTGAATAGTTGAAAACAGCGTTTTTCTATGTTTTTGCAAGTTTAAAACAGCAATTTTATCGTCATTTCTCATATATCGCCGTTTCGCACGAAAGAAACATGAATTTATCCGTTTGAATAGTTTAAAACAGCGTTCTTCAATATTTTTGCAAGTTTAAAACAGCAATTTTATCGTCATTTCTTATAAATCGCCGTTTCGCAAGAAAGAAACATGAATTTATCAGTTTGAATAGTTGAAAACAGCGTTTTTCTATGTTTTTGCAAGTTTCAAACAGCATTTTAAATACGTCAGTTAAGATTATTGAAAACAGCGTTTTCTTAGTTTTGCTAGTTTAAAACAGCAGTTTTATCGTGATTTCACAAAAATCCACCGTTTCTAACAAAAAAAACAGGAATTTATCAGTTTGAATAGTTGAAAACAGCGTTTTTCTATGTTTTTGCAAGTTTAAAACAGCAATTTTATCGTCATTTCTCATATATCGCCGTTTCGCACGAAAGAATCATGAATTTATCCGTTTGAATAGTTTAAAACAGCGTTCTTCAATATTTTTGCAAGTTTAAAACAGCAATTTTATCGTCATTTCTTATAAATCGCCGTTTCGCAAGAAAGAAACATGAATTTATCAGTTTGAATAGTTGAAAACAGCGTTTTTCTATGTTTTTGCAAGTTTCAAACAGCATTTTAAATACGTCAGTTAAGATTATTGAAAACAGCGTTTTCTTGGTTTTGCTAGTTTAAAACAGCAGTTTTATCGTGATTTCACAAAAATCCACCGTTTCTAACGAAAGAAACAGGAATTTATCGGTTTGAATAGTTGAAAACAGCGTTTTTCTATGTTTTTGCAAGTTTAAACAGCAATTTTATCGTCATTTCTTATAAATCGCCGTTTCGCATGGAAGAAACATGAATTTAACAGTTTGAATAGTTAAAAACAGCGATTTTCTATGTTTTTGCAAGTTTAAAACAGCAATTTTATCGTCATTTCTCTTAAATCGCCGTTTCGCACGGAAGAAACATGAATTTGTCAGTTTGAATAGTTGAAAACAGCGTTTTTCTTTGTTTTTGCTAGTTTAAAACAGCAATTTTATCGTTATTTCTCATAAATCGCCGGTTTGCACGGAAGAAACATGAATTTGTCAGTTTAATAGTTCAAAACAGCGTTTTTTATGTTTTTGCAAGTTTAAAACAGCATTTTAAATACGTCAGTTTAGATTGTTGAAAACAGCGTTTTCTTGGTTTTGCTAGTTTAAAACAGCAGTTTTATCGTGATTTCACAAAAATCCACCGTTTCGAACGAAAGAAACATGAATTTATCAATTTGAATAGTTGAAAACAGCGTTTTTTTATGTTTTTGCAAATTTAAAACAGCAATTTTATCAACATTTCTCATAAATCGCCGTTTCGCACGAAAGAAACATGAATTTATCAGTTTGAATAGTTGAAAACAGCGTTTTTCTATGTTTTTGCAAGTTTTAAACAGCAATTTTATCGTCTTTTCTCATTAATCGCCGTTTCGCACGAAAGAAACATGAATTTATCAGTTTGAATAGTTGAAAACAGAGTTTTTCTATGTTTTTGCAAGTTTAAAACAGCAATTTTATAGTCATTTCTCATAAATCGCTGTTTCGCACGAAAGAAACATGAATTTATCAGTTTGAACAGTTGAAAACAGCGTTATTCTATGTCTTTGCAAGTTTAAAACAGCAATTTATCGTCATTTCATAAATCGCCGTTTCGCATGAAAGAAACATGAATTTGTCGGTTTGGATAGTTCAAAACTGCGTTTTCTATGTTTTTGCAAGTTTAAAACAGCATTTTAAATACGTCAGTTTAGATTGTTGAAAACAGCGTTTTCTTGGTTTTTCTAGTTTAAAACAGCAGTTTTATCGTGATTTCACAAAAATCTACCGCTTCGAACTAAAGAAACATGAATTTATCAGTTTGAATAGTTGAAAACAGCGTTTTTCTATGTTTTTGCAAGTTTAAAACAGCAATTTTATCGTCAATTCTCATAAATCGCCATTTCACACGAAAGAAACATAAATTTATCAGTTTGAAAAGTTTAAAACAGCGTTTTTCTATGTTTCTGCAAGTTTAAAACAGCAATTTTATCGTCATTTCTCATAAATCGCCGTTTCGCAAGAAAGAAACATGAATTTATCAGTTTAAATAGTTGAAAACAGCGTTTTTCTATGTTCTTGCAAGTTTAAAACAGCAATTTTATAGTCATTTCTCTTAAATCGCCGTTTCGCACAAAAGAAACATGAATTTATCAGTTTGAACAGTTGAAAACAGCGTTATTCTATGTCTTTGCAAGTTTAAAACAGCAATTTTATCGTCATTTCTCATAAATCGCCGTTTCGCACGAAAGAAACATGAATTTGTCAGTTTGGATAGTTCAAAACAGCGTTTTCTATGTTTTTGCAAGTTTAAATCAGCATTTTAAATACGTCAGTTTAGATTGATGAAAACAGCGTTTTCTTGGTTTTGCTAGTATAAAACAGCAGTTTTATCGTGATTTCACAAAAATCCACCGTTTCGAACGAAAGAAACATGAATTTATCAGTTTGAATAGTTGAAAACAGCGTTTTTCTATGTTTTTGCAAGTTTCAAACAGCATTTTAAATACGTCAGTTAAGATTATTGAAAACAGCGTTTTCTTGGTTTTGCTAGTTTAAAACAGCAGTTTTATCGTAATTTCACAAAAATCCACCGTTTCGAACGTAAGAAACAGGAATTTATCAGTTTGAATAGTTGAAAACAGCGTTTTTCAATGTTTTTGCAAGTTTAAAACAGCAATTTTATCGTCATTTCTCATAAATCGCCGTTTCGCACGAGAGAAACATGAATTTATCAGTTAGAATAGTTGAAAACAGCGTTTTTCTATGTTTTTGCAAGTTTAAACAGCAATTTTATCGTCATTTCTCACAAATCGCCGTTTCGCATGGAAGAAACATGAATTTAACAGTTTGAATAGTTGAAAACAGCGATTTTCTATGTTTTTGCAAGTTTAAAACAGCAATTTTATCGTCATTTCTCTTAAATCGCCGTTTCGCACGGAAGAAACATGAATTTGTCAGTTTAAATAGTTGAAAACAGCGTTTTTCTTTGTTTTTGCAAGTTTAAAACAGCAATTTTATCGTTATTTCTCATATATCGCCGGTTTGCACGAAAGAAACATGAATTTGTCAGTTTAATAGTTCAAAACAGCGTTTTCTATGTTTTTGCAAGTTTAAAACAGCATTTTAAATACGTCAGTTTAGATTGTTGAAAACAGCGTTTTCTTGGTTTTGCTAGTTTAAAACAGCAGTTTTATCGTGATTTCACAAAAATCCACCGTTCCGAACGAAAGAAACATGAATTTATCAATTTGAATAGTTGAAAACAGCGTTTTTTTATGTTTTTGCAAATTTAAAACAGCAATTTTATCAACATTTCTCATAAATCGCCGTTTCGCACGAAAGAAACATGAATTTATCAGTTTGAATAGTTGAAAACAGCGTTTTTCTATGTTTTTGCAAGTTTAAAACAGCATTTTAAATACGTCAGTTTAGATTGTTGAAAACAGCGTTTTCTTGGTTTTTCTAGTTTAAAACAGCAGTTTTATCGTGATTTCACAAAAATCTACCGCTTCGAACTAAAGAAACATGAATTTATCAGTTTGAATAGTTGAAAACAACGTTTTTCTATGTTTTTGCAATTTTAAAACAGCAATTTTATCGTCATTTCTCATAAATCGCCGTTTCGCACGAAAGAAACATGAATTTATCAGTTTAAATAGTTGAAAACAGCGTTTTTCTATGTTTTTGCAAGTTTCAAACAGCATTTTAAATACGTCAGTTAAGATTATTGAAAACAGCGTTTTCTTGGTTTTGCTAGTTTAAAACAGCAGTTTTATCGTGATTTCACAAAAATCCACCGTTTCTAACGAAAGAAACAGGAATTTATCAGTTTGAATAGTTAAAAACAGCGTTTTTCTATGTTTTTGCAAGTTTAAACAGCAATTTTATCGTCATTTCTTATAAATCGCCGTTTCGCATGGAAGAAACATGAATTTAACAGTTTGAATAGTTAAAAACAGCGATTTTCTATGTTTTTGTAAGTTTAAAACAGCAATTTTATCGTCATTTCTCTTAAATCGCCGTTTCGCACGGAAGAAACATGAATTTGTCAGTTTGAATAGTTGAAAAAAGCGTTTTTCTTTGTTTTTGCAAGTTTAAAACAGCAATTTTATCGTTATTTCTCATAAATCGCCGTTTCGCATGGAAGAAACATGAATTTAACAGTTTGAATAGTTAAAAACAGCGATTTTCTATGTTTTTGCAAGTTTAAAACAGCAATTTTATCGTCATTTCTCTTAAATCGCCGTTTCGCACGGAAGAAACATGAATTTGTCAGTTTGAATAGTTCAAAACAGCGTTTTTTATGTTTTTGCAAATTTAAAACAGCAATTTTATCAACATTTCTCATAAATCGCCGTTTCGCACGAAAGAAACATGAATTTATCAGTTTGAATAGTTGAAAACAGCGTTTTTCTATGTTTTTGCAAGTTTTAAACAGCAATTTTGTCGTCTTTTCTCATTAATCGCCGTTTCGCACGAAAGAAACATGAATTTATCAGTTTGAATAGTTGAAAACAGCGTTTTTCTATGTTTTTGCAAGTTTAAAACAGCAATTTTATAGTCATTTCTCATAAATCGCTGTTTCGCACGAAAGAAACATGAATTTATCAGTTTGAACAGTTGAAAACAGCGTTATTCTATGTCTTTGCAAGTTTAAAACAGCAATTTATCGTCATTTCTCATAAATCGCCGTTTCGCATGAAAGAAACATGAATTTGTCGGTTTGGATAGTTCAAAACTGCGTTTTCTATGTTTTTGCAAGTTTAAAACAGCATTTTAAATACGTCAGTTTAGATTGTTGAAAACAGCGTTTTCTTGGTTTTTCTAGTTTAAAACAGCAGTTTTATCGTGATTTCACAAAAATCTACCGCTTCGAACTAAAGAAACATGAATTTATCAGTTTGAATAGTTGAAAACAGCGTTTTTCTATGTTTTTGCAAGTTTAAAACAGCAATTTTATCGTCATTTCTCATAAATCGCCATTTCACACGAAAGAAACATGAATTTATCAGTTTGAAAAGTTTAAAACAGCGTTTTTCTATGTTTTTGCAAGTTTAAAACAGCAATTTTATCGTCATTTCTCATAAATCGCCGTTTCGCAAGAAAGAAACATGAATTTATCAGTTTAAATAGTTGAAAACAGCGTTTTTCTATGTTCTTGCAAGTTTAAAACAGCAATTTTATAGTCATTTCTCTTAAATCGCCGTTTCGCACAAAAAAAACATGAATTTATAAGTTTGAACAGTTGAAAACAGCGTTATTCTATGTCTTTGCAAGTTTAAAACAGCAATTTTATCGTCATTTCTCATAAATCGCCGTTTCGCACGAAAGAAACATGAATTTGTCAGTTTGGATAGTTCAAAACAGCGTTTTCTATGTTTTTGCAAGTTTAAATCAGCATTTTAAATACGTCAGTTTAGATTGTTGAAAACAGCGTTTTCTTGGTTTTGCTAGTATAAAACAGCAGTTTTATCGTGATTTCACAAAAATCCACCGTTTCGAACGAAAGAAACAGGAATTTATCAGTTTGAATAGTTGAAAACAGCGTTTTTCAATGTTTTTGCAAGTTTAAAACAGCAATTTTATCGTCATTTCTCATAAATCGCCGTTTCGCACGAGAGAAACATGAATTTATCAGTTAGAATAGTTGAAAACAGCGTTTTTCTATGTTTTTGCAAGTTTAAACAGCAATTTTATCGTCATTTCTCACAAATCGCCGTTTCGCATGGAAGAAACATGAATTTAACAGTTTGAATAGTTGAAAACAGCGATTTTCTATGTTTTTGCAAGTTTAAAACAGCAATTTTATCGTCATTTCTCTTAAATCGCCGTTTCGCACGGAAGAAACATGAATTTGTCAGTTTGAATAGTTGAAAACAGCGTTTTTCTTTGTTTTTGCAAGTTTAAAACAGCAATTTTATCGTTATTTCTCATATATCGCCGGTTTGCACGAAAGAAACATGAATTTGTCAGTTTAATAGTTCAAAACAGCGTTTTCTATGTTTTTGCAAGTTTAAAACAGCATTTTAAATACGTCAGTTTAGATTGTTGAAAACAGCGTTTTCTTGGTTTTGCTAGTTTAAAACAGCAGTTTTATCGTGATTTCACAAAAATCCACCGTTACGAACGAAAGAAACATGAATATATCAATTTGAATAGTTGAAAACAGCGTTTTTTTATGTTTTTGCAAATTTAAAACAGCAATTTTATCAACATTTCTCATAAATCGCCGTTTCGCACGAAAGAAACATGAATTTATCAGTTTGAATAGTTGAAAACAGCGTTTTTCTATGTTTTTGCAAGTTTAAAACAGCATTTTAAATACGTCAGTTTAGATTGTTGAAAACAGCGTTTTCTTGGTTTTTCTAGTTTAAAACAGCAGCTTTATCGTGATTTCACAAAAATCTACCGCTTCGAACTAAAGAAACATGAATTTATCAGTTTGAATAGTTGAAAACAACGTTTTTCTATGTTTTTGCAATTTTAAAACAGCAAATTTATCGTCATTTCTCATAAATCGCCGTTTCGCACGAAAGAAACATGAATTTATCAGTTTAAATAGTTGAAAACAGCGTTTTTCTATGTTTTTGCAAGTTTCAAACAGCATTTTAAATACGTCAGTTAAGATTGTTGAAAACAGCGTTTTCTTGGTTTTGCTAGTTTAAAACAGCAGTTTTATCGTGATTTCACAAAAATCCACCGTTTCGAACGAAAGAAACAGGAATTTATCAGTTTGAATAGTTGAAAACAGCGTTTTTCAATGTTTTTGCAAGTTTAAAACAGCAATTTTATCGTCATTTCTCATAAATCGCCGTTTCGCACGAGAGAAACATGAATTTATCAGTTAGAATAGTTGAAAACAGCGTTTTTCTATGTTTTTGCAAGTTTAAACAGCAATTTTATCGTCATTTCTCATAAATCGCCGTTTCGCATGGAAGAAACATGAATTTATCAGTTTGAATAGTTGAAAACAGCGATTTTCTATGTTTTTGCAAGTTTAAAACAGCAATTTTATCGTCATTTCTCTAAAATCGCCGTTTCGCACGGAAGAAACATGAATTTGTCAGTTTGAATAGTTGGAAACAGCGTTTTTCTTTGTTTTTGCAAGTTTAAAACAGCAATTTTATCGTTATTTCTCATAAATCGCCGTTTCGCACGAAAGAAACATGAATTTATCAGTTTAAATAGTTGAAAACAGCGTTTTTCTATGTTTTTGCAAGTTTCAAACAGCATTTTAAATACGTCAGTTTAGATTGTTGAAACAGCGTTTTCTTGGTTTTGCTAGTTTAAAACAGCAGTTTTATCGTGATTTCACAAAAATCCACCGTTTCGATCGAAAGAAACATGAATTTATCAGTTTTGAATAGTTAAAAACAGCATTTTTCTATGTTTTTGCAAGTTTAAAACAGCAATTTTATCGTCATTTCTCATAAATCGCCGTTTCGCAAGAAAGAAACATGAATTTATCAGTTTGAATAGTTGAAAACAGCGTTTTTCTATGGTTTTGCAAGTTCAAAACAGCAATTTTATAGTAATTTCTCATAAATCGCCGTTTCGCACGAAAGAAACATGAATTTATCAGTTTGAACAGTTGAAAACAGAGTTATTCTATGTTTTTGCAAGTTTAAAACAGCAATGTTATCGTCATTTTTCATAAATCGTCGTTTCGCACGAAAGAAACATGAATTTGTCAGTTTGGATAGTTCAAAACAGCGTTTTCTATGTTTTTGCAAGTTTAAAACAGCATTTTAAATACGTCAGTTAAGATTATTGAAAACAGCGTTTTCTTGGTTTTGCTAGTTTAAAACAGCAGTTTTATCGTGATTTCACAAAAATCCACCTTTCTAACGAAAGAAACAGGAATTTATCAGTTTGAATAGTTAAAAACAGCGTTTTTTCTATGTTTTTGCAAGTTTAAACAGCAATTTTATCGTCATTTCTTATAAATCGCCGTTTCGCATGGAAGAAACATGAATTTAACAGTTTGAATAGTTAAAAACAGCGATTTTCTATGTTTTTGCAAGTTTAAAACAGCAATTTTATCGTCATTTCTCTTAAATCGCCGTTTCGCACGGAAGAAACATGAATTTGTCAGTTTGAATAGTTGAAAACAGCGTTTTTCTTTGTTTTTGCAAGTTTAAAACAGCAATTTTATCGTTATTTCTCCTAAATCGCCGTTTCGCATGGAAGAAACATGAATTTAACAGTTTGAATAGTTAAAAACAGCGATTTTCTATGTTTTTGCAAGTTTAAAACAGCAATTTTATCGTCATTTCTCTTAAATCACCGTTTCGCACGGAAGAAACATGAATTTGTCAGTTTGAATAGTTCAAAACAGCGTTTTTTATGTTTTTGCAAATTTAAAACAGCAATTTTATCAACATTTCTCATAAATCGCCGTTTCGCACGAAAGAAACATGAATTTATCAGTTTGAATAGTTGAAAACAGCGTTTTTCTATGTTTTTGCAAGTTTTAAACAGCAAATTTGTCGTCTTTTCTCATTAATCGCCGTTTCGCACGAAAGAAACATGAATTTATCAGTTTGAATAGTTGAAAACAGCGTTTTTCTATGTTTTTGCAAGTTTAAAACAGCAATTTTATAGTCATTTCTCATAAATCGCTGTTTCGCACGAAAGAAACATGAATTTATCAGTTTGAACAGTTGAAAACAGCGTTATTCTATGTCTTTGCAAGTTTAAAACAGCAATTTATCGTCATTTCTCATAAATCGCCGTTTCGCATGAAAGAAACATGAATTTGTCGGTTTGGATAGTTCAAAACTGCGTTTTCTATGTTTTTGCAAGTTTAAAACAGCATTTTAAATACGTCAGTTTAGATTGTTGAAAACAGCGTTTTCTTGGTTTTTCTAGTTTAAAACAGCAGTTTTATCGTGATTTCACAAAAATCTACCGCTTCGAACTAAAGAAACATGAATTTATCAGTTTGAATAGTTGAAAACAGCGTTTTTCTATGTTTTTGCAAGTTTAAAACAGCAATTTTATCGTCATTTCTCATAAATCGCCATTTCACACGAAAGAAACATGAATTTATCAGTTTGAAAAGTTTAAAACAGCGTTTTTCTATGTTTTTGCAAGTTTAAAACAGCAATTTTATCGTCATTTCTCATAAATCGCCGTTTCGCAAGAAAGAAACATGAATTTATCAGTTTAAATAGTTGAAAACAGCGTTTTTCTATGTTCTTGCAAGTTTAAAACAGCAATTTTATAGTCATTTCTCTTAAATCGCCGTTTCGCACAAAAGAAACATGAATTTATAAGTTTGAACAGTTGAAAACAGCGTTATTCTATGTCTTTGCAAGTTTAAAACAGCAATTTTATCGTCATTTCTCATAAATCGCCGTTTCGCACGAAAGAAACATGAATTTGTCAGTTTGGATAGTTCAAAACAGCGTTTTCTATGTTTTTGCAAGTTTAAATCAGCATTTTAAATACGTCAGTTTAGATTGTTGAAAACAGCGTTTTCTTGGTTTTGCTAGTATAAAACAGCAGTTTTATCGTGATTTCACAAAAATCCACCGTTTCGAACGAAAGAAACAGGAATTTATCAGTTTGAATACTTGAAAACAGCGTTTTTCAATGTTTTTGCAAGTTTAAAACAGCAATTTTATCGTCATTTCTCATAAATCGCCGTTTCGCACGAGAGAAACATGAATTTATCAGTTAGAATAGTTGAAAACAGCGTTTTTCTATGTTTTTGCAAGTTTAAACAGCAATTTTATCGTCATTTCTCACAAATCGCCGTTTCGCATGGAAGAAACATGAATTTAACAGTTTGAATAGTTGAAAACAGCGATTTTCTATGTTTTTGCAAGTTTAAAACAGCAATTTTATCGTCATTTCTCTTAAATCGCCGTTTCGCACGGAAGAAACATGAATTTGTCAGTTTGAATAGTTGAAAACAGCGTTTTTCTTTGTTTTTGCAAGTTTAAAACAGCAATTTTATCGTTATTTCTCATATATCGCCGGTTTGCACGAAAGAAACATGAATTTGTCAGTTTAATAGTTCAAAACAGCGTTTTCTATGTTTTTGCAAGTTTAAAACAGCATTTTAAATACGTCAGTTTAGTTTGTTGAAAACAGCGTTTTCTTGGTTTTGCTACGTTTAAAACAGCAGTTTTATCGTGATTTCACAAAAATCCACCGTTCCGAACGAAAGAAACATGAATATATCAATTTGAATAGTTGAAAAACAGCGTTTTTTTATGTTTTTGCAAATTTAAAACAGCAATTTTATCAACATTTCTCATAAATCGCCGTTTCGCACGAAAGAAACATGAATTTATCAGTTTGAATAGTTGAAAACAGCGTTTTTCTATGTTTTTGCAAGTTTAAAACAGCATTTTAAATACGTCAGTTTAGATTGTTGAAAACAGCGTTTTCTTGGTTTTTCTAGTTTAAAACAGCAGCTTTATCGTGATTTCACAAAAATCTACCGCTTCGAACTAAAGAAACATGAATTTATCAGTTTGAATAGTTGAAAACAACGTTTTTCTATGTTTTTGCAATTTTAAAACAGCAAATTTATCGTCATTTCTCATAAATCGCCGTTTCGCACGAAAGAAACATGAATTTATCAGTTTAAATAGTTGAAAACAGCGTTTTTCTATGTTTTTGCAAGTTTCAAACAGCATTTTAAATACGTCAGTTAAGATTGTTGAAAACAGCGTTTTCTTGGTTTTGCTAGTTTAAAACAGCAGTTTTATCGTGATTTCACAAAAATCCACCGTTTCGAACGAAAGAAACAGGAATTTATCAGTTTGAATAGTTGAAAACAGCGTTTTTCAATGTTTTTGCAAGTTTAAAACAGCAATTTTATCGTCATTTCTCATAAATCGCCGTTTCGCACGAGAGAAACATGAATTTATCAGTTAGAATAGTTGAAAATAGCGTTTTTCTATGTTTTTGCAAGTTTAAACAGCAATTTTATCGTCATTTCTCATAAATCGCCGTTTCGCATGGAAGAAACATGAATTTATCAGTTTGAATAGTTGAAAACAGCGATTTTCTATGTTTTTGCAAGTTTAAAACAGCAATTTTATCGTCATTTCTCTAAAATCGCCGTTTCGCACGGAAGAAACATGAATTTGTCAGTTTGAATAGTTGGAAACAGCGTTTTTCTTTGTTTTTGCAAGTTTAAAACAGCAATTTTATCGTTATTTCTCATAAATCGCCGGTTTGCACGGAAGAAACATGAATTTGTCAGTTTAATAGTTCAAAACAGCGTTTTCTATGTTTTTGCAAGTTTAAAACAGCATTTTAAATACGTCAGTTTAGATTGTTGAAAACAGCGTTTTCTTGGTTTTGCTAGTTTAAAACAGCAGTTTTATCGTGATTTCACAAAAATCCACCGTTTCGATCGAAAGAAACATGAATTTATCAGTTTGAATAGTTAAAAACAGCATTTTTCTATGTTTTTGCAAGTTTAAAACAGCAATTTTATCGTCATTTCTCATAAATCGCCGTTTCGCAAGAAAGAAACATGAATTTATCAGTTTGAATAGTTGAAAACAGCGTTTTTCTATGTTTTTGCAAGTTTAAAACAGCAATTTTATAGTCATTTCTCATAAATCGCTGTTTCGCACGAAAGAAACATGAATTTATCAGTTTGAACAGTTGAAAACAGCGTTATTCTATGTCTTTGCAAGTTTAAAACAGCAATTTATCGTCATTTCTCATAAATCGCCGTTTCGCATGAAAGAAACATGAATTTGTCGGTTTGGATAGTTCAAAACTGCGTTTTCTATGTTTTTGCAAGTTTAAAACAGCATTTTAAATACGTCAGTTTAGATTGTTGAAAACAGCGTTTTCTTGGTTTTTCTAGTTTAAAACAGCAGTTTTATCGTGATTTCACAAAAATCTACCGCTTCGAACTAAAGAAACATGAATTTATCAGTTTGAATAGTTGAAAACAGCGTTTTTCTATGTTTTTGCAAGTTTAAAACAGCAATTTTATCGTCATTTCTCATAAATCGCCATTTCACACGAAAGAAACATGAATTTATCAGTTTGAAAAGTTTAAAACAGCGTTTTTTCTATGTTTTTGCAAGTTTAAAACAGCAATTTTATCGTCATTTCTCATAAATCGCCGTTTCGCAAGAAAGAAACATGAATTTATCAGTTTAAATAGTTGAAAACAGCGTTTTTCTATGTTCTTGCAAGTTTAAAACAGCAATTTTATAGTCATTTCTCTTAAATCGCCGTTTCGCACAAAAGAAACATGAATTTATAAGTTTGAACAGTTGAAAACAGCGTTATTCTATGTCTTTGCAAGTTTAAAACAGCAATTTTATCGTCATTTCTCATAAATCGCCGTTTCGCACGAAAGAAACATGAATTTGTCAGTTTGGATAGTTCAAAACAGCGTTTTCTATGTTTTTGCAAGTTTAAATCAGCATTTTAAAAACGTCAGTTTAGATTGTTGAAAACAGCGTTTTCTTGGTTTTGCTAGTATAAAACAGCAGTTTTATCGTGATTTCACAAAAATCCACCGTTTCGAACGAAAGAAACAGGAATTTATCAGTTTGAATAATTGAAAACAGCGTTTTTCAATGTTTTTGCAAGTTTAAAACAGCAATTTTATCGTCATTTCTCATAAATCGCCGTTTCGCACGAGAGAAACATGAATTTATCAGTTAGAATAGTTGAAAACAGCGTTTTTCTATGTTTTTGCAAGTTTAAACAGCAATTTTATCGTCATTTCTCACAAATCGCCGTTTCGCATGGAAGAAACATGAATTTAACAGTTTGAATAGTTGAAAACAGCGATTTTCTATGTTTTTGCAAGTTTAAAACAGCAATTTTATCGTCATTTCTCTTAAATCGCCGTTTCGCACGGAAGAAACATGAATTTGTCAGTTTGAATAGTTGAAAACAGCGTTTTTCTTTGTTTTTGCAAGTTTAAAACAGCAATTTTATCGTTATTTCTCATATATCGCCGGTTTGCACGAAAGAAACATGAATTTGTCAGTTTAATAGTTCAAAACAGCGTTTTCTATGTTTTTGCAAGTTTAAAACAGCATTTTAAATACGTCAGTTTAGATTGTTGAAAACAGCGTTTTCTTGGTTTTGCTAGTTTAAAACAGCAGTTTTATCGTGATTTCACAAAAATCCACCGTTCCGAACGAAAGAAACATGAATATATCAATTTGAATAGTTGAAAACAGCGTTTTTTTTATGTTTTTGCAAATTTAAAACAGCAATTTTATCAACATTTCTCATAAATCGCCGTTTCGCACGAAAGAAACATGAATTTATCAGTTTGAATAGTTGAAAACAGCGTTTTTCTATGTTTTTGCAAGTTTAAAACAGCATTTTAAATACGTCAGTTTAGATTGTTGAAAACAGCGTTTTCTTGGTTTTTCTAGTTTAAAACAGCAGCTTTATCGTGATTTCACAAAAATCTACCGCTTCGAACTAAAGAAACATGAATTTATCAGTTTGAATAGTTGAAAACAACGTTTTTCTATGTTTTTGCAATTTTAAAACAGCAAATTTATCGTCATTTCTCATAAATCGCCGTTTCGCACGAAAGAAACATGAATTTATCAGTTTAAATAGTTGAAAACAGCGTTTTTCTATGTTTTTGCAAGTTTCAAACAGCATTTTAAATACGTCAGTTAAGATTGTTGAAAACAGCGTTTTCTTGGTTTTGCTAGTTTAAAACAGCAGTTTTATCGTGATTTCACAAAAATCCACCGTTTCGAACGAAAGAAACAGGAATTTATCAGTTTGAATAGTTGAAAACAGCGTTTTTCAATGTTTTTGCAAGTTAAAAACAGCAATTTTATCGTCATTTCTCATAAATCGCCGTTTCGCACGAGAGAAACATGAATTTATCAGTTAGAATAGTTGAAAATAGCGTTTTTCTATGTTTTTGCAAGTTTAAACAGCAATTTTATCGTCATTTCTCATAAATCGCCGTTTCGCATGGAAGAAACATGAATTTATCAGTTTGAATAGTTGAAAACAGCGATTTTCTATGTTTTTGCAAGTTTAAAACAGCAATTTTATCGTCATTTCTCTAAAATCGCCGTTTCGCACGGAAGAAACATGAATTTGTCAGTTTGAATAGTTGGAAACAGCGTTTTTCTTTGTTTTTGCAAGTTTAAAACAGCAATTTTATCGTTATTTCTCATAAATCGCCGGTTTGCACGGAAGAAACATGAATTTGTCAGTTTAATAGTTCAAAACAGCGTTTTCTATGTTTTTGCAAGTTTAAAACAGCATTTTAAATACGTCAGTTTAGATTGTTGAAAACAGCGTTTTCTTGGTTTTGCTAGTTTAAAACAGCAGTTTTATCGTGATTTCACAAAAATCCACCGTTTCGATCGAAAGAAACATGAATTTATCAGTTTGAATAGTTAAAAACAGCATTTTTCTATGTTTTTGCAAGTTTAAAACAGCAATTTTATCGTCATTTCTCATAAATCGCCGTTTCGCAAGAAAGAAACATGAATTTATCAGTTTGAATAGTTGAAAACAGCGTTTTTCTATGTTTTTGCAAGTTCAAAACAGCAATTTTATAGTAATTTCTCATAAATCGCCGTTTCGCACGAAAGAAACATGAATTTATCAGTTTGAACAGTTGAAAACAGAGTTATTCTATGTTTTTGCAAGTTTAAAACAGCAATGTTATCGTCATTTTTCATAAATCGTCGTTTCGCACGAAAGAAACATGAATTTGTCAGTTTGGATAGTTCAAAACAGCGTTTTCTATGTTTTTGCAAGTTTAAAACAGCATTTTAAATACGTCAGTTAAGATTGTTGAAAACAGCGTTTTCTTGGTTTTGCTAGTTTAAAACAGCAGTTTTATCGTAATTTCACAAATATTCACCGTTTCGAACGAAAGAAACATGAATTTATCAGTTTGAATAGTTGAAAACAGCGTTTTTCTATGTTTTTGCAAGTTTAAAACAGCAATTTTATCGTCATTTCTCATATATCGCCGTTTCGCACGAAAGAAACATGAATTTATCCGTTTGAATAGTTTAAAACAGCGTTCTTCAATATTTTTGCAAGTTTAAAACAGCAATTTTATCGTCATTTCTCATTAATCGCCGTTTCGCAAGAAAGAAACATGAATTTATCAGTTTAAATAGTTGAAAACAGCGTTTTTCTATGTTTTTGCAAGTTCAAAACAGCAATTTTATAGTCATTTCTCATAAATCGCCGTTTTGCACGAAAGAAACATGAATTTATCAGTTTGAACAATTGAAAACAGCGTTATTCTATGTTTTTGCAAGTTTAAAACAGCAATTTTATCGTCATTTCTCATAAATAGCCGTTTCGCAAGAAAGAAACATGAATTTGTCAGTTTGGATAGTTCAAAACAGCGTTTTCTATGTTTTTGCAAGTTTAAAACAGCATTTTAAATACGTCAGTTTAGATTGTTGAAAACAGCGTTTTCTTGGTATTGCTAGTTTAAAACAGCAGTTTTATCGTGATTGCGCAAAAAACCACCGTTTCGAACGTAAGAAACATGAATTTATCAGTTTGAATAGTTAAAAACAGCGTTTTTCTATGTTTTTGCAAGTTTAAAACAGCAATTTTATCGTCATTTCTCATAAATCGCCATTTCACAAGAAAGAAACATGAATTTATCAGTTTAAATAGTTTAAAACAGCGTTTTTCTATGTTTTTGCAAGTTTAAAACAGCAATTTTATCATCATTTCTCATAAATCGCCGTTTCGCAAGAAAGAAACATGAATTTATCAGTTTAAATAGTTGAAAACAGCGTTTTTCTATGTTTTTGCAAGTTTAAAACAGCAATTTTATAGTCATTTCTCTTAAATCGCCGTTTCGCACAAAAGAAACATGAATTTATCAGTTTGAACAGTTGAAAACAGCGTTATTCTATGTCTTTGCAAGTTTAAAACAGCAATTTTATCGTCATTTCTCATAAATCGCCGTTTCGCACGAAAGAAACATGAATTTGTCAGTTTGGATAGTTCAAAACAGCGTTTTCTATGTTTTTGCAAGTTTAAATCAGCATTTTAAATACGTCAGTTTAGATTGTTGAAAACAGCGTTTTCTTGGTTTTGCTAGTATAAAACAGCAGTTTTATCGTGATTTCACAAAAATCCACCGTTTCGAACGATAGAAACATGAATTTATCAGTTTGAATAGTTGAAAACAGCGTTTTTCTATGTTTTTGCAAGTTTAAAACAGCAATTTTATCGTCATTTCTCATATATCGCCGTTTCGCACGAAAGAAACATGAATTTATCCGTTTGAATAGTTTAAAACAGCGTTCTTCAATATTTTTGCAAGTTTAAAACAGCAATTTTATCGTCATTTCTTATAAATCGCCGTTTCGCACGAAAGAAACATGAATTTATCAGTTTAAATAGTTGAAAACAGCGTTTTTCTATGTTTTTGCAAGTTTCAAACAGCATTTTAAATACGTCAGTTAAGATTATTGAAAACAGCGTTTTCTTGGTTTTGCTAGTTTAAAACAGCAGTTTTATCGTGATTTCACAAAAATCCACCGTTTCTAACGAAAGAAACAGGAATTTATCAGTTTGAATAGTTAAAAACAGCGTTTTTCTATGTTTTTGCAAGTTTAAAACAGCAATTTTATCGTCATTTCTCATATATCGCCGTTTCGCACGAAAGAAACATGATTTTATCCGTTTGAATAGTTTAAAACAGCGTTCTTCAATATTTTTGCAAGTTTAAAACAGCAATTTTATCGTCATTTCTCTTAAATCGCCGTTTCGCACGGAAGAAACATGAATTTGTCAGTTTGAATAGTTGAAAACAGCGTTTTTCTTTGTTTTTGCAAGTTTAAAACAGCAATTTTATCGTTATTTCTCATAAATCGCCGTTTCGCATGGAAGAAACATGAATTTAACAGTTTGAATAGTTAAAAACAGCGATTTTCTATGTTTTTGCAAGTTTAAAACAGCAATTTTATCGTCATTTCTCTTAAATCGCCGTTTCGCACGGAAGAAACATGAATTTGTCAGTTTGAATAGTTCAAAACAGCGTTTTTTATGTTTTTGCAAGTTTAAAACAGCATTTTAAATACGTCAGTTTAGATTGTTGAAAACAGCGTTTTCTTGGTTTTGCTAGTTTAAAACAGCAGTTTTATCGTGATTTCACAAAAATCCACCGTTTCGAACGAAAGAAACATGAATTTATCAATTTGAATAGTTGAAAACAGCGTTTTTTTATGTTTTTGCAAATTTAAAACAGCAATTTTATCAACATTTCTCATAAATCGCCGTTTCGCACGAAAGAAACATGAATTTATCAGTTTGAATAGGTGAAAACAGCGTTTTTCTATGTTTTTGCAAGTTTTAAACAGCAATTTTGTCGTCTTTTCTCATTAATCGCCGTTTCGCACGAAAGAAACATGAATTTATCAGTTTGAATAGTTGAAAACAGCGTTTTTCTATGTTTTTGCAAGTTTAAAACAGCAATTTTATAGTCATTTCTCATAAATCGCTGTTTCGCACGAAAGAAACATGAATTTATCAGTTTGAACAGTTGAAAACAGCGTTATTCTATGTCTTTGCAAGTTTAAAACAGCAATTTATCGTCATTTCTCATAAATCGCCGTTTCGCATGAAAGAAACATGAATTTGTCGGTTTGGATAGTTCAAAACTGCGTTTTCTATGTTTTTGCAAGTTTAAAACAGCATTTTAAATACGTCAGTTTAGATTGTTGAAAACAGCGTTTTCTTGGTTTTTCTAGTTTAAAACAGCAGTTTTATCGTGATTTCACAAAAATCTACCGCTTCGAACTAAAGAAACATGAATTTATCAGTTTGAATAGTTGAAAACAGCGTTTTTCTATGTTTTTGCAAGTTTAAAACAGCAATTTTATCGTCATTTCTCATAAATCGCCATTTCACACGAAAGAAACATGAATTTATCAGTTTGAAAAGTTTAAAACAGCGTTTTTCTATGTTTTTGCAAGTTTAAAACAGCAATTTTATCGTCATTTCTCATAAATCGCCGTTTCGCAAGAAAGAAACATGAATTTATCAGTTTAAATAGTTGAAAACAGCGTTTTTCTATGTTCTTGCAAGTTTAAAACAGCAATTTTATAGTCATTTCTCTTAAATCGCCGTTTCGCACAAAAGAAACATGAATTTATAAGTTTGAACAGTTGAAAACAGCGTTATTCTATGTTTTTGCAAGTTTTAAACAGCAATTTTGTCGTCTTTTCTCATTAATCGCCGTTTCGCATGGAAGAAACATGAATTTAACAGTTTGAATAGTTGAAAACAGCGATTTTCTATGTTTTTGCAAGTTTAAAACAGCAATTTTATCGTCATTTCTCTTAAATCGCCGTTTCGCACGGAAGAAACATGAATTTGTCAGTTTGAATAGTTGAAAACAGCGTTTTTCTTTGTTTTTGCAAGTTTAAAACAGCAATTTTATCGTTATTTCTCATATATCGCCGGTTTGCACGAAAGAAACATGAATTTGTCAGTTTAATAGTTCAAAACAGCGTTTTCTATGTTTTTGCAAGTTTAAAACAGCATTTTAAATACGTCAGTTTAGATTGTTGAAAACAGCGTTTTATTGGTTTTGCTAGTTTAAAACAGCAGTTTTATCGTGATTTCACAAAAATCCACCGTTCCGAATGAAAGAAACATGAATTTATCAATTTGAATAGTTGAAAACAGCGTTTTTTTATGTTTTTGCAAATTTAAAACAGCAATTTTATCAACATTTCCCATAAATCGCCGTTTCGCACGAAAGAAACATGAATTTATCAGTTTGAATAGTTGAAAACAGCGTTTTTCTATGTTTTTGCAAGTTTAAAACAGCATTTTAAATACGTCAGTTTAAATTGTTGAAAACAGCGTTTTCTTGGTTTTTCTAGTTTAAAACAGCAGCTTTATCGTGATTTCACAAAAATCTACCGCTTCGAACTAAAGAAACATGAATTTATCAGTTTGAATAGTTGAAAACAACGTTTTTCTATGTTTTTGCAATTTTAAAACAGCAAATTTATCGTCATTGCTCATAAATCGCCGTTTCGCACGAAAGAAACTTGAATTTATCAGTTTAAATAGTTGAAAACAGCGTTTTTCTATGTTTTTGCAAGTTTCAAACAGCATTTTAAATACGTCAGTTAAGATTGTTGAAAACAGCGTTTTCTTGGTTTTGCTAGTTTAAAACAGCAGTTTTATCGTGATTTCACAAAAATCCACCGTTTCGAACGAAAGAAACAGGAATTTATCAGTTTGAATAGTTGAAAACAGCGTTTTTCAATGTTTTTGCAAGTTTAAAACAGCAATTTTATCGTCATTTCTCATAAATCGCCGTTTCGCACGAGAGAAACATGAATTTATCAGTTAGAATAGTTGAAAACAGCGTTTTTCTATGTTTTTGCAAGTTTAAACAGCAATTTTATCGTCATTTCTCATAAATCGCCGTTTCGCATGGAAGAAACATGAATTTAACAGTTTGAATAGTTGAAAACAGCGATTTTCTATGTTTTTGCAAGTTTAAAACAGCAATTTTATCGTCATTTCTCTAAAATCGCCGTTTCGCACGGAAGAAACATGAATTTGTCAGTTTGAATAGTTGGAAACAGCGTTTTTCTTTGTATTTGCAAGTTTAAAACAGCAATTTTATCGTTATTTCTCATAAATCGCCGGTTTGCACGGAAGAAACATGAATTTGTCAGTTTAATAGTTCAAAACAGCGTTTTCTATGTTTTTGCAAGTTTAAAACAGCATTTTAAATACGTCAGTTTAGATTGTTGAAAACAGCGTTTTCTTGGTTTTGCTAGTTTAAAACAGCAGTTTTATCGTGATTTCACAAAAATCCACCGCTTCGATCGAAAGAAACATGAATTTATCAGTTTGAATAGTTAAAAACAGCATTTTTCTATGTTTTTGCAAGTTTAAAACAGCAATTTTATCGTCATTTCTCATAAATCGCCGTTTCGCAAGAAAGAAACATGAATTTATCAGTTTGAATAGTTGAAAACAGCGTTTTTCTATGTTTTTGCAAGTTCAAAACAGCAATTTTATAGTAATTTCTCATAAATCGCCGTTTCGCACGAAAGAAACATGAATTTATCAGTTTGAACAGTTGAAAACAGAGTTATTCTATGTTTTTGCAAGTTTAAAACAGCAATGTTATCGTCATTTTTCATAAATCGTCGTTTCGCACGAAAGAAACATGAATTTGTCAGTTTGGATAGTTCAAAACAGCGTTTTCTATGTTTTTGCAAGTTTAAAACAGCATTTTAAATACGTCAGTTAAGATTGTTGAAAACAGCGTTTTCTTGGTTTTGCTAGTTTAAAACAGCAGTTTTATCGTAATTTCACAAATATTCACCGTTTCGAACGAAAGAAACATGAATTTATCAGTTTGAATAGTTGAAAACAGCGTTTTTCTATGTTTTTGCAAGTTTAAAACAGCAATTTTATCGTCATTTCTCATAAATCGCCGTTTCGCAAGAAAGAAACATGAATTTATCAGTTTAAATAGTTGAAAACAGCGTTTTTCTATGTTCTTGCAAGTTTAAAACAGCAATTTTATAGTCATTTCTCTTAAATCGCCGTTTCGCACAAAAGAAACATGAATTTATCAGTTTGAACAGTTGAAAACAGCGTTATTCTATGTCTTTGCAAGTTTAAAACAGCAATTTTATCGTCATTTCTCATAAATCGCCGTTTCGCACGAAAGAAACATGAATTTGTCAGTTTGGATAGTTCAAAACAGCGTTTTCTATGTTTTTGCAAGTTTAAATCAGCATTTTAAATACGTCAGTTTAGATTGTTGAAAACAGCGTTTTCTTGGTTTTGCTAGTATAAAACAACAGTTTTATCGTGATTTCACAAAAATCCACCGTTTCGAACGAAAGAAACAGGAATTTATCAGTTTGAATAGTTGAAAACAGCGTTTTTCAATGTTTTTGCAAGTTTAAAACAGCAATTTTATCAACATTTCTCATAAATCGCCGTTTCGCACGAAAGAAACATGAATTTATCAGTTTGAATAGTTGAAAACAGCGTTTTTCTATGTTTTTGCAAGTTTTAAACAGCAATTTTGTCGTCTTTTCTCATTAATCGCCGTTTCGCATGGAAGAAACATGAATTTAACAGTTTGAATAGTTGAAAACAACGATTTTCTATGTTTTTGCAAGTTTAAAACAGCAATTTTATCGTCATTTCTCTTAAATCGCCGTTTCGCACGGAAGAAACATGAATTTGTCAGTTTGAATAGTTGAAAACAGCGTTTTTCTTTGTTTTTGCAAGTTTAAAACAGCAATTTTATCGTTATTTCTCATATATCGCCGGTTTGCACGAAAGAAACATGAATTTGTCAGTTTAATAGTTCAAAACAGCGTTTTCTATGTTTTTGCAAGTTTAAAACAGCATTTTAAATACGTCAGTTTAGATTGTTGAAAACAGCGTTTTCTTGGTTTTGCTAGTTTAAAACAGCAGTTTTATCGTGATTTCACAAAAATCCACCGTTCCGAATGAAAGAAACATGAATTTATCAATTTGAATAGTTGAAAACAGCGTTTTTTTTATGTTTTTGCAAATTTAAAACAGCAATTTTATCAACATTTCTCATAAATCGCCGTTTCGCACGAAAGAAACATGAATTTATCAGTTTGAATAGTTGAAAACAGCGTTTTTCTATGTTTTTGCAAGTTTAAAACAGCATTTTAAATACGTCAGTTTAGATTGTTGAAAACAGCGTTTTCTTGGTTTTTCTAGTTTAAAACAGCAGCTTTATCGTGATTTCACAAAAATCTACCGCTTCGAACTAAAGAAACATGAATTTATCAGTTTGAATAGTTGAAAACAACGTTTTTCTATGTTTTTGCAATTTTAAATCAGCAAATTTATCGTCATTGCTCATAAATCGCCGTTTCGCACGAAAGAAACATGAATTTATCAGTTTAAATAGTTGAAAACAGCGTTTTTCTATGTTTTTGCAAGTTTCAAACAGCATTTTAAATACGTCAGTTAAGATTGTTGAAAACAGCGTTTTCTTGGTTTTGCTAGTTTAAAACAGCAGTTTTATCGTGATTTCACAAAAATCCACCGTTTCGAACGAAAGAAACAGGAATTTATCAGTTTGAATAGTTGAAAACAGCGTTTTTCAATGTTTTTGCAAGTTTAAAACAGCAATTTTATCGTCATTTCTCATAAATCGCCGTTTCGCACGAGAGAAACATGAATTTATCAGTTAGAATAGTTGAAAACAGCGTTTTTCTATGTTTTTGCAAGTTTAAACAGCAATTTTATCGTCATTTCTCATAAATCGCCGTTTCGCATGGAAGAAACATGAATTTAACAGTTTGAATAGTTGAAAACAGCGATTTTCTATGTTTTTGCAAGTTTAAAACAGCAATTTTATCGTCATTTCTCTAAAATCGCCGTTTCGCACGGAAGAAACATGAATTTGTCAGTTTGAATAGTTGGAAACAGCGTTTTTCTTTGTTTTTGCAAGTTTAAAACAGCAATTTTATCGTTATTTCTCATAAATCGCCGGTTTGCACGGAAGAAACATGAATTTGTCAGTTTAATAGTTCAAAACAGCGTTTTCTATGTTTTTGCAAGTTTAAAACAGCATTTTAAATACGTCAGTTTAGATTGTTGAAAACAGCGTTTTCTTGGTTTTGCTAGTTTAAAACAGCAGTTTTATCGTGATTTCACAAAAATCCACCGTTTCGATCGAAAGAAACATGAATTTATCAGTTTGAATAGTTAAAAACAGCATTTTTCTATGTTTTTGCAAGTTTAAAACAGCAATTTTATCGTCATTTCTCATAAATCGCCGTTTCGCAAGAAAGAAACATGAATTTATCAGTTTGAATAGTTGAAAACAGCGTTTTTCTATGTTTTTGCAAGTTCAAAACAGCAATTTTATAGTAATTTCTCATAAATCGCCGTTTCGCACGAAAGAAACATGAATTTATCAGTTTGAACAGTTGAAAACAGAGTTATTCTATGTTTTTGCAAGTTTAAAACAGCAATGTTATCGTCATTTTTCATAAATCGTCGTTTCGCACGAAAGAAACATGAATTTGTCAGTTTGGATAGTTCAAAACAGCGTTTTCTATGTTTTTGCAAGTTTCAAACAGCATTTTAAATACGTCAGTTAAGATTGTTGAAAACAGCGTTTTCTTGGTTTTGCTAGTTTAAAACAGCAGTTTTATCGTGATTTCACAAAAATCCACCGTTTCGAACGAAAGAAACAGGAATTTATCAGTTTGAATAGTTGAAAACAGCGTTTTTCAATGTTTTTGCAAGTTTAAAACAGCAATTTTATAGTCATTTCTCATAAATCGCCGTTTCGCACGAGAGAAACATGAATTTATCAGTTAGAATAGTTGAAAACAGCGTTTTTCTATGTTTTTGCAAGTTTAAACAGCAATTTTATCGTCATTTCTCATAAATCGCCGTTTCGCATGGAAGAAACATGAATTTGACAGTTTGAATAGTTGAAAACAGCGATTTTCTATGTTTTTGCAAGTTTAAAACAGCAATTTTATCGTCATTTCTCTAAAATCGCCGTTTCGCACGGAAGAAACATGAATTTGTCAGTTTGAATAGTTGGAAACAGCGTTTTTCTTTGTTTTTGCAAGTTTAAAACAGCAATTTTATCGTTATTTCTCATAAATCGCCGGTTTGCACGGAAGAAACATGAATTTGTCAGTTTAATAGTTCAAAACAGCGTTTTCTATGTTTTTGCAAGTTTAAAACAGCATTTTAAATACGTCAGTTTAGATTGTTGAAAACAGCGTTTTCTTGGTTTTGCTAGTTTAAAACAGCAGTTTTATCGTGATTTCACAAAAATCCACCGTTTCGATCGAAAGAAACATGAATTTATCAGTTTGAATAGTTAAAAACAGCATTTTTCTATGTTTTTGCAAGTTTAAAACAGCAATTTTATCGTCATTTCTCATAAATCGCCGTTTCGCAAGAAAGAAACATGAATTTATCAGTTTGAATAGTTGAAAACAGCGTTTTTCTATGTTTTTGCAAGTTCAAAACAGCAATTTTATAGTAATTTCTCATAAATCGCCGTTTCGCACGAAAGAAACATGAATTTATCAGTTTGAACAGTTGAAAACAGAGTTATTCTATGTTTTTGCAAGTTTAAAACAGCAATGTTATCGTCATTTTTCATAAATCGTCGTTTCGCACGAAAGAA
The DNA here is from genome assembly GCA_963942605.1 of Poecilus cupreus. NCBI lineage: Eukaryota > Metazoa > Arthropoda > Insecta > Coleoptera > Carabidae > Poecilus > Poecilus cupreus. Next base: position 150,238 of record CAWWDY010001589.1, on the reverse strand, counting down.
ACATGAATTTGTCAGTTTGGATAGTTCAAAACAGCGTTTTCTATGTTTTTGCAAGTTTAAAACAGCATTTTAAATACGTCAGTTAAGATTGTTGAAAACAGCGTTTTCTTGGTTTTGCTAGTTTAAAACAGCAGTTTTATCGTAATTTCACAAATATTCACCGTTTCGAACGAAAGAAACATGAATTTATCAGTTTGAATAGTTGAAAACAGCGTTTTTCTATGTTTTTGCAAGTTTAAAACAGCAATTTTATCGTCATTTCTCATATATCGCCGTTTCGCACGAAAGAAACATGAATTTATCCGTTTGAATAGTTTAAAACAGCGTTCTTCAATATTTTTGCAAGTTTAAAACAGCAATTTTATCGTCATTTCTCATTAATCGCCGTTTCGCAAGAAAGAAACATGAATTTATCAGTTTAAATAGTTGAAAACAGCGTTTTTCTATGTTTTTGCAAGTTCAAAACAGCAATTTTATAGTCATTTCTCATAAATCGCCGTTTTGCACGAAAGAAACATGAATTTATCAGTTTGAACAATTGAAAACAGCGTTATTCTATGTTTTTGCAAGTTTAAAACAGCAATTTTATCGTCATTTCTCATAAATAGCCGTTTCGCAAGAAAGAAACATGAATTTGTCAGTTTGGATAGTTCAAAACAGCGTTTTCTATGTTTTTGCAAGTTTAAAACAGCATTTTAAATACGTCAGTTTAGATTGTTGAAAACAGCGTTTTCTTGGTATTGCTAGTTTAAAACAGCAGTTTTATCGTGATTGCGCAAAAAACCACCGTTTCGAACGAAAGAAACATGAATTTATCAGTTTGAATAGTTAAAAACAGCGTTTTTCTATGTTTTTGCAAGTTTAAAACAGCAATTTTATCGTCATTTCTCATAAATCGCCATTTCACAAGAAAGAAACATGAATTTATCAGTTTAAATAGTTTAAAACAGCGTTTTTCTATGTTTTTGCAAGTTTAAAACAGCAATTTTATCGTCATTTCTCATAAATCGCCGTTTCGCAAGAAAGAAACATGAATTTATCAGTTTAAATAGTTGAAAACAGCGTTTTTCTATGTTTTTGCAAGTTTAAAACAGCAATTTTATAGTCATTTCTCTTAAATCGCCGTTTCGCACAAAAGAAACATGAATTTATCAGTTTGAACAGTTGAAAACAGCGTTATTCTATGTCTTTGCAAGTATAAAACAGCAATTTATCGTCATTTCTCATAAATCGCCGTTTCGCATGAAAGAAACATGAATTTGTCGGTTTGGATAGTTCAAAACTGCGTTTTCTATGTTTTTGCAAGTTTAAAACAGCATTTTAAATACGTCAGTTTAGATTGTTGAAAACAGCGTTTTCTTGGTTTTTCTAGTTTAAAACAGCAGTTTTATCGTGATTTCACAAAAATCTACCGCTTCGAACTAAAGAAACATGAATTTATCAGTTTGAATAGTTGAAAACAGCGTTTTTCTATGTTTTTGCAAGTTTAAAACAGCAATTTTATCGTCATTTCTCATAAATCGCCATTTCACACGAAAGAAACATGAATTTATCAGTTTGAAAAGTTTAAAACAGCGTTTTTCTATGTTTTTGCAAGTTTAAAACAGCAATTTTATCGTCATTTCTCATAAATCGCCGTTTCGCAAGAAAGAAACATGAATTTATCAGTTTAAATAGTTGAAAACAGCGTTTTTCTATGTTCTTGCAAGTTTAAAACAGCAATTTTATCGTCATTTCTCATTAATCGCCGTTTCGCAAGAAAGAAACATGAATTTATCAGTTTAAATAGTTGAAAACAGCGTTTTTCTATGTTTTTGCAAGTTCAAAACAGCAATTTTATAGTCATTTCTCATAAATCGCCGTTTTGCACGAAAGAAACATGAATTTATCAGTTTGAACAATTGAAAACAGCGTTATTCTATGTTTTTGCAAGTTTAAAACAGCAATTTTATCGTCATTTCTCATAAATAGCCGTTTCGCAAGAAAGAAACATGAATTTGTCAGTTTGGATAGTTCAAAACAGCGTTTTCTATGTTTTTGCAAGTTTAAAACAGCATTTTAAATACGTCAGTTTAGATTGTTGAAAACAGCGTTTTCTTGGTATTGCTAGTTTAAAACAGCAGTTTTATCGTGATTGCGCAAAAAACCACCGTTTCGAACGAAAGAAACATGAATTTATCAGTTTGAATAGTTAAAAACAGCGTTTTTCTATGTTTTTGCAAGTTTAAAACAGCAATTTTATCGTCATTTCTCATAAATCGCCATTTCACAAGAAAGAAACATGAATTTATCAGTTTAAATAGTTTAAAACAGCGTTTTTCTATGTTTTTGCAAGTTTAAAACAGCAATTTTATCGTCATTTCTCATAAATCGCCGTTTCGCAAGAAAGAAACATGAATTTATCAGTTTAAATAGTTGAAAACAGCGTTTTTCTATGTTTTTGCAAGTTTAAAACAGCAATTTTATAGTCATTTCTCTTAAATCGCCGTTTCGCACAAAAGAAACATGAATTTATCAGTTTGAACAGTTGAAAACAGCGTTATTCTATGTCTTTGCAAGTTTAAAACAGCAATTTATCGTCATTTCTCATAAATCGCCGTTTCGCATGAAAGAAACATGAATTTGTCGGTTTGGATAGTTCAAAACTGCGTTTTCTATGTTTTTGCAAGTTTAAAACAGCATTTTAAATACGTCAGTTTAGATTGTTGAAAACAGCGTTTTCTTGGTTTTTCTAGTTTAAAACAGCAGTTTTATCGTGATTTCACAAAAATCTACCGCTTCGAACTAAAGAAACATGAATTTATCAGTTTGAATAGTTGAAAACAGCGTTTTTCTATGTTTTTGCAAGTTTAAAACAGCAATTTTATCGTCATTTCTCATAAATCGCCATTTCACACGAAAGAAACATGAATTTATCAGTTTGAAAAGTTTAAAACAGCGTTTTTCTATGTTTTTGCAAGTTTAAAACAGCAATTTTATCGTCATTTCTCATAAATCGCCGTTTCGCAAGAAAGAAACATGAATTTATCAGTTTAAATAGTTGAAAACAGCGTTTTTCTATGTTCTTGCAAGTTTAAAACAGCAATTTTATAGTCATTTCTCTTAAATCGCCGTTTCGCACAAAAGAAACATGAATTTATCAGTTTGAACAGTTGAAAACAGCGTTATTCTATGTCTTTGCAAGTTTAAAACAGCAATTTTATCGTCATTTCTCATAAATCGCCGTTTCGCACGAAAGAAACATGAATTTGTCAGTTTGGATAGTTCAAAACAGCGTTTTCTATGTTTTTGCAAGTTTAAATCAGCATTTTAAATACGTCAGTTTAGATTGTTGAAAACAGCGTTTTCTTGGTTTTGCTAGTATAAAACAGCAGTTTTATCGTGATTTCACAAAAATCCACCGTTTCGAACGAAAGAAACAGGAATTTATCAGTTTGAATAGTTGAAAACAGCGTTTTTCAATGTTTTTGCAAGTTTAAAACAGCAATTTTATCGTCATTTCTCATAAATCGCCGTTTCGCACGAGAGAAACATGAATTTATCAGTTAGAATAGTTGAAAACAGCGTTTTTCTATGTTTTTGCAAGTTTAAACAGCAATTTTATCGTCATTTCTCACAAATCGCCGTTTCGCATGGAAGAAACATGAATTTAACAGTTTGAATAGTTGAAAACAGCGATTTTCTATGTTTTTGCAAGTTTAAAACAGCAATTTTATCGTCATTTCTCTTAAATCGCCGTTTCGCACGGAAGAAACATGAATTTGTCAGTTTGAATAGTTGAAAACAGCGTTTTTCTTTGTTTTTGCAAGTTTAAAACAGCAATTTTACCGTTATTTCTCATATATCGCCGGTTTGCACGAAAGAAACATGATTTTGTCAGTTTAATAGTTCAAAACAGCGTTTTCTATGTTTTTGCAAGTTTAAAACAGCATTTTAAATACGTCAGTTTAGATTGTTGAAAACAGCGTTTTCTTGGTTTTGCTAGTTTAAAACAGCAGTTTTATCGTGATTTCACAAAAATCCACCGTTCCGAACGAAAGAAACATGAATTTATCAATTTGAATAGTTGAAAACAGCGTTTTTTTATGTTTTTGCAAATTTAAAACAGCAATTTTATCAACATTTCTCATAAATCGCCGTTTCGCACGAAAGAAACATGAATTTATCAGTTTGAATAGTTGAAAACAGCGTTTTTCTATGTTTTTGCAAGTTTAAAACAGCATTTTAAATACGTCAGTTTAGATTGTTGAAAACAGCGTTTTCTTGGTTTTTCTAGTTTAAAACAGCAGCTTTATCGTGATTTCACAAAAATCTACCGCTTCGAACTAAAGAAACATGAATTTATCAGTTTGAATAGTTGAAAACAACGTTTTTCTATGTTTTTGCAATTTTAAAACAGCAAATTTATCGTCATTTCTCATAAATCGCCGTTTCGCACGAAAGAAACATGAATTTATCAGTTTAAATAGTTGAAAACAGCGTTTTTCTATGTTTTTGCAAGTTTCAAACAGCATTTTAAATACGTCAGTTAAGATTGTTGAAAACAGCGTTTTCTTGGTTTTGCTAGTTTAAAATAGCAGTTTTATCGTGATTTCACAAAAATCCACCGTTTCGAACGAAAGAAACATGAATTTATCAGTTTGAATAGTTAAAAACAGCATTTTTCTATGTTTTTGCAAGTTTAAAACAGCAATTTTATCGTCATTTCTCATAAATCGCCGTTTCGCAAGAAAGAAACATGAATTTATCAGTTTGAATAGTTGAAAACAGCGTTTTTCTATGTTTTTGCAAGTTCAAAACAGCAATTTTATAGTAATTTCTCATAAATCGCCGTTTCGCACGAAAGAAACATGAATTTATCAGTTTAAACAGTTGAAAACAGAGTTATTCTATGTTTTTGCAAGTTTAAAACAGCAATGTTATCGTCATTTTTCATAAATCGTCGTTTCGCACGAAAGAAACATGAATTTGTCAGTTTGGATAGTTCAAAACAGCGTTTTCTATGTTTTTGCAAGTTTAAAACAGCATTTTAAATACGTCAGTTAAGATTGTTGAAAACAGCGTTTTCTTGGTTTTGCTAGTTTAAAACAGCAGTTTTATCGTAATTTCACAAATATTCACCGTTTCGAACGAAAGAAACATGAATTTATCAGTTTGAATAGTTGAAAACAGCGTTTTTCTATGTTTTTGCAAGTTTAAAACAGCAATTTTATCGTCATTTCTCATATATCGCCGTTTCGCACGAAAGAAACATGAATTTATCCGTTTGAATAGTTTAAAACAGCGTTCTTCAATATTTTTGCAAGTTTAAAACAGCAATTTTATCGTCATTTCTCATTAATCGCCGTTTCGCAAGAAAGAAACATGAATTTATCAGTTTAAATAGTTGAAAACAGCGTTTTTCTATGTTTTTGCAAGTTCAAAACAGCAATTTTATAGTCATTTCTCATAAATCGCCGTTTTGCACGAAAGAAACATGAATTTATCAGTTTGAACAATTGAAAACAGCGTTATTCTATGTTTTTGCAAGTTTAAAACAGCAATTTTATCGTCATTTCTCATAAATAGCCGTTTCGCAAGAAAGAAACATGAATTTGTCAGTTTGGATAGTTCAAAACAGCGTTTTCTATGTTTTTGCAAGTTTAAAACAGCATTTTAAATACGTCAGTTTAGATTGTTGAAAACAGCGTTTTCTTGGTATTGCTAGTTTAAAACAGCAGTTTTATCGTGATTGCGCAAAAAACCACCGTTTCGAACGAAAGAAACATGAATTTATCAGTTTGAATAGTTAAAAACAGCGTTTTTCTATGTTTTTGCAAGTTTAAAACAGCAATTTTATCGTCATTTCTCATAAATCGCCATTTCACAAGAAAGAAACATGAATTTATCAGTTTAAATAGTTTAAAACAGCGTTTTTCTATGTTTTTGCAAGTTTAAAACAGCAATTTTATCGTCATTTCTCATAAATCGCCGTTTCGCAAGAAAGAAACATGAATTTATCAGTTTAAATAGTTGAAAACAGCGTTTTTCTATGTTTTGCAAGTTTAAAACAGCAATTTTATAGTCATTTCTCTTAAATCGCCGTTTCGCACAAAAGAAACATGAATTTATCAGTTTGAACAGTTGAAAACAGCGTTATTCTATGTCTTTGCAAGTTTAAAACAGCAATTTTATCGTCATTTCTCATAAATCGCCGTTTCGCACGAAAGAAACATGAATTTGTCAGTTTGGATAGTTCAAAACAGCGTTTTCTATGTTTTTGCAAGTTTAAATCAGCATTTTAAATACGTCAGTTTAGATTGTTGAAAACAGCGTTTTCTTGGTTTTGCTAGTATAAAACAGCAGTTTTATCGTGATTTCACAAAAATCCACCGTTTCGAACGATAGAAACATGAATTTATCAGTTTGAATAGTTGAAAACAGCGTTTTTCTATGTTTTTGCAAGTTTAAAACAGCAATTTTATCGTCATTTCTTATAAATCGCCGTTTCGCAAGAAAGAAACATGAATTTATCAGTTTGAATAGTTGAAAACAGCGTTTTTCTATGTTTTTGCAAGTTTCAAACAGCATTTTAAATACGTCAGTTAAGATTGTTGAAAACAGCGTTTTCTTGGTTTTGCTAGTTTAAAACAGCAGTTTTATCGTGATTTCACAAAAATCCACCGTTTCGAACGAAAGAAACAGGAATTTATCAGTTTGAATAGTTGAAAACAGCGTTTTTCAATGTTTTTGCAAGTTTAAAACAGCAATTTTATCGTCATTTCTCATAAATCGCCGTTTCGCACGAGAGAAACATGAATTTATCAGTTAGAATAGTTGAAAACAGCGTTTTTCTATGTTTTTGCAAGTTTAAACAGCAATTTTATCGTCATTTCTCATAAATCGCCGTTTCGCATGGAAGAAACATGAATTTAACAGTTTGAATAGTTGAAAACAGCGATTTTCTATGTTTTTGCAAATTTAAAACAGCAATTTTATCGTCATTTCTCTTAAATCGCCGTTTCGCACGGAAGAAACATGAATTTGTCAGTTTGAATAGTTGAAAACAGCGTTTTTCTTTGTTTTTGCAAGTTTAAAACAGCAATTTTACCGTCATTTCTCATAAATCGCCGTTTCGCAAGAAAGAAACATGAATTTATCAGTTTGAATAGTTGAAAACAGCGTTTTCCTATGTTTTTGCAAGTTCAGAACAGCAATTTTATAGTCATTTCTCATAAATCGCCGTTTCGCACAAAAGAAACATGAATTTATCAGTTTGAACAGTTGAAAACAGCGTTATTCTATGTTTTTGCAAGTTTAAAACAGCAATTTTATCGTCATTTCTCATAAATCGTCGTTTTGCACGAAAGAAACATGAATTTGTCAGTTTGGATAGTTCAAAACAGCGTTTTCTATGTTTTTGCAAGTTTAAAACAGCATTTTAAATACGTCAGTTTAGATTGTTGAAAACAGCGTTTTTTTGGTTTTGCTAGTTTAAAACAGCAGTTTTATCGTAATTTCACAAAAATCCACCGTTTCGAACGAAAGAAACATGAATTTATCAGTTTGAATAGTTGAAAACAGTGTTTTTCTATGTTTTTGCAAGTTTAAAACAGCAATTTTATCGTCATTTCTCATAAATCGCCGTTTCGCACGAAAGAAACATGAATTTATCAGTTTGAATAGTTTAAAACAGCGTTTTTATATGTTTTTGCATGTTTAAAACAGCAATTTTATCGTCATTTCTCATAAATCGCCGTTTCGCAAGAAAGAAACATGAATTTGTCAGTTTGAATAGTTGAAAACAGCGTTTTTCTATGTTTTTGCAAGTTTAAAACAGAAATTTTATCGTCATTTCTCATAAAACGCCGGTTTGCATGGAAGAAACATGAATTTATCAGTTTGGATAGTTCAAAACAGCGTTTTCTATGTTTTTGCAAGTTTAAAACAGCATTTTAAATACGATAGTTTAGAGTGTTGAAAACAGCGTTTTCTTGGTTTTGCTAGTTTAAAACAGCAGTTTTATTGTGATTTCACAAAAATCCACCGTTTCGATCGAAAGAAACATGAATTTATCAGTTTGAATAGTTGAAAACAGCTTTTTCTATGTTTTTACAAGTTTAAAACAGCAATTTTATCGTCATTTCTCATTAATCGCCGTTTCGCAAGAAAGAAACATGAATTTATCAGTTTAAATAGTTGAAAACAGCGTTTTTCTATGTTTTTGCAAGTTCAAAACAGCAATTTTATAGTCATTTTTCATAAATCGCCGTTTCACATGAAAGAAACATGAATTTATCAGTTTGAAAAGTTTAAAACAGCGTTTTTCTATGTTTTTGCAAGTTTAAAACAGCAATTTTATCGTCATTTCTCATAAATCGCCGTTTCGCTAGAAAGAAACATGAATTTATCAATTTAAATAGTTGAAAACAGCGTTTTTCTATGTTCTTGCAAGTTTAAAACAGCAATTTTATAGTCATTTCTCTTAAATCGCCGTTTCGCACAAAAGAAACATGAATTTATCAGTTTGAACAGTTGAAAACAGCGTTATTCTATGTCTTTGCAAGTTTAAAACAGCAATTTTATCGTCATTTCTCATAAATCGCCGTTTCGCACGAAAGAAACATGAATTTGTCAGTTTGGATAGTTCAAAACAGCGTTTTCTATGTTTTTGCAAGTTTAAATCAGCATTTTAAATACGTCAGTTTAGATTGTTGAAAACAGCGTTATCTTGGTTTTGCTAGTATAAAACAGCAGTTTTATCGAGATTTCACAAAAATCCACCGTTTCGAACGAAAGAAACATGAATTTATCAGTTTGAATAGTTGAAAACAGCGTTTTTCTATGTTTTTGCAAGTTTAAAACAGCAATTTTATCGTCATTTCTCATATATCGCCGTTTCGCACGAAAGAAACATGAATTTATCCGTTTGAATAGTTTAAAACAGCGTTCTTCAATATTTTTGCAAGTTTAAAACAGCAATTTTATCGGCATTTCTTATAAATCGCCGTTTCGCAAGAAAGAAACATGAATTTATCAGTTTGAATAGTTGAAAACAGCGTTTTTCTATGTTTTTGCAAGTTTCAAACAGCATTTTAAATACGTCAGTTAAGATTATTGAAAACAGCGTTTTCTTGGTTTTGCTAGTTTAAAACAGCAGTTTTATCGTGATTTCACAAAAATCCACCGTTTCGAACGAAAGAAACAGGAATTTATCAGTTTGAATAGTTGAAAACAGCGTTTTTCAATGTTTTTGCAAGTTTAAAACAGCAATTTTATCGTCATTTCTCATAAATCGCTGTTTCGCACAAAAGAAACATGAATTTATCAGTTTGAACAGTTGAAAACAGCGTTATTCTATGTCTTTGCAAGTTTAAAACAGCAATTTATCATTTCTCATAAATCGCCGTTTCGCATGAAAGAAACATGAATTTGTCAGTTTGGATAGTTCAAAACAGCGTTTTCTATGTTTTTGCAAGTTTAAAACAGCATTTAAAATACATCAGTTTAGATTGTTGAAAAAAGCGTTTTCTTGGTTTTTCTAGTTTAAAACAGCAGTTTTATCGTGATTTCACAAAAATCTACCGCTTCGATTTAAAGAAACATGAATTTATCAGTTTGAATAGTTGAAAACAGCGTTTTTCTATGTTTTTGCAAGTTTAAAACAGCAATTTTATCGTCATTTCTCATAAATCGCCATTTCACACGAAAGAAACATGAATTTATCAGTTTGAAAAGTTTAAAACAGCGTTTTTCTATGTTTTTGCAAGTTTAAAACAGCAATTTTATCGTCATTTCTCATAAATCGCCGTTTCGCAAGAAAGAAACATGAATTTATCAGTTTAAATAGTTGAAAACAGCGTTTTTCTATGTTCTTGCAAGTTTAAAACAGCAATTTTATAGTCATTTCTCTTAAATCGCCGTTTCGCACAAAAAAAACATGAATTTATCAGTTTGAACAGTTGAAAACAGCGTTATTCTATGTCTTTGCAAGTTTAAAACAGCAATTTTATCGTCATTTCTCATAAAACGCCGTTTCGCACGAAAGAAACATGAATTTGTCAGTTTGGATAGTTCAAAACAGCGTTTTCTATGTTTTTGCAAGTTTAAATCAGCATTTTAAATACGTCAGTTTAGATTGTTGAAAACAGCGTTTTCTTGGTTTTGCTAGTATAAAACAGCAGTTTTATCGTGATTTCACAAAAATCCACCATTTCGAACGAAAGAAACATGAATTTATCAGTTTGAATAGTTGAAAACAGCGTTTTTCTATGTTTTTGCAAGTTTAAAACAGCAATTTTATCGTCATTTCTCATATATCGCCGTTTCGCACGAAAGAAACATGAATTTATCCGTTTGAATAGTTTAAAACAGCGTTCTTCAATATTTTTGCAAGTTTAAAACAGCAATTTTATCGTCATTTCTTATAAATCGCCGTTTCGCAAGAAAGAAACATGAATTTATCAGTTTGAATAGTTGAAAACAGCGTTTTTCTATGTTTTTGCAAGTTTCAAACAGCATTTTAAATACGTCAGTTAAGATTATTGAAAACAGCGTTTTCTTGGTTTTGCTAGTTTAAAACAGCAGTTTTATCGTGATTTCACAAAAATCCACCGTTTCTAACAAAAAAAACATGAATTTAACAGTTTGAATAGTTAAAAACAGCGATTTTCTATGTTTTTGCAAGTTTAAAACAGCAATTTTATCGTCATTTCTCTTAAATCGCCGTTTCGCACGGAAGAAACATGAATTTGTCAGTTTGAATAGTTGAAAACAGCGTTTTTCTTTGTTTTTGCAAGTTTAAAACAGCAATTTTATCGTTATTTCTCATAAATCGCCGGTTTGCACGGAAGAAACATGAATTTGTCAGTTTAATAGTTCAAAACAGCGTTTTTTATGTTTTTGCAAGTTTAAAACAGCATTTTAAATACGTCAGTTTAGATTGTTGAAAACAGCGTTTTCTTGGTTTTGCTAGTTTAAAACAGCAGTTTCATCGTGATTTCACAAAAATCCACCGTTTCGAACGAAAGAAACATGAATTTATCAATTTGAATAGTTGAAAACAGCGTTTTTTTATGTTTTTGCAAATTTAAAACAGCAATTTTATCAACATTTCTCATAAATCGCCGTTTCGCACGAAAGAAACATGAATTTATCAGTTTGAATAGTTGAAAACAGCGTTTTTCTATGTTTTTGCAAGTTTTAAACAGCAATTTTATCGTCTTTTCTCATTAATCGCCGTTTCGCACGAAAGAAACATGAATTTATCAGTTTGAAAAGTTGAAAACAGCGTTTTTCTATGTTTTTGCAAGTTTAAAACAGCAATTTTATAGTCATTTCTCATAAATCGCTGTTTCGCACGAAAGAAACATGAATTTATCAGTTTGAACAGTTGAAAACAGCGTTATTCTATGTCTTTGCAAGTTTAAAACAGCAATTTATCGTCATTTCTCATAAATCGCCGTTTCGCATGAAAGAAACATGAATTTGTCGGTTTGGATAGTTCAAAACTGCGTTTTCTATGTTTTTGCAAGTTTAAAACAGCATTTTAAATACGTCAGTTTAGATTGTTGAAAACAGCGTTTTCTTGGTTTTTCTAGTTTAAAACAGCTGTTTTATCGTGATTTCACAAAAATCTACCGCTTCGAACTAAAGAAACATGAATTTATCAGTTTGAATAGTTGAAAACAGCGTTTTTCTATGTTTTTGCAAGTTTAAAACAGCAATTTTATCGTCATTTCTCATAAATCGCCATTTCACACGAAAGAAACATGAATTTATCAGTTTGAAAAGTTTAAAACAGCGTTTTTCTATGTTTTTGCAAGTTTAAAACAGCAATTTTATCGTCATTTCTCATAAATCGCCGTTTCGCACGAAAGAAACATGAATTTGTCAGTTTGGATAGTTCAAAACAGCGTTTTCTATGTTTTTGCAAGTTTAAATCAGCATTTTAAATACGTCAGTTTAGATTGTTGAAAACAGCGTTTTCTTGGTTTTGCTAGTATAAAACAGCAGTTTTATCGTGATTTCACGAAAATCCACCGTTTCGAACGAAAGAAACATGAATTTATCAGTTTGAATAGTTGAAAACAGCGTTTTTCTACGTTTTTGCAAGTTTCAAACAGCATTTTAAATACGTCAGTTAAGATTATTGAAAACAGCGTTTTCTTGGTTTTGCTAGTTTAAAACAGCAGTTTTATCGTAATTTCACAAAAATCCACCGTTTCGAACGAAAGAAACAGGAATTTATCAGTTTGAATAGTTGAAAACAGCGTTTTTCAATGTTTTTGCAAGTTTAAAACAGCAATTTTATCGTCATTTCTCATAAATCGCCGTTTCGCACGAGAGAAACATGAATTTATCAGTTAGAATAGTTGAAAACAGCGTTTTTCTATGTTTTTGCAAGTTTAAACAGCAATTTTATCGTCATTTCTCACAAATCGCCGTTTCGCATGGAAGAAACATGAATTTAACAGTTTGAATAGTTGAAAACAGCGATTTTCTATGTTTTTGCAAGTTTAAAACAGCAATTTTATCGTCATTTCTCTTAAATCGCCGTTTCGCACGGAAGAAACATGAATTTGTCAGTTTGAATAGTTGAAAACAGCGTTTTTCTTTGTTTTTGCAAGTTTAAAACAGCAATTTTATCGTTATTTCTCATATATCGCCGGTTTGCACGAAAGAAACATGAATTTGTCAGTTTAATAGTTCAAAACAGCGTTTTCTATGTTTTTGCAAGTTTAAAACAGCATTTTAAATACGTCAGTTTAGATTGTTGAAAACAGCGTTTTCTTGGTTTTGCTAGTTTAAAACAGCAGTTTTATCGTGATTTCACAAAAATCCACCGTTTCGAACGAAAGAAACATGAATTTATCAATTTGAATAGTTGAAAACAGCGTTTTTTTTATGTTTTTGCAAATTTAAAACAGCAATTTTATCAACATTTCTCATAAATCGCCGTTTCGCACGAAAGAAACATGAATTTATCAGTTTGAATAGTTGTAAACAGCGTTTTTCTATGTTTTTGCAAGTTTCAAACAGCATTTTAAATACGTCAGTTAAGATTATTGAAAACAGCGTTTTCTTGGTTTTGCTAGTTTAAAACAGCAGTTTTATCGTGATTTCACAAAAATCCACCGTTTCTAACAAAAAAAACATGAATTTAACAGTTTGAATAGTTAAAAACAGCGATTTTCTATGTTTTTGCAAGTTTAAAACAGCAATTTTATCGTCATTTCTCTTAAATCGCCGTTTCGCACGGAAGAAACATGAATTTGTCAGTTTGAATAGTTGAAAACAGCGTTTTTCTTTGTTTTTGCAAGTTTAAAACAGCAATTTTATCGTTATTTCTCATAAATCGCCGGTTTGCACGGAAGAAACATGAATTTGTCAGTTTAATAGTTCAAAACAGCGTTTTTTATGTTTTTGCAAGTTTAAAACAGCATTTTAAATACGTCAGTTTAGATTGTTGAAAACAGCGTTTTCTTGGTTTTGCTAGTTTAAAACAGCAGTTTTATCGTGATTTCACAAAAATCCACCGTTTCGAACGAAAGAAACATGAATTTATCAATTTGAATAGTTGAAAACAGCGTTTTTTTATGTTTTTGCAAATTTAAAACAGCAATTTTATCAACATTTCTCATAAATCGCCGTTTCGCACGAAAGAAACATGAATTTATCAGTTTGAATAGTTGAAAACAGCGTTTTTCTATGTTTTTGCAAGTTTTAAACAGCAATTTTATCGTCTTTTCTCATTAATCGCCGTTTCGCACGAAAGAAACATGAATTTATCAGTTTGAATAGTTGAAAACAGCGTTTTTCTATGTTTTTGCAAGTTTAAAACAGCAATTTTATAGTCATTTCTCATAAATCGCTGTTTCGCACGAAAGAAACATGAATTTATCAGTTTGAACAGTTGAAAACTGCGTTATTCTATGTCTTTGCAAGTTTAAAACAGCAATTTATCGTCATTTCTCATAAATCGCCGTTTCGCATGAAAGAAACATGAATTTGTCGGTTTGGATAGTTCAAAACTGCGTTTTCTATGTTTTTGCAAGTTTAAAACAGCATTTTAAATACGTCAGTTTAGATTGTTGAAAACAGCGTTTTCTTGGTTTTTCTAGTTTAAAACAGCTGTTTTATCGTGATTTCACAAAAATCTACCGCTTCGAACTAAAGAAACATGAATTTATCAGTTTGAATAGTTGAAAACAGCGTTTTTCTATGTTTTTGCAAGTTTAAAACAGCAATTTTATCGTCATTTCTCATAAATCGCCATTTCACACGAAAGAAACATGAATTTATCAGTTTGAAAAGTTTAAAACAGCGTTTTTCTATGTTTTTGCAAGTTTAAAACAGCAATTTTATCGTCATTTCTCATAAATCGCCGTTTCGCACGAAAGAAACATGAATTTGTCAGTTTGGATAGTTCAAAACAGCGTTTTCTATGTTTTTGCAAGTTTAAATCAGCATTTTAAATACGTCAGTTTAGATTGTTGAAAACAGCGTTTTCTTGGTTTTGCTAGTATAAAACAGCAGTTTTATCGTGATTTCACAAAAATCCACCGTTTTCGAACGAAAGAAACATGAATTTATCAGTTTGAATAGTTGAAAACAGCGTTTTTCTACGTTTTTGCAAGTTTCAAACAGCATTTTAAATACGTCAGTTAAGATTATTGAAAACAGCGTTTTCTTGGTTTTGCTAGTTTAAAACAGCAGTTTTATCGTAATTTCACAAAAATCCACCGTTTCGAACGAAAGAAACAGGAATTTATCAGTTTGAATAGTTGAAAACAGCGTTTTTCAATGTTTTTGCAAGTTTAAAACAGCAATTTTATCGTCATTTCTCATAAATCGCCGTTTCGCACGAGAGAAACATGAATTTATCAGTTAGAATAGTTGAAAACAGCGTTTTTCTATGTTTTTGCAAGTTTAAACAGCAATTTTATCGTCATTTCTCACAAATCGCCGTTTCGCATGGAAGAAAACATGAATTTAACAGTTTGAATAGTTGAAAACAGCGATTTTCTATGTTTTTGCAAGTTTAAAACAGCAATTTTATCGTCATTTCTCTTAAATCGCCGTTTCGCACGGAAGAAACATGAATTTGTCAGTTTGAATAGTTGAAAACAGCGTTTTTCTTTGTTTTTGCAAGTTTAAAACAGCAATTTTATCGTTATTTCTCATATATCGCCGGTTTGCACGAAAGAAACATGAATTTGTCAGTTTAATAGTTCAAAACAGCGTTTTCTATGTTTTTGCAAGTTTAAAACAGCATTTTAAATACGTCAGTTTAGATTGTTGAAAACAGCGTTTTCTTGGTTTTGCTAGTTTAAAACAGCAGTTTTATCGTAATTTCACAAAAATCCACCGTTCCGAACGAAAGAAACATGAATTTATCAATTTGAATAGTTAAAAACAGCGTTTTTTTATGTTTTTGCAAATTTAAAACAGCAATTTTATCAACATTTCTCATAAATCGCCGTTTCGCACGAAAGAAACATAAATTTATCAGTTTGAATAGTTGAAAACAGCGTTTTTCTATGTTTTTGCAAGTTTAAAACAGCATTTTAAATACGTCAGTTTAGATTGTTGAAAACAGCGTTTTCTTGGTTTTTCTAGTTTAAAACAGCAGTTTTATCGTGATTTCACAAAAATCTACCGCTTCGAACTAAAGAAACATGAATTTATCAGTTTGAATAGTTGAAAACAACGTTTTTCTATGTTTTTGCAATTTTAAAACAGCAATTTTATCGTCATTTCTCATAAATCGCCGTTTCGCACGAAAGAAACATGAATTTATCAGTTTAAATAGTTGAAAACAGCGTTTTTCTATGTTTTGCAAGTTTAAAACAGCAATTTTATAGTCATTTCTCTTAAATCGCCGTTTCGCACAAAAGAAACATGAATTTATCAGTTTGAACAGTTGAAAACAGCGTTATTCTATGTCTTTGCAAGTTTAAAACAGCAATTTTATCGTCATTTCTCATAAATCGCCGTTTCGCACGAAAGAAACATGAATTTGTCAGTTTGGATAGTTCAAAACAGCGTTTTCTATGTTTTTGCAAGTTTAAATCAGCATTTTAAATACGTCAGTTTAGATTGTTGAAAACAGCGTTTTCTTGGTTTTGCTAGTATAAAACAGCAGTTTTATCGTGATTTCACAAAAATCCACCGTTTCGAACGATAGAAACATGAATTTATCAGTTTGAATAGTTGAAAACAGCGTTTTTCTATGTTTTTGCAAGTTTAAAACAGCAATTTTATCGTCATTTCTTATAAATCGCCGTTTCGCAAGAAAGAAACATGAATTTATCAGTTTGAATAGTTGAAAACAGCGTTTTTCTATGTTTTTGCAAGTTTCAAACAGCATTTTAAATACGTCAGTTAAGATTGTTGAAAACAGCGTTTTCTTGGTTTTGCTAGTTTAAAACAGCAGTTTTATCGTGATTTCACAAAAATCCACCGTTTCGAACGAAAGAAACAGGAATTTATCAGTTTAAATAGTTGAAAACAGCGTTTTTCAATGTTTTTGCAAGTTTAAAACAGCAATTTTATCGTCATTTCTCATAAATCGCCGTTTCGCACGAGAGAAACATGAATTTATCAGTTAGAATAGTTGAAAACAGCGTTTTTCTATGTTTTTGCAAGTTTAAACAGCAATTTTATCGTCATTTCTCATAAATCGCCGTTTCGCATGGAAGAAACATGAATTTAACAGTTTGAATAGTTGAAAACAGCGATTTTCTATGTTTTTGCAAATTTAAAACAGCAATTTTATCGTCATTTCTCTTAAATCGCCGTTTCGCACGGAAGAAACATGAATTTGTCAGTTTGAATAGTTGAAAACAGCGTTTTTCTTTGTTTTTGCAAGTTTAAAACAGCAATTTTACCGTCATTTCTCATAAATCGCCGTTTCGCAAGAAAGAAACATGAATTTATCAGTTTGAATAGTTGAAAACAGCGTTTTCCTATGTTTTTGCAAGTTCAGAACAGCAATTTTATAGTCATTTCTCATAAATCGCCGTTTCGCACGAAAGAAACATGAATTTATCAGTTTGAACAGTTGAAAACAGCGTTATTCTATGTTTTTGCAAGTTTAAAACAGAAATTTTATCGTCATTTCTCATAAAACGCCGGTTTGCATGGAAGAAACATGAATTTGTCAGTTTGGATAGTTCAAAACAGCGTTTTCTATGTTTTTGCAAGTTTAAAACAGCATTTTAAATACGATAGTTTAGAGTGTTGAAAACAGCGTTTTCTTGGTTTTGCTAGTTTAAAACAGCAGTTTTATTGTGATTTCACAAAAATCCACCGTTTCGATCGAAAGAAACATGAATTTATCAGTTTGAATAGTTGAAAACAGCTTTTTCTATGTTTTTACAAGTTTAAAACAGCAATTTTATCGTCATTTCTCATTAATCGCCGTTTCGCAAGAAAGAAACATGAATTTATCAGTTTAAATAGTTGAAAACAGCGTTTTTCTATGTTTTTGCAAGTTCAAAACAGCAATTTTATAGTCATTTTTCATAAATCGCCGTTTCACATGAAAGAAACATGAATTTATCAGTTTGAAAAGTTTAAAACAGCGTTTTTCTATGTTTTTGCAAGTTTAAAACAGCAATTTTATCGTCATTTCTCATAAATCGCCGTTTCGCTAGAAAGAAACATGAATTTATCAATTTAAATAGTTGAAAACAGCGTTTTTCTATGTTCTTGCAAGTTTAAAACAGCAATTTTATAGTCATTTCTCTTAAATCGCCGTTTCGCACAAAAGAAACATGAATTTATCAGTTTGAACAGTTGAAAACAGCGTTATTCTATGTCTTTGCAAGTTTAAAACAGCAATTTTATCGTCATTTCTCATAAATCGCCGTTTCGCACGAAAGAAACATGAATTTGTCAGTTTGGATAGTTCAAAACAGCGTTTTCTATGTTTTTGCAAGTTTAAATCAGCATTTTAAATACGTCAGTTTAGATTGTTGAAAACAGCGTTATCTTGGTTTTGCTAGTATAAAACAGCAGTTTTATCGAGATTTCACAAAAATCCACCGTTTCGAACGAAAGAAACATGAATTTATCAGTTTGAATAGTTGAAAACAGCGTTTTTCTATGTTTTTGCAAGTTTAAAACAGCAATTTTATCGTCATTTCTCATATATCGCCGTTTCGCACGAAAGAAACATGAATTTATCCGTTTGAATAGTTTAAAACAGCGTTCTTCAATATTTTTGCAAGTTTAAAACAGCAATTTTATCGGCATTTCTTATAAATCGCCGTTTCGCAAGAAAGAAACATGAATTTATCAGTTTGAATAGTTGAAAACAGCGTTTTTCTATGTTTTTGCAAGTTTCAAACAGCATTTTAAATACGTCAGTTAAGATTATTGAAAACAGCGTTTTCTTGGTTTTGCTAGTTTAAAACAGCAGTTTTATCGTGATTTCACAAAAATCCACCGTTTCGAACGAAAGAAACAGGAATTTATCAGTTTGAATAGTTGAAAACAGCGTTTTTCAATGTTTTTGCAAGTTTAAAACAGCAATTTTATCGTCATTTCTCATAAATCGCTGTTTCGCACAAAAGAAACATGAATTTATCAGTTTGAACAGTTGAAAACAGCGTTATTCTATGTCTTTGCAAGTTTAAAACAGCAATTTATCATTTCTCATAAATCGCCGTTTCGCATGAAAGAAACATGAATTTGTCAGTTTGGATAGTTCAAAACAGCGTTTTCTATGTTTTTGCAAGTTTAAAACAGCATTTAAAATACATCAGTTTAGATTGTTGAAAAAAGCGTTTTCTTGGTTTTTCTAGTTTAAAACAGCAGTTTTATCGTGATTTCACAAAAATCTACCGCTTCGAACTAAAGAAACATGAATTTATCAGTTTGAATAGTTGAAAACAGCGTTTTTCTATGTTTTTGCAAGTTTAAAACAGCAATTTTATCGTCATTTCTCATAAATCGCCATTTCACACGAAAGAAACATGAATTTATCAGTTTGAAAAGTTTAAAACAGCGTTTTTCTATGTTTTTGCAAGTTTAAAACAGCAATTTTATCGTCATTTCTCATAAATCGCCGTTTCGCAAGAAAGAAACATGAATTTATCAGTTTAAATAGTTGAAAACAGCGTTTTTCTATGTTCTTGCAAGTTTAAAACAGCAATTTTATAGTCATTTCTCTTAAATCGCCGTTTCGCACAAAAAAAACATGAATTTATCAGTTTGAACAGTTGAAAACAGCGTTATTCTATGTCTTTGCAAGTTTAAAACAGCAATTTTATCGTCATTTCTCATAAATCGCCGTTTCGCACGAAAGAAACATGAATTTGTCAGTTTGGATAGTTCAAAACAGCGTTTTCTATGTTTTTGCAAGTTTAAATCAGCATTTTAAATACGTCAGTTTAGATTGTTGAAAACAGCGTTTTCTTGGTTTTGCTAGTATAAAACAGCAGTTTTATCGTGATTTCACAAAAATCCACCATTTCGAACGAAAGAAACATGAATTTATCAGTTTGAATAGTTGAAAACAGCGTTTTTCTATGTTTTTGCAAGTTTAAAACAGCAATTTTATCGTCATTTCTCATATATCGCCGTTTCGCACGAAAGAAACATGAATTTATCCGTTTGAATAGTTTAAAACAGCGTTCTTCAATATTTTTGCAAGTTTAAAACAGCAATTTTATCGTCATTTCTTATAAATCGCCGTTTCGCAAGAAAGAAACATGAATTTATCAGTTTGAATAGTTGAAAACAGCGTTTTTCTATGTTTTTGCAAGTTTCAAACAGCATTTTAAATACGTCAGTTAAGATTATTGAAAACAGCGTTTTCTTGGTTTTGCTAGTTTAAAACAGCAGTTTTATCGTGATTTCACAAAAATCCACCGTTTCTAACAAAAAAAACATGAATTTAACAGTTTGAATAGTTAAAAACAGCGATTTTCTATGTTTTTGCAAGTTTAAAACAGCAATTTTATCGTCATTTCTCTTAAATCGCCGTTTCGCACGGAAGAAACATGAATTTGTCAGTTTGAATAGTTGAAAACAGCGTTTTTCTTTGTTTTTGCAAGTTTAAAACAGCAATTTTATCGTTATTTCTCATAAATCGCCGGTTTGCACGGAAGAAACATGAATTTGTCAGTTTAATAGTTCAAAACAGCGTTTTTTATGTTTTTGCAAGTTTAAAACAGCATTTTAAATACGTCAGTTTAGATTGTTGAAAACAGCGTTTTCTTGGTTTTGCTAGTTTAAAACAGCAGTTTTATCGTGATTTCACAAAAATCCACCGTTTCGAACGAAAGAAACATGAATTTAACAATTTGAATAGTTGAAAACAGCGTTTTTTTATGTTTTTGCAAATTTAAAACAGCAATTTTATCAACATTTCTCATAAATCGCCGTTTCGCACGAAAGAAACATGAATTTATCAGTTTGAATAGTTGAAAACAGCGTTTTTCTATGTTTTTGCAAGTTTTAAACAGCAATTTTATCGTCTTTTCTCATTAATCGCCGTTTCGCACGAAAGAAACATGAATTTATCAGTTTGAATAGTTGAAAACAGCGTTTTTCTATGTTTTTGCAAGTTTAAAACAGCAATTTTATAGTCATTTCTCATAAATCGCTGTTTCGCACGAAAGAAACATGAATTTATCAGTTTGAACAGTTGAAAACAGCGTTATTCTATGTCTTTGCAAGTTTAAAACAGCAATTTATCGTCATTTCTCATAAATCGCCGTTTCGCATGAAAGAAACATGAATTTGTCGGTTTGGATAGTTCAAAACTGCGTTTTCTATGTTTTTGCAAGTTTAAAACAGCATTTTAAATACGTCAGTTTAGATTGTTGAAAACAGCGTTTTCTTGGTTTTTCTAGTTTAAAACAGCTGTTTTATCGTGATTTCACAAAAATCTACCGCTTCGAACTAAAGAAACATGAATTTATCAGTTTGAATAGTTGAAAACAGCGTTTTTCTATGTTTTTGCAAGTTTAAAACAGCAATTTTATCGTCATTTCTCATAAATCGCCGTTTCGCACAAAAAAAACATGAATTTATCAGTTTGAACAGTTGAAAACAGCGTTATTCTATGTCTTTGCAAGTTTAAAACAGCAATTTTATCGTCATTTCTCATAAATCGCCGTTTCGCACGAAAGAAACATGAATTTGTCAGTTTGGATAGTTCAAAACAGCGTTTTCTATGTTTTTGCAAGTTTAAATCAGCATTTTAAATACGTCAGTTTAGATTGTTGAAAACAGCGTTTTCTTGGTTTTGCTAGTATAAAACAGCAGTTTTATCGTGATTTCACAAAAATCCACCATTTCGAACGAAAGAAACATGAATTTATCAGTTTGAATAGTTGAAAACAGCGTTTTTCTATGTTTTTGCAAGTTTAAAACAGCAATTTTATCGTCATTTCTCATATATCGCCGTTTCGCACGAAAGAAACATGAATTTATCCGTTTGAATAGTTTAAAACAGCGTTCTTCAATATTTTTGCAAGTTTAAAACAGCAATTTTATCGTCATTTCTTATAAATCGCCGTTTCGCAAGAAAGAAACATGAATTTATCAGTTTGAATAGTTGAAAACAGCGTTTTTCTATGTTTTTGCAAGTTTCAAACAGCATTTTAAATACGTCAGTTAAGATTATTGAAAACAGCGTTTTCTTGGTTTTGCTAGTTTAAAACAGCAGTTTTATCGTGATTTCACAAAAATCCACCGTTTCTAACAAAAAAAACATGAATTTAACAGTTTGAATAGTTAAAAACAGCGATTTTCTATGTTTTTGCAAGTTTAAAACAGCAATTTTATCGTCATTTCTCTTAAATCGCCGTTTCGCACGGAAGAAACATGAATTTGTCAGTTTGAATAGTTGAAAACAGCGTTTTTCTTTGTTTTTGCAAGTTTAAAACAGCAATTTTATCGTTATTTCTCATAAATCGCCGGTTTGCACGGAAGAAACATGAATTTGTCAGTTTAATAGTTCAAAACAGCGTTTTTTATGTTTTTGCAAGTTTAAAACAGCATTTTAAATACGTCAGTTTAGATTGTTGAAAACAGCGTTTTCTTGGTTTTGCTAGTTTAAAACAGCAGTTTTATCGTGATTTCACAAAAATCCACCGTTTCGAACGAAAGAAACATGAATTTATCAATTTGAATAGTTGAAAACAGCGTTTTTTTATGTTTTTGCAAATTTAAAACAGCAATTTTATCAACATTTCTCATAAATCGCCGTTTCGCACGAAAGAAACATGAATTTATCAGTTTGAATAGTTGAAAACAGCGTTTTTCTATGTTTTTGCAAGTTTTAAACAGCAATTTTATCGTCTTTTCTCATTAATCGCCGTTTCGCACGAAAGAAACATGAATTTATCAGTTTGAATAGTTGAAAACAGCGTTTTTCTATGTTTTTGCAAGTTTAAAACAGCAATTTTATAGTCATTTCTCATAAATCGCTGTTTCGCACGAAAGAAACATGAATTTATCAGTTTGAACAGTTGAAAAC
Source organism: Poecilus cupreus (assembly GCA_963942605.1). Classification (NCBI taxonomy): domain Eukaryota; kingdom Metazoa; phylum Arthropoda; class Insecta; order Coleoptera; family Carabidae; genus Poecilus; species Poecilus cupreus. Next base: position 127,761 of record CAWWDY010001589.1, on the reverse strand, counting down.
AGCGTTATTCTATGTCTTTGCAAGTTTAAAACAGCAATTTATCGTCATTTCTCATAAATCGCCGTTTCGCATGAAAGAAACATGAATTTGTCGGTTTGGATAGTTCAAAACTGCGTTTTCTATGTTTTTGCAAGTTTAAAACAGCATTTTAAATACGTCAGTTTAGATTGTTGAAAACAGCGTTTTCTTGGTTTTTCTAGTTTAAAACAGCTGTTTTATCGTGATTTCACAAAAATCTACCGCTTCGAACTAAAGAAACATGAATTTATCAGTTTGAATAGTTGAAAACAGCGTTTTTCTATGTTTTTGCAAGTTTAAAACAGCAATTTTATCGTCATTTCTCATAAATCGCCATTTCACACGAAAGAAACATGAATTTATCAGTTTGAAAAGTTTAAAACAGCGTTTTTCTATGTTTTTGCAAGTTTAAAACAGCAATTTTATCGTCATTTCTCATAAATCGCCGTTTCGCACGAAAGAAACATGAATTTGTCAGTTTGGATAGTTCAAAACAGCGTTTTCTATGTTTTTGCAAGTTTAAATCAGCATTTTAAATACGTCAGTTTAGATTGTTGAAAACAGCGTTTTCTTGGTTTTGCTAGTATAAAACAGCAGTTTTATCGTGATTTCACAAAAATCCACCGTTTCGAACGAAAGAAACATGAATTTATCAGTTTGAATAGTTGAAAACAGCGTTTTTCTACGTTTTTGCAAGTTTCAAACAGCATTTTAAATACGTCAGTTAAGATTATTGAAAACAGCGTTTTCTTGGTTTTGCTAGTTTAAAACAGCAGTTTTATCGTAATTTCACAAAAATCCACCGTTTCGAACGAAAGAAACTGGAATTTATCAGTTTGAATAGTTGAAAACAGCGTTTTTCAATGTTTTTGCAAGTTTAAAACAGCAATTTTATCGTCATTTCTCATAAATCGCCGTTTCGCACGAGAGAAACATGAATTTATCAGTTAGAATAGTTGAAAACAGCGTTTTTCTATGTTTTTGCAAGTTTAAACAGCAATTTTATCGTCATTTCTCACAAATCGCCGATTCGCATGGAAGAAACATGAATTTAACAGTTTGAATAGTTGAAAACAGCGATTTTCTATGTTTTTGCAAGTTTAAAACAGCAATTTTATCGTCATTTCTCTTAAATCGCCGTTTCGCACGGAAGAAACATGAATTTGTCAGTTTGAATAGTTGAAAACAGCGTTTTTCTTTGTTTTTGCAAGTTTAAAACAGCAATTTTATCGTTATTTCTCATATATCGCCGGTTTGCACGAAAGAAACATGAATTTGTCAGTTTAATAGTTCAAAACAGCGTTTTCTATGTTTTTGCAAGTTTAAAACAGCATTTTAAATACGTCAGTTTAGATTGTTGAAAACAGCGTTTTCTTGGTTTTGCTAGTTTAAAACAGCAGTTTTATCGTAATTTCACAAAAATCCACCGTTCCGAACGAAAGAAACATGAATTTATCAATTTGAATAGTTAAAAACAGCGTTTTTTTATGTTTTTGCAAATTTAAAACAGCAATTTTATCAACATTTCTCATAAATCGCCGTTTCGCACGAAAGAAACATGAATTTATCAGTTTGAATAGTTGAAAACAGCGTTTTTCTATGTTTTTGCAAGTTTAAAACAGCATTTTAAATACGTCAGTTTAGATTGTTGAAAACAGCGTTTTCTTGGTTTTTCTAGTTTAAAACAGCAGTTTTATCGTGATTTCACAAAAATCTACCGCTTCGAACTAAAGAAACATGAATTTATCAGTTTGAATAGTTGAAAACAACGTTTTTCTATGTTTTTGCAATTTTAAAACAGCAATTTTATCGTCATTTCTCATAAATCGCCGTTTCGCACGAAAGAAACATGAATTTATCAGTTTAAATAGTTGAAAACAGCGTTTTTCTATGTTTTTTCAAGTTTAAAACAGCAATTTTATTGTCATTTCTCATAAAACGCCGATTTGCACGGAAGAAACATGAATTTGTCAGTTTGGATAGTTCAAAACAGCGTTTTCTATGTTTTTGCAAGTTTAAAACAGCATTTTAAATACGTCAGTTTAGATTGTTGAAAACAGCGTTTTCTTGGTTTTTCTAGTTTAAAACAGCAGTTTTATCGTGATTTAACAAAAATCTACCGCTTCGAACTAAAGAAACATGAATTTATCAGTTTGAATAGTTGAAAACAGCGTTTTTCTATGTTTTTGCAAGTTTAAAACAGCAATTTTATCGTCATTTCTCATAAATCGCCATTTCACACGAAAGAAACATGAATTTATCAGTTTGAAAAGTTTAAAACAGCGTTTTTCTATGTTTTTGCAAGTTTAAAACAGCAATTTTATCGTCATTTCTCATAAATCGCCGTTTCGCAAGAAAGAAACATGAATTTATCAGTTTAAATAGTTGAAAACAGCGTTTTTCTATGTTCTTGCAAGTTTAAAACAGCAATTTTATAGTCATTTCTCTTAAATCGCCGTTTTGCACAAAAGAAACATGAATTTATCAGTTTGAACAGTTGAAAACAGCGTTATTCTATGTCTTTGCAAGTTTAAAACAGCAATTTTATCGTCATTTCTCATAAATCGCCGTTTCGCACGAAAGAAACATGAATTTGTCAGTTTGGATAGTTCAAAACAGCGTTTTCCATGTTTTTGCAAGTTTAAATCAGCATTTTAAATACGTCAGTTTAGATTGTTGAAAACAGCGTTTTCTTGGTTTTGCTAGTATAAAACAGCAGTTTTATCGTGATTTCACAAAAATCCACCGTTTCGAACAAAAGAAACACGAATTTATCAGTTTGAATAGTTGAAAACAGCGTTTTTCTATGTTTTTGCAAGTTTAAAACAGCAATTTTATCGTCATTTCTCATATATCGCCGTTTCGCACGAAAAAAACATGAATTTATCCGTTTGAATAGTTTAAAACAGCGTTCTTCAATATTTTTGCAAGTTTAAAACAGCAATTTTAAATACGTCAGTTAAGATTATTGAAAACAGCGTTTTCTTGGTTTTGCTAGTTTAAAACAGCAGTTTTATCGTAATTTCACAAAAATCCACCGTTTCGAACGAAAGAAACAGGAATTTATCAGTTTGAATAGTTGAAAACAGCGTTTTTCAATGTTTTTGCAAGTTTAAAACAGCAATTTTATCGTCATTTCTCATAAATCGCCGTTTCGCACGAGAGAAACATGAATTTATCAGTTAGAATAGTTGAAAACAGCGTTTTTCTATGTTTTTGCAAGTTTAAACAGCAATTTTATCGTCATTTCTCATAAATCGCCGTTTCGCATAGAAGAAACATGAATTTAACAGTTTGAATAGTTGAAAACAGCGATTTTCTATGTTTTTGCAAGTTTAAAACAGCAATTTTATCGTCATTTCTCTTAAATCGCCGTTTCGCACGGAAGAAACATGAATTTGTCAGTTTGAATAGTTGAAAACAGCGTTTTTCTTTGTTTTTGCAAGTTTAAAACAGCAAATTTATCGTTATTTCTCATAAATTGCTGGTTTGCACGGAAGAAACATGAATTTGTCAGTTTAATAGTTCAAAACAGCGTTTTCTATGTTTTTGCAAGTTTAAAACAGCATTTTAAATACGTCAGTTTAGATTGTTGAAAACAGCGTTTTCTTGGTTTTGCTAGTTTAAAACAGCAGTTTTATCGTGATTTCACAAAAATCCACCGTTTCGAACGAAAGAAACATGAATTTATCAATTTGAATAGTTGAAAATAGCGTTTTTTTATGTTTTTGCAAATTTAAAACAGCAATTTTATCAACATTTCTCATAAATCGCCGTTTCGCACGAAAGAAACATGAATTTATCAGTTTGAATAGTTGAAAACAGCGTTTTTCTATGTTTTTGCAAGTTTTAAACAGCAATTTTATCTTCTTTTCTCATTAATCGCCGTTTCGCACGAAAGAAACATGAATTTAACAGTTTGAATAGTTGAAAACAGCGTTTTTCTATGTCTTTGCAAGTTTAAAACAGCAATTTATCGTCATTTCTCATAAATCGCCGTTTCGCACGGAAGAAACATGAATTTGTCAGTTTGAATAGTTGAAAACAGCGTTTTTCTTTGTTTTTGCAAGTTTAAAACAGCAATTTTATCGTTATTTCTCATAAATTGCTGGTTTGCACGGAAGAAACATGAATTTGTCAGTTTAATAGTTCAAAACAGCGTTTTCTATGTTTTTGCAAGTTTAAAACAGATTTTAAATACGTCAGTTTAGATTGTTGAAAACAGCGTTTTCTTGGTTTTGCTAGTTTAAAACAGCAGTTTTATCGTGATTTCACAAAAATCCACCGTTTCGAACGAAAGAAACATGAATTTATCAATTTGAATAGTTGAAAACAGCGTTTTTTTATGTTTTTGCAAATTTAAAACAGCAATTTTATCAACATTTCTCATAAATCGCCGTTTCGCACGAAAGAAACATGAATTTATCAGTTTGAATAGTTGAAAACAGCGTTTTTCTATGTTTTTGCAAGTTTTAAACAGCAATTTTATCTTCTTTTCTCATTAATCGCCGTTTCGCACGAAAGAAACATGAATTTATCAGTTTGAATAGTTGAAAACAGCGTTTTTCTATGTCTTTGCAAGTTTAAAACAGCAATTTATCGTCATTTCTCATAAATCGCCGTTTCGCATGAAAGAAACATGAATTTGTCAGTTTAATAGTTCAAAACAGCGTTTTCTATGTTTTTGCAAGTTTAAAACAGCATTTTAAATACGTCAGTTTAGATTGTTGAAAACAGCGTTTTCTTGGTTTTTCTAGTTTAAAACAGCAGTTTTATCGTGATTTAACAAAAATCTACCGCTTCGAACTAAAGAAACATGAATTTATCAGTTTGAATAGTTGAAAACAGCGTTTTTCTATGTTTTTGCAAGTTTAAAACAGCAATTTTATCGTCATTTCTCATAAATCGCCGTTTCGCAAGAAAGAAACATGAATTTATTAGTTTAAATAGTTGAAAACAGCGTTTTTCTATGTTCTTGCAAGTTTAAAACAGCAATTTTATAGTCATTTCTCTTAAATCGCCGTTTTGCACAAAAGAAACATGAATTTATCAGTTTGAACAGTTGAAAACAGCGTTATTCTATGTCTTTGCAAGTTTAAAACAGCAATTTTATCGTCATTTCTCATAAATCGCCGTTTCGCACGAAAGAAACATGAATTTGTCAGTTTGGATAGTTCAAAACAGCGTTTTCCATGTTTTTGCAAGTTTAAATCAGCATTTTAAATACGTCAGTTTAGATTGTTGAAAACAGCGTTTACTTGGTTTTGCTAGTATAAAACAGCAGTTTTATCGTGATTTCACAAAAATCCACCGTTTCGAACAAAAGAAACATGAATTTATCAGTTTGAATAGTTGAAAACAGCGTTTTTCTATGTTTTTGCAAGTTTAAAACAGCAATTTTATCGTCATTTCGCATATATCGCCGTTTCGCACGAAAAAAACATGAATTTATCCGTTTGAATAGTTTAAAACAGCGTTCTTCAATATTTTTGCAAGTTTAAAACAGCAATTTTAAATACGTCAGTTAAGATTATTGAAAACAGCGTTTTCTTGGTTTTGCTAGTTTAAAACAGCAGTTTTATCGTAATTTCACAAAAATCCAATGTTTCGAACGAAAGAAACAGGAATTTATCAGTTTGAATAGTTGAAAACAGCGTTTTTCAATGTTTTTCAAAGTTTAAAACAGCAATTTTATCGTCATTTCTCATAAATCGCCGTTTCGCACGAGAGAAACATGAATTTATCAGTTAGAATAGTTGAAAACAGCGTTTTTCTATGTTTTTGCAAGTTTAAACAGCAATTTTATCGTCATTTCTCATAAATCGCCGTTTCGCATAGAAGAAACATGAATTTAACAGTTTGAATAGTTGAAAACAGCGATTTTCTATGTTTTTGCAAGTTTAAAAACAGCAATTTTATCGTCATTTCTCTTAAATCGCCGTTTCGCACGGAAGAAACATGAATTTGTCAGTTTGAATAGTTGAAAACAGCGTTTTTCTTTGTTTTTGCAAGTTTAAAACAGCAATTTTATCGTTATTTCTCATAAATTGCTGGCTTGCACGGAAGAAACATGAATTTGTCAGTTTAATAGTTCAAAACAGCGTTTTCTATGTTTTTGCAAGTTTAAAACAGCATTTTAAATACGTCAGTTTAGATTGTTGAAAACAGCGTTTTCTTGGTTTTGCTAGTTTAAAACAGCAGTTTTATCGTGATTTCACAAAAATCCACCGTTTCGAACGAAAGAAACATGAATTTATTAATTTGAATAGTTGAAAACAGCGTTTTTTTATGTTTTTGCAAATTTAAAACAGCAATTTTATCAACATTTCTCATAAATCGCCGTTTCGCACGAAAGAAACATGAATTTATCAGTTTGAATAGTTGAAAACAGCGTTTTTCTATGTTTTTGCAAGTTTTAAACAGCAATTATATCTTCTTTTCTCATTAATCGCCGTTTCGCACGAAAGAAACATGAATTTATCAGTTTGAATAGTTGAAAACAGCGTTTTTCTATGTCTTTGCAAGTTTAAAACAGCAATTTATCGTCATTTCTCATAAATCGCCGTTTCGCATGAAAGAAACATGAATTTGTCAGTTTGGATAGTTCAAAACAGCGTTTTCTATGTTTTTGCAAGTTTAAAACAGCATTTTAAATACGTCAGTTTAGATTGTTGAAAACAGCGTTTTCTTGGTTTTTCTAGTTTAAAACAGCAGTTTTATCGTGATTTCACAAAAATCTACCGCTTCGAACTAAAGAAACATGAATTTATCAGTTTGAGTAGTTGAAAACAGCGTTTTTCTATGTTTTTGCAAGTTTAAAACAGCAATTTTATTGTCATTTCTCATAAAACGCCGATTTGCACGGAAGAAACATGAATTTGTCAGTTTGGATAGTTCAAAACAGCGTTTTCTATGTTTTTGCAAGTTTAAAACAGCATTTTAAATACGTCAGTTTAGATTGTTGAAAACAGCGTTTTCTTGGTTTTTCTAGTTAAAAACAGCAGTTTTATCGTGATTTAACAAAAATCTACCGCTTCGAACTAAAGAAACATGAATTTTTCAGTTTGAGTAGTTGAAAACAGCGTTTTTCTATGTTTTTGCAAGTTTAAAACAGCAATTTTATTGTCATTTCTCATAAAACGCCGATTTGCACGGAAGAAACATGAATTTGTCAGTTTGGATAGTTCAAAACAGCGTTTTCTATGTTTTTGCAAGTTTAAAACAGCATTTTAAATACGTCAGTTTAGATTGTTGAAAACAGCGTTTTCTTGGTTTTTCTAGTTTAAAACAGCAGTTTTATCGTGATTTCACAAAAATCTACCGCTTCGAACTAAAGAAACATGAATTTATCAGTTTGAATAGTTGAAAACAACGTTTTTCTATGTTTTTGCAATTTTAAAACCGCAATTTTATCGTCATTTCTCATAAATCGCCGTTTCGCACGAAAGAAACAGAATTTATCAGTTTGAATAGTTTCAAAACAGCGTTTTTCTATGTTTTTTCAAGTTTAAAACAGCAATTTTATTGTCATTTCTCATAAAACGCCGATTTGCACGGAAGAAATATGAATTTGTCAGTTTGGATAGTTCAAAACAGCGTTTTCTATGTTTTTGCAAGTTTAAAACAGCATTTTAAATACGTCAGTTTAGATTGTTGAAAACAGCATTTTCTTGGTTTTGCTAGTTTAAAACAGCAGTTTTATTGTGATTTCACAAAAATCCACCGTTTCGGTCGAAAGAAACATGAATTTATCAGTTTGAATAGTTGAAAACAGCGTTTTTCTGTTTTTGCAAGTTTAAAACAGCAATTTTATCGTCATTTCTCATAAATCGCCGTTTCGCACGAAAGAAACAGAATTTATCAGTTTGAATAGTTTCAAAACAGCGTTTTTCTATGTTTTTGCAAGTTTAAAACAGTAATTTTATCGTCATTTCTCATAAATAGCCGTTTCGCAAGAAAGAAACATGAATTTGTCAGTTTGGATAGTTCAAAACAGCGTTTTCTATGTTTTTGCAAGTTTAAAACAGCAATTTTATCGTCATTTCTCATAAATCGCCGTTTCGCAAGAAATAAACATGAATTTATCAGTTTTAATAGTTGAAAACAGCGTTTTTCTATGTTTTTGCAAGTTCAAAACAGCAATTTTATAGTCATTTCTCATAAATCGCCGTTTTGCACGAAAGAAACATGAATTTATCAGTTTGAACAGTTGAAAACAGCGTTATACTATGTTTTTGCAAGTTTAAAACAGCAATTTTATCGTCATTTCTCATAAATAGCCGTTTCGCAAGAAAGAAACATGAATTTATCAGTTTAAATAGTTGAAAACAGCGTTACACTATGTTTTTGCAAGTTTAAAACAGCAATTTTATCGTCACTTCATATAAATCGCCGTTTCGCAAGAACGAAACATGAATTTATCAGTTTGAATAGTTGAAAACAGCGTTTTTCTATATTTTTGCAAGTTTAAAACAGCATTTTAAATACGTAAGTTAAGATTGTTGAAAACAGCGTTTTCTTGGTTTCGCTAGTTTAAAACAGGAGTTTCATCGTGATTTCACAAAAATCCACCGTTTCGAACGAAAGAAACAGGAATTTATCAGTTTGAATAGTGAAAACAGCGTTTTTCAATGTTTTTGCAAGTTTAAAACAGCAATTTTATCGTCATTTCTCATAAATCGCCGTTTCGCACGAAAGAAACAGAATTTATCAGTTTGAATAGTTTCAAAACAGCGTTTTTCTATGTTTTTGCAAGTTTAAAACAGTAATTTTATCGTCATTTCTCATAAATAGCCGTTTCGCAAGAAAGAAACATGAATTTGTCAGTTTGGATAGTTCAAAACAGCGTTTTCTATGTTTTTGCAAGTTTAAAACAGCAATTTTATCGTCATTTCTCATAAATCGCCGTTTCGCAAGAAATAAACATGAATTTATCAGTTTTAATAGTTGAAAACAGCGTTTTTCTATGTTTTTGCAAGTTCAAAACAGCAATTTTATAGTCATTTCTCATAAATCGCCGTTTTGCACGAAAGAAACATGAATTTATCAGTTTGAACAGTTGAAAACAGCGTTATACTATGTTTTTGCAAGTTTAAAACAGCAATTTTATCGTCATTTCTCATAAATAGCCGTTTCGCAAGAAAGAAACATGAATTTATCAGTTTAAATAGTTGAAAACAGCGTTACACTATGTTTTTGCAAGTTTAAAACAGCAATTTTATCGTCACTTCATATAAATCGCCGTTTCGCAAGAAAGAAACATGAATTTATCAGTTTGAATAGTTGAAAACAGCGTTTTTCTATATTTTTGCAAGTTTAAAACAGCATTTTAAATACGTAAGTTAAGATTGTTGAAAACAGCGTTTTCTTGGTTTCGCTAGTTTAAAACAGGAGTTTCATCGTGATTTCACAAAAATCCACCGTTTCGAACGAAAGAAACAGGAATTTATCAGTTTGAATAGTTGAAAACAGCGTTTTTCTTTGTTTTTGCAAGTTTAAAACAGCAATTTTATCGTCATTTCTCATAAATCGCCGGTTTGCACGGAAGAAACATGAATTTGTCAGTTTAATAGTTCAAAACAGCGTTCTTCAATGTTTTTGCAAGTTTAAAACAGCAATTTTATCGTCATTTCTTATAAATCGCCGTTTCGCAAGAAAGAAACATGAATTTATCAGTTTGAATAGTTGAAAACAGCGTTTTTCTATGTTTTTGCATGTTTAAAACAGCATTTTAAATACGTCAGTTAAGATTGTTGAAAACAGCGTTTTCTTGGTTTTTCTAGTTTAAAACAGCAGTTTTATCGTGATTTCACAAAAATCCACCGTTTCGAACGAAAGAAACAGGAATTTATCAGTTTAAATAGTTGAAAACAGCGTTTTTCAATGTTTTTGCAAGTTTAAAACAGCAATTTTATCGTCATTTCTCATAAATCGCCGTTTCGCACGAGAGAAACATGAATTTATCAGTTAGAATAGTTGAAAACAGCGTTTTTCTATGTTTTTGCAAGTTTAAACAGCAATTTTATCGTCATTTCTTATAAATCGCCGTTTCGCATGGAAGAAACATGAATTTATCAGTTTGAATAGTTGAAAACAGCGTTTTTCTATGTTTTTGCAAGTTTAAAACAGCAATTTTATCGTCATTTCTCTTAAATCGCCGTTTCGCACGGAAGAAACATGAATTTGTCAGTTTGAATAGTTGAAAACAGCGTTTTTCTTTGTTTTTGCAAGTTTAAAACAGCAATTTTATCGTCATTTCTCATAAATCGCCGGTTTGCACGGAAGAAACATGAATTTGTCAGTTTAATAGTTCAAAACAGCGTTTTCTATGTTTTTTAAAGTTTAAAACAGCATTTTAAATACGTCAGTTTAGATTGTTGAAATCAGCGTTTTCTTGGTTTTGCTAGTTTAAAACAGCAGTTTTATTGTGATTTCACAAAAATCCACCGTTTCGATCGAAAGAAACATGAATTTATCAGTTTGAATAGTTGAAAACAGCTTTTTCTATGTTTTTGCAAGTTCAAAACAGCAATTTTATAGTCATTTCTCATAAATCGCCGTTTTGCACGAAAGAAACATGAATTTATCAGTTTGAACAGTTGAAAACAGCGTTATTCTATGTTTTTGCAAGCTTAAAACAGCAATTTATCGTCATTTCTCATAAATCGCCGTTTCGCATGAAAAAAACATGAATTTGTCAGTTTGGATAGTTCAAAACAGCGTTTTCTATGTTTTTGCAAGTTTAAAACAGCATTTTAAATACGTCAGTTTAGATTGTTGAAAACAGCGTTTTCTTGGTTTTTCTAGTTTAAAACAGCAGTTTTATCGTGATTTCACAAAAATCTACCGCTTCGAACTAAAGAAACATGAATTTATCAGTTTAAATAGTTGAAAACAACGTTTTTCTATGTTTTTGCAATTTTAAAACAGCAATTTTATCGTCATTTCTCATAAATCGCCGTTTCGCACGAAAGAAACATGAATTTATCAGTTTAAATAGTTGAAAACAGCGTTTTTCTATGTTTTTTCAAGTTTAAAACAGCAATTTTATTGTCATTTCTCATAAAACGCCGATTTGCACGGAAGAAACATGAATTTGTCAGTTTGGATAGTTCAAAACAGCGTTTTCTATGTTTTTGCAAGTTTAAAACAGCATTTTAAATACGTCAGTTTAGATTGTTGAAAACAGCGTTTTCTTGGTTTTGCTAGTTTAAAACAGCAGTTTTATTGTGATTTCACAAAAATCCACCGTTTCGATCGAAAGAAACATGAATTTATCAGTTTGAATAGTTGAAAACAGCGTTTTTCAATGTTTTTGCAAGTTTAAAACAGCAATTTTATCGTCATTTCTCATATATCGCCGTTTCGCACGATAGAAACATGAATTTATCAGTTAGAATAGTTGAAAACAGCGTTTTTCTATGTTTTTGCAAGTTTAAACAGCAATTTTATCGTCATTTCTTATAAATCGCCGTTTCGCATGGAAGAAACATGAATTTATCAGTTTGAATAGTTGAAAACAGCGTTTTTCTATGTTTTTGCAAGTTTAAAACAGCAATTTTATCGTCATTTCTCTTAAATCGCCGTTTCGCACGGAAGAAACATGAATTTGTCAGTTTGAATAGTTGAAAACAGCGTTTTTCTTTGTTTTTGCAAGTTTAAAACAGCAATTTTATCGTCATTTCTCATAAATCGCCGGTTTGCACGGAAGAAACATGAATTTGTCAGTTTAATAGTTCAAAACAGCGTTTTCTATGTTTTTTCAAGTTTAAAACAGCATTTTAAATACGTCAGTTTAGATTGTTGAAATTTGCGTTTTCTTGGTTTTGCTAGTTTAAAACAGCAGTTTTATTGTGATTTCACAAAAATCCACCGTTTCGATCGAAAGAAACATGAATTTATCAGTTTGAATAGTTGAAAACAGCTTTTTCTATGTTTTTGCAAGTTCAAAACAGCAATTTTATAGTCATTTCTCATAAATCGCTGTTTTGCACGAAAGAAACATGAATTTATCAGTTTGAACAGTTGAAAACAGCGTTATTCTATGTTTTTGCAAGTTTAAAACAGCAATTTATCGTCATTTCTCATAAATCGCCGTTTCGCATGAAAAAAACATGAATTTGTCAGTTTGGATAGTTCAAAACAGCGTTTTCTATGTTTTTGCAAGTTTAAAACAGCATTTTAAATACGTCAGTTTAGATTGTTGAAAACAGCGTTTTCTTGGTTTTTCTAGTTTAAAACAGCAGTTTTATCGTGATTTCACAAAAATCTACCGCTTCGAACTAAAGAAACATGAATTTATCAGTTTAAATAGTTGAAAACAACGTTTTTCTATGTTTTTGCAATTTTAAAACAGCAATTTTATCGTCATTTCTCATAAATCGCCGTTTCGCACGAAAGAAACATGAATTTATCAGTTTAAATAGTTGAAAACAGCGTTTTTCTATGTTTTTTCAAGTTTAAAACAGCAATTTTATTGTCATTTCTCATAAATCGCCGTTTCGCACGAAAGAAACATGAATTTATCAGTTTAAATAGTTGAAAACAGCGTTTTTCTATGTTTTTTCAAGTTTAAAACAGCAATTTTATTGTGATTTCTCATAAATCGCCGTTTCGCACGAAAGAAACATGAATTTGTCAGTTTGGATAGTTCAAAACAGCGTTTTCTATGTTTTTGCAAGTTTAAATCAGCATTTTAAATACGTCAGTTTACATTGTTGAAAACAGCGTTTTCTTGGTTTTGCTAGTATAAAACAGCAGTTTTTTTGTGATTTCACAAAAATCCACCGTTTCGTTACGAAAGAAACATGAATTTATCAGTTTGAATAGTTGAAAACAGCGTTTTTCTATGTTTTTGCAAGTTTAAAACAGCAATTTTATCGTCACTTCATATAAATCGCCGTTTCGCAAGAAAGAAACATGAATTTATCAGTTTGAATAGTTGAAAACAGCGTTTTTCTATATTTTTGCAAGTTTAAAACAGCATTTTAAATACGTAAGTTAAGATTGTTGAAAACAGCGTTTTCTTGGTTTCGCTAGTTTAAAACAGGAGTTTCATCGTGATTTCACAAAAATCCACCGTTTCGAACGAAAGAAACAGGAATTTATCAGTTTGAATAGTTGAAAACAGCGTTTTTCAATGTTTTTGCAAGTTTAAAACAGCAATTTTATCGTCATTTTTCATAAATCGCCGTTTCGCACAGAAGAAACATGAATTTGTCAGTTTGAATAGTTGAAAACAGCGTTTTTCTTTGTTTTTGCAAGTTTAAAACAGCAATTTTATCGTCATTTCTCATAAATCGCCGGTTTGCACGGAAGAAACATGAATTTGTCAGTTTAATAGTTCAAAACAGCGTTCTTCAATGTTTTTGCAAGTTTAAAACAGCAATTTTATCGTCATTTCTTATAAATCGCCGTTTCGCAAGAAAGAAACATGAATTTATCAGTTTGAATAGTTGAAAACAGCGTTTTTCTATGTTTTTGCAAGTTTAAAACAGCATTTTAAATACGTCAGTTAAGATTGTTGAAAACAGCGTTTTCTTGGTTTTTCTAGTTTAAAACAGCAGTTTTATCGTGATTTCACAAAAATCCACCGTTTCGAACGAAAGAAACAGGAATTTATCAGTTTGAATAGTTGAAAACAGCGTTTTTCAATGTTTTTGCAAGTTTAAAACAGCAATTTTATCGTCATTTCTCATAAATCGCCGTTTCGCACGAGAGAAACATGAATTTATCAGTTAGAATAGTTGAAAACAGCGTTTTTCTATGTTTTTGCAAGTTTAAACAGCAATTTTATCGTCATTTCTTATAAATCGCCGTTTCGCATGGAAGAAACATGAATTTATCAGTTTGAATAGTTGAAAACAGCGTTTTTCTATGTTTTTGCAAGTTTAAAACAGCAATTTTATCGTCATTTCTCTTAAATCGCCGTTTCGCACGGAAGAAACATGAATTTGTCAGTTTGAATAGTTGAAAACAGCGTTTTTCTTTGTTTTTGCAAGTTTAAAACAGCAATTTTATCGTCATTTCTCATAAATCGCCGGTTTGCACGGAAGAAACATGAATTTGTCAGTTTAATAGTTCAAAACAGCGTTTTCTATGTTTTTTCAAGTTTAAAACAGCATTTTAAATACGTCAGTTTAGATTGTTGAAATCAGCGTTTTCTTGGTTTTGCTAGTTTAAAACAGCAGTTTTATTGTGATTTCACAAAAATCCACCGTTTCGATCGAAAGAAACATGAATTTATCAGTTTGAATAGTTGAAAACAGCTTTTTCTATGTTTTTGCAAGTTCAAAACAGCAATTTTATAGTCATTTCTCATAAATCGCCGTTTTGCACGAAAGAAACATGAATTTATCAGTTTGAACAGTTGAAAACAGCGTTATTCTATGTTTTTGCAAGTTTAAAACAGCAATTTATCGTCATTTCTCATAAATCGCCGTTTCGCATGAAAAAAACATGAATTTGTCAGTTTGGATAGTTCAAAACAGCGTTTTCTATGTTTTTGCAAGTTTAAAACAGCATTTTAAATACGTCAGTTTAGATTGTTGAAAACAGCGTTTTCTTGGTTTTTCTAGTTTAAAACAGCAGTTTTATCGTGATTTCACAAAAATCTACCGCTTCGAACTAAAGAAACATGAATTTATCAGTTTAAATAGTTGAAAACAACGTTTTTCTATGTTTTTGCAATTTTAAAACAGCAATTTTATCGTCATTTCTCATAAATCGCCGTTTCGCACGAAAGAAACATGAATTTATCAGTTTAAATAGTTGAAAACAGCGTTTTTCTATGTTTTTTCAAGTTTAAAACAGCAATTTTATTGTCATTTCTCATAAAACGCCGATTTGCACGGAAGAAACATGAATTTGTCAGTTTGGATAGTTCAAAACAGCGTTTTCTATGTTTTTGCAAGTTTAAAACAGCATTTTAAATACGTCAGTTTAGATTGTTGAAAACAGCGTTTTCTTGGTTTTGCTAGTTTAAAACAGCAGTTTTATTGTGATTTCACAAAAATCCACCGTTTCGATCGAAAGAAACATGAATTTATCAGTTTGAATAGTTGAAAACAGCGTTTTTCAATGTTTTTGCAAGTTTAAAACAGCAATTTTATCGTCATTTCTCATATATCGCCGTTTCGCACGAGAGAAACATGAATTTATCACTTAGAATAGTTGAAAACAGCGTTTTTCTATGTTTTTGCAAGTTTAAACAGCAATTTTATCGTCATTTCTTATAAATCGCCGTTTCGCATGGAAGAAACATGAATTTATCAGTTTGAATAGTTGAAAACAGCGTTTTTCTATGTTTTTGCAAGTTTAAAACATCAATTTTATCGTCATTTCTCTTAAATCGCCGTTTCGCACGGAAGAAACATGAATTTGTCAGTTTGAATAGTTGAAAACAGCGTTTTTCTTTGTTTTTGCAAGTTTAAAACAGCAATTTTATCGTCATTTCTCATAAATCGCCGGTTTGCACGGAAGAAACATGAATTTGTCAGTTTAATAGTTCAAAACAGCGTTTTCTATGTTTTTTCAAGTTTAAAACAGCATTTTAAATACGTCAGTTTAGATTGTTGAAATTTGCGTTTTCTTGGTTTTGCTAGTTTAAAACAGCAGTTTTATTGTGATTTCACAAAAATCCACCGTTTCGATCGAAAGAAACATGAATTTATCAGTTTGAATAGTTGAAAACAGCTTTTTCTATGTTTTTGCAAGTTCAAAACAGCAATTTTATAGTCATTTCTCATAAATCGCCGTTTTGCACGAAAGAAACATGAATTTATCAGTTTGAACAGTTGAAAACAGCGTTATTCTATGTTTTTGCAAGTTTAAAACAGCAATTTATCGTCATTTCTCATAAATCGCCGTTTCGCATGAAAAAAACATGAATTTGTCAGTTTGGATAGTTCAAAACAGCGTTTTCTATGTTTTTGCAAGTTTAAAACAGCATTTTAAATACGTCAGTTTAGATTGTTAAAAACAGCGTTTTCTTGGTTTTTCTAGTTTAAAACAGCAGTTTTATCGTGATTTCACAAAAATCTACCGCTTCGAACTAAAGAAACATGAATTTATCAGTTTAAATAGTTGAAAACAACGTTTTTCTATGTTTTTGCAATTTTAAAACAGCAATTTTATCGTCATTTCTCATAAATCGCCGTTTCGCACGAAAGAAACATGAATTTATCAGTTTAAATAGTTGAAAACAGCGTTTTTCTATGTTTTTTCAAGTTTAAAACAGCAATTTTATTGTCATTTCTCATAAAACGCCAATTTGCACGGAAGAAACATGAATTTGTCAGTTTGGATAGTTCAAAACAGCGTTTTCTATGCTTTTGCAAGTTTAAAACAGCATTTTAAATACGTCAGTTTAGATTGTTGAAAACAGCGTTTTCTTGGTTTTGCTAGTTTAAAACAGCAGTTTTATTGTGATTTCACAAAAATCCACCGTTTCGATCGAAAGAAACATGAATTTATCAGTTTGAATAGTTGAAAACAGCGTTTTTCTATGTTTTTGCAAGTTTAAAACAGCAATTTTATCGTCATTTCTCATAAATCGACGTTTCGCACGAAAGAAACAGAATTTATCAGTTTGAATAGTTTCAAAACAGCGTTTTTCTATGTTTTTGCATGTTTAAAACAGCAATTTTATCGTCATTTCTCATAAATCGCCGTTTCGCAAGAAAGAAACATGAATTTGTCAGTTTGAATAGTTGAAAACAGCGTTTTTCTATGTTTTTGCAAGTTTAAAACAGTAATTTTATCGCCATTTCTCATAAATAGCCGTTTCGCAAGAAAGAATCATGAATTTGTCAGTTTGGATAGTTCAAAACAGCGTTTTCTATGTTTTTGCAAGTTTAAAACAGCAATTTTATCGTCATTTCTCATAAATCGCCGTTTCGCAAGAAATAAACATGAATTTATCAGTTTTAATAGTTGAAAACAGCGTTTTTCTATGTTTTTGCAAGTTCAAAACAGCAATTTTATAGTCATTTTTCATAAATCGCCGTTTTGCACGAAAGAAACATGAATTTATCAGTTTGAACAGTTGAAAACAGCGTTATTCTATGTTTTTGCAAGTTTAAAACAGCAATTTTATCGTCATTTCTCATAAATAGCCGTTTCTCAAGAAAGAAACATGAATTTATTAGTTTAAATAGTTGAAAACAGCGTTTTTCTATGTTTTTGCAAGTTTAAAACAGCAATTTTATAGTCATTTCTCTTAAATCGCCGTTTCGCACAAAAGAAACATGAATTTCTCAGTTTGAACAGTTGAAAACAGCGTTATTCTATGTCTTTGCAAGTTTAAAACAGCAATTTTATCGTCATTTCTCATAAATCGCCGTTTCGCACGAAAGAAACATGAATTTGTCAGTTTGGATAGTTCAAAACAGCGTTTTCTATGTTTTTGCAAGTTTAAAACAGCAATTTTATCGTCATTTCTCATAAATCGCCGTTTCGCACGGAAGAAACATGAATTTGTCAGTTTGTATATTTGAAAACAGCGTTTTTCTATATTTTTGCAAGTTTAAAACAGCATTTTAAATACGTAAGTTAAGATTGTTGAAAACAGCGTTTTCTTGGTTTCGCTAGTTTAAAACAGCAGTTTCATCGTGATATCACAAAAATCCACCGTTTCGAACGAAAGAAACAGGAATTTATCAGTTTGAATAGTTGAAAACAGCGTTTTTCAATGTTTTTGCAAGTTTAAAACAGCAATTTTATCGTCATTTCTCATAAATCGCCGTTTCGCACGGAAGAAACATGAATTTGTCAGTTTGTATATTTGAAAACAGCGTTTTTCTATATTTTTGCAAGTTTAAAACAGCATTTTAAATACGTAAGTTAAGATTGTTGAAAACAGCGTTTTCTTGGTTTCGCTAGTTTAAAACAGCAGTTTCATCGTGATATCACAAAAATCCACCGTTTCGAACGAAAGAAACAGGAATTTATCAGTTTGAATAGTTGAAAACAGCGTTTTTCAATGTTTTTGCAAGTTTAAAACAGCAATTTTATCGTCATTTCTCATAAATCGCCGTTTCGCACGGAAGAAACATGAATTTGTCAGTTTGAATAGTTGAAAACAGCGTTTTTCTTTGTTTTTGCAAGTTTAAAACAGCAATTTTATCGTCATTTCTCATAAATCGCCGATTTGCACGGAAGAAACATGAATTTGTCAGTTTAATAGTTCAAAACAGCGTTCTTCAATGTTTTTGCAAGTTTAAAACAGCAATTTTATCGTCATTTCTTATAAATCGCCGTTTCGCAAGAAAGAAACATGAATTTATCAGTTTGAATAGTTGAAAACAGCGTTTTTCTATGTTTTTGCAAGTTTAAAACAGCATTTTAAATACGTCAGTTAAGATTGTTGAAAACAGCGTTTTCTTGGTTTTTCTAGTTTAAAACAGCAGTTTTATCGTTATTTCACAAAAATCCACCGTTTCGAACGAAAGAAACAGGAATTTATCAGTTTGAATAGTTGAAAACAGCGTTTTTCAATGTTTTTGCAAGTTTAAAACAGCAATTTTATCGTCATTTCTCATAAATCGCCGTTTCGCACGAGAGAAACATGAATTTATCAGTTAGAATAGTTGAAAACAGCGTTTTTCTATGTTTTTGCAAGTTTAAACAGCAATTTTATCGTCATTTCTTATAAATCGCCGTTTCGCATGGAAGAAACATGAATTTATCAGTTTGAATAGTTGAAAACTGCGTTTTTCTATGTTTTTGCAAGTTTAAAACAGCAATTTTATCGTCATTTCTCTTAAATCGCCGTTTCGCACGGAAGAAACATGAATTTGTCAGTTTGAATAGTTGAAAACAGCGTTTTTCTTTGTTTTTGCTAGTTTAAAACAGCAATTTTATCGTCATTTCTCATAAATAGCCGGTTTGTACGGAAGAAACATGAATTTGTCAGTTTAATAGTTCAAAACAGCGTTTTCTATGTTTTTGCAAGTTTAAAACAGCATTTTAAATACGTCAGTTTGGATTGTTGAAATCAGCGTTTTCTTGGTTTTGCTAGTTTAAAACAGCAGTTTTATTGTGATTTCACAAAAATCCACCGTTTCGATCGAAAGAAACATGAATTTATCAGTTTGAATAGTTGAAAACAGCTTTTTCTATGTTTTTGCAAGTTCAAAACAGCAATTTTATAGTCATTTCTAATTAATCGCCGTTTTGCACGAAAGAAACATGAATTTATCAGTTTGAACAGTTGAAAACAGCGTTATTTTATGTTTTTGCAAGTTTAAAACAGCAATTTATCGTCATTTCTCATAAATCGCCGTTTCGCATGAAAGAAACATGAATTTGTCAGTTTGGATAGTTCAAAACAGCGTTTTCTATGTTTTTGCAAGTTTAAAACAGCATTTTAAATACGTCAGTTTAGATTGTTGAAATCAGCGTTTTCTTGGTTTTGCTAGTTTAAAACAGCAGTTTTATTGTGATTTCACAAAAATCCACCGTTTCGATCGAAAGAAACATGAATTTATCAGTTTGAATAGTTGAAAACAGCTTTTTCTATGTTTTTGCAAGTTCAAAACAGCAATTTTATTGTCATTTCTCATAAAACGCCGATTTGCACGGAAGAAACATGAATTTGTCAGTTTGGATAGTTCAAAACAGCGTTTTCTATGTTTTTGCAAGTTTAAAACAGCATTTTAAATACGTCAGTTTAGATTGTTGAAAACAGCGTTTTCTTGGTTTTGCAGTTTAAAACAGCAGTTTTATTGTGATTTCACAAAGATCCACCGTTTCGATCGAAAGAAACATGAATTTATCAGTTTGAATAGTTGAAAACAGCGTTTTTCTATGTTTTTGCAAGTTTAAAACAGCAATTTTATCGTCATTTCTCATAAATCGCCGTTTCGCACGAAAGAAACATGAATTTATCAGTTTGAATAGTTTCAAAACAGCGTTTTTCTATGTTTTTGCATGTTTAAAACAGCAATTTTATCTTCATTTCTCATAAATCGCCGTTTCGCAAGAAAGAAACATGAATTTGTCAGTTTGAATAGTTGAAAACAGCGTTTTTCTATGTTTTTGCAAGTTTAACATACATACATACATACATAACGTCACGCTATGTCCCACTTAGTGGGGTAGCACGAACCCAGAAAAACAGTCAACCAACAATCAGTCTCCTCCAAACATTCCTATCCTGACACACCACTTTCGCCTCGTCCACATTCATAGTGCGATTCATACATGCTCGTTTATTCTTCACACTCGGAATCATTCGTTCACGCAACAAACCATCAATCATACCCAACCAGGTATTCCTCGGACGCCCGCGCAATCGGTCACCTTCAATCTCACCCACATATATTAGTTTCACCAACCTTTCATTCGACATTCGCTCAACATGTCCAAACCACCTCAACTGACTCACTCCCACTTTCTTAACAACATTCTTCTCAATCTCACACTCACCATACACCAATGTATTCCGTATATGATCACGTCTCGTATACCCACATACTCCTCTCAAATATCTCATTTCCACAGCAGCTATACGTCGTTCATGCTTCTTCATCCACACCCAACATTCAGAACCATACATCAATGTAGGCACTAACACACCATTATAAACACTCAATCGAGCATCTCTAGATACATTCACGTTTCGAGCAAATGTACCCAGAGCACCCAATACCTTGCACCCTGCAGACACTCGCCTTTCAATCTCCCGGTCAATACGTCCATCCCTCGAGAACATACTACCCAAATATACAAATTCATTCACTTGTTCCAGTCTCACACCATTCACTGAAACATTACAATCAGTCACCAAATCATTCTTCTCAAACACCAACACTTTACATTTATCGACATTCAATAGCAGATTTAAACCTTTCCCTACTTCATTTATGCTCACAATCATTCTTCTCAATTGCTCCTCAGTTTCACCCAACACAACAACATCATCCGCATAAGCTAACGCAGGCACTATACGTCCACCAATACGTACACCATCCGTTCCATTCAATGCCTTTCGTAACAACACATCCATATACAAATTAAACAACCAAGGAGACATTCCACAACCCTGTTTCACACCAACATCTATACGAAACCAATCACTCAATCTACCATCAACTCTCACCGCAGCCTCACTTCCTTCATACAACGCTCGAATCGCTCCCAACAAATTACCATCCACACCGTACTCTACAAGTACATCCCACATAGTCTCTCGAAGAACACTGTCATACGCTTTCTTTAAATCGAGAAAGCCACAGAACACCTTTTTGTTCTTATCAAGTGACTTCTCAACAATCATTCGAAGAGAAAACAATTGATCTACACAACCTCTCTCAGGCAAAAAACCTCCTTGCATACCACTTAACTTCGAAATTGTTAAGGCTCGCACCTTATGAATTAATATTTTTCCATACAACTTCCCTACCACACTCAATAAACTTATCGCTCGAAAATTTGTACATTCACTCGAACTGCCTTTGCCTTTAAATAAAGGACAAATAACAGCACGTTTCCAATCATCAGGAGCCACGCACCGTTTCAAACAAAATCTGAACAAATAAACTAACCAATCAAATAATCTTTCACCACCATATTTCAACATTTCATTTGTTATGCCATCCAAACCGGGAGCCTTACCATTCTTTAGACGCATCAATGCAAAGCTGACATCACCTTCATCTATATCCCATTCAATGTTTCTAGCATTTCTTGCATTTCCTCCCCTATTATTCACTCCATTTACACCACCATACAATTCCTTAAAATACTCACACCATCTATTCCTAACATGTGACTCATTCCACAACAACTCACCATTCGCACTCTTAATTGCTTTCACTGGTCTTGTACTCCCACCTCTCAATCTCTTTACAGTCTGCCAAAACATTCTCTTATTCATACTAAAATCATTCGTTAATCTTTCACTCATCAATTCATCGAAACGTGCCTTACTTTCTCTTACGACTCTCTTAACACATTTATTCTTCCTCTTGTATTCCATCAGGCATTCATCACGCAAAGTTCCTGGTACATCCTTCACATTCAAAAATCTCAAATACGCCCTCTTTTTCTCCTCAATCGCTTCTTTCACTTCTTCATTCCACCATGCATTCCTCGAACGACAGCCTAACTTACATTCACCACAAATTTCTTTCGCACATTGAAGGACAATGCCCTTAAATTTCACCCAAACATCATTTATGCAACAATCAAAATTAGGCTCACATTCAGGCAAAGATTCGTTCAATTTCTCTACAAATAACCCTCGAACATCCTCATTCTGCAAAACATTAGATTTCACACGAAACAAGCTCCCAGAACCTTGTACTCTCATTCTCCAACATTTACCTAGACGTATACGCGACACAACCAAATAATGGTCATTCGTTCCAAGCTCAGCCCCTCTTTTCACACGCGTATCAACAACCAAACTCCTCAAGCGCTCATCATACAAAACAAAATCAATCACACTACGTCTATTCGTACTTACATTCTCCCATGTATATATATGAGCTAACTTATGCTTAAAAATGGAATTGGATATGAAGAGGTTCCGCTCCATACAAAAAGAGACTATTTTCCTACCGTTATCATTCACTCTAGAATCCCCAAATTTACCTAACACGCTACCAGACACACTACTCTTTACACCCACCCAACCATTCAAATCACCACAAACAATCACTTTCTCGCCAGGATCACACGCATCAATCACGCTATCTAACAAATTCCAAAATTGATCCTTTGCAAGATCACTTTCAGATTCAGTTGGGCCGTAAACGGACACAACGAAGATTCTATGAAAGCCTACCTTTAATCTGCACCATAAAATTCTTTCCGAAACACAACCATAATTTCTAATACATGCTTTCATTCGTTCACTTACAACCATACCCACACCATGTTTCGCTCTAGCATTCGTACACACACCCGACCATAAACAAAACATTCCATCCACTTCTTCCTCGCCACAACCTTTCTGCATCGTTTCACTCACACATAAAACATCCACATTATACGTACGCATTGCAGACATCAATTCATTTTTCTTTCCATTTATACCTCTGACATTCCACGTAGCAAACTTACATTCATCAAACTTCGCCCATTTATTCTTCATTTTCACAAAATGAAAGATTGAAAAAGAAACGGGTTCTCTCGGTACAAGAGTAGGAGTCAAGGTAGCTTACCAGGCTTATCCTTGATAAAGAAAGAAAAGTAATAAATTATAACATATACACTCAAATATACGTTTACATAACCGTAACTATCCCGTAACCAATGTAAATAAAATGAAAAAACGTCAAAAAATTATGCAAAATTATAAAAATTAACCTAAACTTGAATATAAATGAAAGATAATACTTAGCTTTATTATATGTGAGGTGCTGAAACCAAATATCAGTAAATCTCAGTAGAAGAAGGCGAAAAACCCAGTCAAAAATCAAAAATTGGACCAGATGACAGGAACGCACCTACTTCTGTTCCACCGCACACTAATCAAGTTTAAAACAGTAATTTTATCGTCATTTCTCATAAATAGCCGTTTCGCAAGAAAGAAACATGAATTTGTCAGTTTGGATAGTTCAAAACAGCGTTTTCTATGTTTTTGCAAGTTTAAAACAGCAATTTTATCGTCATTTCTCATAAATCGCCGTTTCGCAAGAAATAAACATGAATTTATCAGTTTTAATAGTTGAAAACAGCGTTTTTCTATGTTTTTGCAAGTTCAAAACAGCAATTTTATAGTCATTTCTCATAAATCGCCGTTTTGCACGAAAGAAACATGAATTTATCAGTTTGAACAGTTGAAAACAGCGTTATTTGATGTTTTTGCAAGTTTAAAACAGCAATTTTATCGTCATTTCTCATAAATAGCCGTTTCGCAAGAAAGAAACATGAATTTATCAGTTTAAATAGTTGAAAACAGCGGTTTTCTATGTTTTTGCAAGTTTAAAACAGCAATTTTATAGTCATTTCTCTTAAATCGCCGTTTCGCACAAAAGAAACATGAATTTATCAGTTTGAACAGTTGAAAACAGCGTTATTCTATGTCTTTGCAAGTTTAAAACAGCAATTTTATCGTCATTTCTCATAAATCGCCGTTTCGCACGAAAGAAACATGAATTTGTCAGTTTGGATAGTTCAAAACAGCGTTTTCTATGTTTTTGCAAGTTTAAATCAGCATTTTAAATACGTCAGTTTACATTGTTGAAAACAGCGTTTTCTTGGTTTTGCTAGTATAAAACAGCAGTTTTATCGTGATTTCACAAAAATCCACCGTTTCGTTACGAAAGAAACATGAATTTATCAGTTTGAATAGTTGAAAACAGCGTTTTTCAATGTTTTTGCAAGTTTAAAACAGCAATTTTTTCGTCATTTCTCATAAATCGCCGTATCGCACGAGAGAAACATGAATTTATCAGTTAGAATAGTTGAAACAGCGTTTTTCTATGTTTTTGCAAGTTTAAACAGCAATTTTATCGTCATTTCTTATAAATCGCCGTTTCGAATGGAAGAAACATGAATTTATCAGTTTGAATAGTTGAAAACAGCGTTTTTCTATGTTTTTGCAAGTTTAAAACAGCAATTTTATCGTCATTTCTCTTAAATCGCCGTTTCGCACGGAAGAAACATGAATTTGTCAGTTTGAATAGTTGAAAACAGCGTTTTTCTTTGTTTTTGCAAGTTTAAAACAGCAATTTTATCGTCATTTCTCATAAATCGCCGGTTTGCACGGAAGAAACATGAATTTGTCAGTATAATAGTTCAAAACAGCGTTTTCTATGTTTTTGCAAGTTTAAAACAGCATTTTAAATACGTCAGTTTAGATTGTTGAAAACAGCGTTTTCTTGGTTTTGCTAGTTTAAAACAGCAGTTTTATCGTGATTTCACAAAAATCCACCGTTTCGAACGAAAGATACATGAATTTATCAATTTGAATAGTTGAAAACAGCGTTTTTTTATGTTTTTGCAAATTTAAAACAGCAATTTTATCAACATTTCTCATAAATCGCCGTTTCGCACGAAAGAAACATGAATTTATCAGTTTGAATAGTTGAAAACAGCGTTTTTCTATGTTTTCGCAAGTTTAAAACAGCAAATTTATCGTCTTTTCTCATTAATCTCCGTTTCGCACGAAAGAAACATGAATTTATCAGTTTGAATAGTTGAAAACAGCGTTTTTCTATGTTTTTGCAAGTTTAAAAGAGCAATTTTCATTTCTCATAAATCGCCGGTTCGCACGAAAGAAACATGAATTTATCAGTTTGAACAGTGGAAAACAGCGTTTTTCTATGTTTTTGCAAGTTTAAAACAGCAATTTTATCGTCATTTCTCATAAATCGCCGTTTCGCACGAAAGAAACATGAATTTATCAGTTTGAGTAGTTGAAAATTGCGTTTTTCTATGTTTTTGCAAGTTTAAAACAGCAATTTTATCGTCATTTCTCATAAATCGCCGTTTCGCACGGAAGATACATAAATTTGTTAGTTTGAATAGTTGAAAACAGCGTTTTTCTATGTTTTTGCATGTTTAAAACAGCAAGTTTAAATCAGCATTTTAAATACGTCAGTTTAGATTGTTGAAAACAGCGTTTTCTTGGTTTTGCTAGTATAAAACAGCAGTTTTATCGTGATTTCACAAAAATCCACCGTTTCGAACGAAAGAAACATGAATTTATCAGTTTAAATAGTTTAAAACAGCGTTTTTCTATGTTTTTGCAAGTTTAAAACAGCAATTTTATCGTCATTTCTCATAAATCGCCGTTTCGCAAGAAAGAAACATGAATTTATCAGTTTGAATAGTTGAAAACAGCGTTTTTCTATGTTTTTGCAAGTTTAAAACAGCATTTTAAATACGTCAGTTAAGATTGTTGAAAACAGCGTTTTCTTGGTTTTGCTAGTTTAAAACAGCAGTTTTATCGTGATTTCACAAAAATCCACCGTTTCGAACGAAAGAAGCAGGAATTTATCAGTTTGAATAGTTGAAAACAGCGTTTTTCAATGTTTTTGCAAGTTTAAAACAGCAATTTTATCGTCATTTCTCATAAATCGCCGTTTTGCACAAGAGAAACATGAATTTATCAGTTAGAATAGTTGAAAACAGCGTTCTTCTATGTTTTTGCAAGTTTAAACAGCAATTTTATCATCATTTCTCATTAATCTCCGTTTCGCACGAAAGAAACATGAATTTATCAGTTTGAATAGTTGAAAACAGCGTTTTTCTATGTTTTTGCAAGTTTAAAAGAGCAATTTTCATTTCTCATAAATCGCCGGTTCGCACGAAAGAAACATGAATTTATCAGTTTGAACAGTGGAAAACAGCGTTTTTCTATGTTTTTGCAAGTTTAAAACAGCAATTTTATCATCATTTCTCATTAATCGCCGTTTCGCATGGAAGAAACATGAATTTATCAGTTTAAATAGTTTAAAACAGCGTTTTTCTATGTTTTTGCAAGTTTAAACAGCAATTTTATCGTCATTTCTTATAAATCGCCGTTTCGCATGGAAGAAACATGAATTTATCAGTTTGAATAGTTGAAAACAGCGTTTTTCTATGTTTTTGCAAGTTTAAAACAGCAATTTTATCGTCATTTCTCTTAAATCGCCGTTTCGCACGGAAGAAACATGAATTTGTCAGTTTGAATAGTTGAAAACAGCGTTTTTCTTTGTTTTTGCTAGTTTAAAACAGCAATTTTATCGTCATTTCTCATAATTAGCCGGTTTGTACGGAAGAAACATGAATTTGTCAGTTTAATAGTTCAAAACAGCGTTTTCTATGTTTTTGCAAGTTTAAAACAGCATTTTAAATACGTCAATTTAGATTGTTGAAATCAGCGTTTTCTTGGTTTTGCTAGTTTAAAACAGCAGTTTTATTGTGATTTCACAAAAATCCACCGTTTCGATCGAAAGAAACATGAATTTATCAGTTTAAATAGTTGAAAACAGCTTTTTCTATGTTTTTGCAAGTTCAAAACAGCAATTTTATAGTCATTTCTCATTAATCGCCGTTTTGCACGAAAGAAACATGAATTTATCAGTTTGAACAGTTGAAAACAGCGTTATTTTATGTTTTTGCAAGTTTAAAACAGCAATTTATCGTCATTTCTCATAAATCGCCGTTTCGCATGAAAGAAACATGAATTTGTCAGTTTGGATAGTTCAAAACAGCGTTTTCTATGTTTTTGCAAGTTTAAAACAGCATTTTAAATACGTCAGTTTAGATTGTTGAAATCAGCGTTTTCTTGGTTTTGCTAGTTTAAAACAGCAGTTTTATTGTGATTTCACAAAAATCCACCGTTTCGATCGAAAGAAACATGAATTTATCAGTTTGAATAGTTGAAAACAGCTTTTTCTATGTTTTTGCAAGTTCAAAACAGCAATTTTATTGTCATTTCTCATAAAACGCCGATTTGCACGGAAGAAACATGAATTTGTCAGTTTGGATAGTTCAAAACAGCGTTTTCTATGTTTTTGCAAGTTTCAAACAGCATTTTAAATACGTCAGTTTAGATTGTTGAAAACAGCGTTTTCTTGGTTTTGCTAGTTTAAAACAGCAGTTTTATTGTGATTTCACAAAAATCCACCGTTTCGATCGAAAGAAACATGAATTTATCAGTTTGAATAGTTGAAAACAGCGTTTTTCTATGTTTTTGCAAGTTTAAAACAGCAATTTTATCGTCATTTCTCATAAATCGCCGTTTCGCACGAAAGAAACATGAATTTATCAGTTTGAATAGTTTCAAAACAGCGTTTTTCTATGTTTTTGCATGTTTAAAACAGCAATTTTATCGTCATTTTCATAAATCGCCGTTTCGCAAGAAAGAAACTTGAATTTGTCAGTTTGAATAGTTGAAAACAGCGTTTTTCTATGTTTTTGCAAGTTTAAAACAGTAATTTTATCGTCATTTCTCATAAATAGCCGTTTCGCAGGAAAGAAACATGAATTTGTCAGTTTGGATAGTTCAAAACAGCGTTTTCTATGTTTTTGCAAGTTTAAAACAGCAATTTTATCGTCATTTCTCATAAATCGCCGTTTCGCAAGAAATAAACATGAATTTATCAGTTTTAATAGTTGAAAACAGCGTTTTTCTATGTTTTTGCAAGTTCAAAACAGCAATTTTATAGTCATTTCTCATAAATCGCCGTTTTGCACGAAAGAAACATGAATTTATCAGTTTGAACAGTTGAAAACAGCGTTATTTGATGTTTTTGCAAGTTTAAAACAGCAATTTTATCGTCATTTCTCATAAATAGCCGTTTCGCAAGAAAGAAACATGAATTTATCAGTTTAAATAGTTGAAAACAGCGTTTTTCTATGTTTTTGCAAGTTTAAAACAGCAATTTTATAGTCATTTCTCTTAAATCGCCGTTTCGCACAAAAGAAACATGAATTTATCAGTTTGGATAGTTCAAAACAGCGTTTTCTATGTTTTTGCAAGTTTAAATCAGCATTTTAAATACGTCAGTTTACATTGTTGAAAACATAAATAGCCGGTTTGTACGGAAGAAACATGAATTTGTCAGTTTAATAGTTCAAAACAGCGTTTTCTATGTTTTTGCAAGTTTAAAACAGCATTTTAAATACGTCAGTTTAGATTGTTGAAATCAGCGTTTTCTTGGTTTTCCTAGTTTAAAACAGCAGTTTTATTGTGATTTCACAAAAATCCACCGTTTCGATCGAAAGAAACATGAATTTATCAGTTTAAATAGTTGAAAACAGCTTTTTCTATGTTTTTGCAAGTTCAAAACAGCAATTTTATAGTCATTTCTCATTAATCGCCGTTTTGCACGAAAGAAACATGAATTTATCAGTTTGAACAGTTGAAAACAGCGTTATTTTATGTTTTTGCAAGTTTAAAACAGCAATTTATCGTCATTTCTCATAAATCGCCGTTTCGCATGAAAGAAACATGAATTTGTCAGTTTGGATAGTTCAAAACAGCGTTTTCTATGTTTTTGCAAGTTTAAAACAGCATTTTAAATACGTCAGTTTAGATTGTTGAAATCAGCGTTTTCTTGGTTTTGCTAGTTTAAAACAGCAGTTTTATTGTGATTTCACAAAAATCCACCGTTTCGATCGAAAGAAACATGAATTTATCAGTTTGAATAGTTGAAAACAGCTTTTTCTATGTTTTTGCAAGTTCAAAACAGCAATTTTATTGTCATTTCTCATAAAACGCCGATTTGCACGGAAGAAACATGAATTTGTCAGTTTGGATAGTTCAAAACAGCGTTTTCTATGTTTTTGCAAGTTTAAAACAGCATTTTAAATACGTCAGTTTAGATTGTTGAAAACAGCGTTTTCTTGGTTTTGCTAGTTTAAAACAGCAGTTTTATTGTGATTTCACAAAAATCCACCGTTTCGATCGAAAGAAACATGAATTTATCAGTTTGAATAGTTGAAAACAGCGTTTTTCTATGTTTTTGCAAGTTTAAAACAGCAATTTTATCGTCATTTCTCATAAATCGCCGTTTCGCACGAAAGAAACATGAATTTATCAGTTTGAATAGTTTCAAAACAGCGTTTTTCTATGTTTTTGCATGTTTAAAACAGCAATTTTATCGTCATTTCTCATAAATCGCTGTTTCGCAAGAAAGAAACTTGAATTTGTCAGTTTGAATAGTTGAAAACAGCGTTTTTCTATGTTTTTGCAAGTTTAAAACAGTAATTTTATCGTCATTTCTCATAAATAGCCGTTTCGCAGGAAAGAAACATGAATTTGTCAGTTTGGATAGTTCAAAACAGCGTTTTCTATGTTTTTGCAAGTTTAAAACAGCAATTTTATCGTCATTTCTCATAAATCGCCGTTTCGCAAGAAATAAACATGAATTTATCAGTTTTAATAGTTGAAAACAGCGTTTTTCTATGTTTTTGCAAGTTCAAAACAGCAATTTTATAGTCATTTCTCATAAATCGCCGTTTTGCACGAAAGAAACATGAATTTATCAGTTTGAACAGTTGAAAACAGCGTTATTTGATGTTTTTGCAAGTTTAAAACAGCAATTTTATCGTCATTTCTCATAAATAGCCGTTTCGCAAGAAAGAAACATGAATTTATTAGTTTAAATAGTTGAAAACAGCGTTTTTCTATGTTTTTGCAAGTTTAAAACAGCAATTTTATAGTCATTTCTCTTAAATCGCCGTTTCGCACAAAAGAAACATGAATTTATCAGTTTGAACAGTTGAAAACAGCGTTATTCTATGTCTTTGCAAGTTTAAAACAGCAATTTTATCGTCATTTCTCATAAATCGCCGTTTCGCACGAAAGAAACATGAATTTGTCAGTTTGGATAGTTCAAAACAGCGTTTTCTATGTTTTTGCAAGTTTAAATCAGCATTTTAAATACGTCAGTTTACATTGTTGAAAACAGCGTTTTCTTGGTTTTGCTAGTATAAAACAGCAGTTTTATCGTGATTTCACAAAAATCCACCGTTTCGTTACGAAAGAAACATGAATTTATCAGTTTGAATAGTTGAAAACTGCGTTTTTCAATGTTTTTGCAAGTTTAAAACAGCAATTTTTTCGTCATTTCTCATAAATCGCCGTTTCGCACGAGAGAAACATGAATTTATCAGTTAGAATAGTTGAAACAGCGTTTTTCTATGTTTTTGCAAGTTTAAACAGAAATTTTATCGTCATTTCTTATAAATCGCCGTTTCGAATGGAAGAAACATTAATTTGTCAGTTTGAATAGTTGAAAACAGCGTTTTTCTTTGTTTTTGCAAGTTTAAAACAGCAATTTTATCGTCATTTCTCATAAATCGCCGGTTTGCACGGAAGAAACATGAATTTGTCAGTATAATAGTTCAAAACAGCGTTTTCTATGTTTTTGCAAGTTTAAAACAGCATTTTAAATACGTCAGTTTAGATTGTTGAAAACAGCGTTTTCTTGGTTTTGCTAGTTTAAAACAGCAGTTTTATCGTGATTTCACAAAAATCCACCGTTTCGAACGAAAGATACATGAATTTATCAATTTGAATTGTTGAAAACAGCGTTTTTTCATGTTTTTGCAAATTTAAAACAGCAATTTTATCAACATTTCTCATAAATCGCCGTTTCGCACGAAAGAAACATGAATTTATCAGTTTGAATAGTTGAAAACAGCGTTTTTCTATGTTTTCGCAAGTTTAAAACAGCAAATTTATCGTCTTTTCTCATTAATCTCTGTTTCGCACGAAAGAAACATGAATTTATCCGTTTGAATAGTTGAAAACAGCGTTTTTCTATGTTTTTGCAAGTTTAAAAGAGCAATTTTCATTTCTCATAAATCGCCGGTTCGCACGAAAGAAACATGAATTTATCAGTTTGAACAGTAGAAAACAGCGTTTTTCTATGTTTTTGCAAGTTTAAAACAGCAATTTTATCGTCATTTCTCATAAATCGCCGTTTCGCACGAAAGAAACATGAATTTATCAGTTTGAGTAGTTGAAAATTGCGTTTTTCTATGTTTTTGCAAGTTTAAAACAGCAATTTTATCGTCATTTCTCATAAATCGCCGTTTCGCACGGAAGATACATAAATTTGTTAGTTTGAATAGTTGAAAACAGCGTTTTTCTATGTTTTTGCATGTTTAAAACAGCAAGTTTAAATCAGCATTTTAAATACGTCAGTTTAGATTGTTGAAAACAGCGTTTTCTTGGTTTTGCTAGTATAAAACAGCAGTTTTATCGTGATTTCACAAAAATCCACCGTTTCGAACGAAAGAAACATGAATTTATCAGTTTAAATAGTTTAAAACAGCGTTTTTCTATGTTTTTGCAAGTTTAAAACAGCAATTTTATCGTCATTTCTCATAAATCGCCGTTTCGCAAGAAAGAAACATGAATTTATCAGTTTGAATAGTTGAAAACAGCGTTTTTCTATGTTTTTGCAAGTTTAATACCATTTTCCTCAGAGATTTTTAACACTACTCTCATAATGTCATTGTCTCTACGTGATATAGCATCTGTAAGTATTGTATGAGTTTCTTCCCGACCATCTGAATGTTTTGTGGTCATTTCTTCATTCAGAACTTCCTTTAATAGTTTTTGTTTTTTGCATTTTAAATACGTCAGTTAAGATTGTTGAAAACAGCGTTTTCTTGGTTTTGCTAGTTTAAAACAGCAGTTTTATCGTGATTTCACAAAAATCCACCGTTTCGAACGAAAGAAGCAGGAATTTATCAGTTTGAATAGTTGAAAACAGCGTTTTTCAATGTTTTTGCAAGTTTAAAACAGCAATTTTATCGTCATTTCTCATAAATCGCCGTTTTGCACAAGAGAAACATGAATTTATCAGTTAGAATAGTTGAAAACAGCGTTCTTCTATGTTTTTGCAAGTTTAAACAGCAATTTTATCATCATTTCTCATTAATCGCCGTTTCGCATGGAAGAAACATGAATTTATCAGTTTGAATAGTTTAAAACAGCGTTTTTCTATGTTTTTGCAAGTTTAAAACAGCAATTTTATCGTCATTTCTCTTAAATCGCCGTTTCGCACGGAAGAAACACGAATTTGTCAGTTTGAATAGTTGAAAACAGCGTTTTTCTTTGTTTTTGCAAGTTTAAAACAGCAATTTTATCGTCATTTCTCATAAATCGCCGGTTTGCACGGAAGAAACATGAATTTGTCAGTTTAATAGTTCAAAACAGCGTTTTCTATGTTTTTGCAAGTTTAAAACAGCATTTTAAATTACATCAGTTTAGATTGTTGAAAACAGCGTTTTCTTGGTTTTATTACTTTAAAACAGCAGTTTTATCGTGATTTCACAAAAATCCACCGTTTCGAACGAAAGAAACATGAATTTATCAATTTGAATAATTGAAAACAGCGTTTTTTTATGTTTTTGCAAATTTAAAACAGCAATTTTATAAACATTTCTCATTAATCGCCGTTTCGCACGAAAGAAACATGAATTTATCAGTTTGAATAGTTGAAAACAGCGTTTTTCTATGTTTTTGCAAGTTTAAAAGAGCAATTTTCATTTCTCATAAATCGCCGTTTCGCACGAAAGAAACATAAATTTATCAGTTTGAACAGTTGAAAACAGCGTTATTCTATGTCTTTGCAAGTTTAAAACAGCAATTTTATCGTCATTTCTCATAAATCGCCGTTTCGCACAAAAGAAACATGAATTTGTCAGTTTGGATAGTTCAAAACAGCGTTTTCTATGTTTTTGCAAGTTTAAATCAGCATTTTAAATACGTCAGTTTAGATTGTTGAAAACAGCGTTTTCTTGGTTTTGCTAGTATAAAACAGCAGTTTTATCGTGATTTCACAAAAATCCACCGTTTCGAACGAAAGAAACATGAATTTATCAGTTTGAATAGTTGAAAACAACGTTTTTCTATGTTTTTGCAATTTTAAAACAGCAATTTTATCGTCATTTCTCATAAATCGCCGTTTCGCACGAAAGAAACATGTATTTATCAGTTTAAATAGTTGAAAACAGCGTTTTCTATGTTTTTGCAAGTTTAAAACATCATTTTAAATACGTCAGTTTAGATTGTTGAAAACAGCGTTTTCTTGGTTTTGCTAGTTTAAAACAGCAGTTTTATTGTGATTTCACAAAAATCCACCGTTTCGATCGAAAGAAACATGAATTTATCAGTTTGAATAGTTGAAAACAGCGTTTTTCTATGTTTTTGCAAGTTTAAAACAGCAATTTTATCGTCATTTCTCATAAATCGCCGTTTCGCACGAAAGAAACATGAATTTATCAGTTTGAATAGTTTCAAAACAGCGTTTTTCTATGTTTTTGCATGTTTAAAACAGCAATTTTATCGTCATTTCTCATAAATCGCTGTTTCGCAAGAAAGAAACATGAATTTGTCAGTTTGAATAGTTGAAAACAGCGTTTTTCTATGTTTTTGCAAGTTTAAAACAGTAATTTTATCGTCATTTCTCATAAATAGCCGTTTCGCAAGAAAGAAACATGAATTTGTCAGTTTGGATAGTTCAAAACAGCGTTTTCTATGTTTTTGCAAGTTTAAAACAGCAATTTTATCGTCATTTCTCATAAATCGCGGTTTTGCACGAAAGAAACATGAATTTATCAGTTTGAACAGTTGAAAACAGCGTTATTCTATGTTTTTGCAAGTTTAAAACAGCAATTTTATCGTCATTTCTCATAAATAGCCGTTTCGCAAGAAAAAAACATGAATTTATCAGTTTAAATAGTTGAAAACAGCGTTTTTCTATGTTTTTGCAAGTTTAAAACAGCAATTTTATAGTCATTTCTCTTAAATCGCCGTTTCGCACAAAAGAAACATGAATTTATCAGTTTGAACAGTTGAAAACAGCGTTATTCTATGTCTTTGCAAGTTTAAAACAGCAATTTTATCGTCATTTCTCATAAATCGCCGTTTCGCACGAAAGAAACATGAATTTGTCAGTTTGGATAGTTCAAAACAGCGTTTTCTATGTTTTTGCAAGTTTAAATCAGCATTTTAAATACGTCAGTTTACATTGTTGAAAACAGCGTTTTCTTGGTTTTGCTAGTATTAAACAGCAGTTTTATCGTGATTTCACAAAAATCCACCGTTTCGTTACGAAAGAAACATGAATTTATCAGTTTGAATAGTTGAAAACAGCGTTTTTCAATGTTTTTGCAAGTTTAAAACAGCAATTTTTTCGTCATTTCTCATAAATCGCCGTTTCGCACGAGAGAAACATGAATTTATCGGTTAGAATAGTTGAAACAGCGTTTTTCTATGTTTTTGCAAGTTTAAACAGCAATTTTATCGTCATTTCTTATAAATCGCCGTTTCGAATGGAAGAAACATGAATTTATCAGTTTGAATAGTTGAAAACAGCGTTTTTCTATGTTTTTGCAAGTTTAAAACAGCAATTTTATCGTCATTTCTCTTAAATCGCCGTTTCGCACGGAAGAAACATGAATTTGTCAGTTTGAATAGTTGAAAACAGCGTTTTTCTTTGTTTTTGCAAGTTTAAAACAGCAATTTTATCGTCATTTCTCATAAATCGCCGGTTTGCACGGAAGAAACATGAATTTGTCAGTTTAATAGTTCAAAACAGCGTTTTCTATGTTTTTGCAAGTTTAAAACAGCATTTTAAATACGTCAGTTTAGATTGTTGAAAACAGCGTTTTCTTGGTTTTGCTAGTTTAAAACAGCAGTTTTATCGTGATTTCACAAAAATCCACCGTTTCGAACGAAAGATACATGAATTTATCAATTTGAATAGTTGAAAACAGCGTTTTTTTATGTTTTTGCAAATTTAAAACAGCAATTTTATCAACATTTCTCATAAATCGCCGTTTCGCACGAAAGAAACATGAATTTATCAGTTTGAATAGTTTCAAAACAGCGTTTTTCTATGTTTTTGCATGTTTAAAACAGCAATTTTATCGTCATTTCTCATAAATCGCTGTTTCGCAAGAAAGAAACATGAATTTGTCAGTTTGAATAGTTGAAAACAGCGTTTTTCTATGTTTTTGCAAGTTTAAAACAGCAATTTTATCGTCATTTCTCATAAATCGCCGGTTTGCACGGAAGAAACATGAATTTGTCAGTTTAATAGTTCAAAACAGCGTTTTCTATGTTTTTGCAAGTTTAAAACAGCATTTTAAATACGTCAGTTTAGATTGTTGAAAACAGCGTTTTCTTGGTTTTGCTAGTTTAAAACAGCAGTTTTATTGTGATTTCACAAAAATCCACCGTTTCGATCGAAAGAAACATTAATTTATCAGTTTGAATAGTTGAAAACAGCGTTTTTCTATGTTTTTGCAAGTTTAAAACAGCAATTTTATCGTCATTTCTCATAAATCGCCGTTTCGCACGAAAGAAACATGAATTTATCAGTTTGAATAGTTTCAAAACAGCGTTTTTCTATGTTTTTGCATGTTTAAAACAGCAATTTTATCGTCATTTCTCATAAATCGCTGTTTCGCAAGAAAGAAACATGAATTTGTCAGTTTGAATAGTTGAAAACAGCGTTTTTCTATGTTTTTGCAAGTTTAAAACAGTAATTTTATCGTCATTTCTCATAAATAGCCGTTTCGCAAGAAAGAAACATGAATTTGTCAGTTTGGATAGTTCAAAACAGCGTTTTCTATGTTTTTGCAAGTTTAAAACAGCAATTTTATCGTCATTTCTCATAAATCGCCGTTTTGCACGAAAGAAACATGAATTTATCAGTTTGAACAGTTGAAAACAGCGTTATTCTATGTTTTTGCAAGTTTAAAACAGCAATTTTATCGTCATTTTTCATAAATAGCCGTTTCGCAAGAAAGAAACATGAATTTATCAGTTTAAATAGTTGAAAACAGCGTTTTCCTATGTTTTTGCAAGTTTAAAACAGCAATTTTATAGTCATTTCTCTTAAATCGCCGTTTCGCACAAAAGAAACATGAATTTATCAGTTTGAACAGTTGAAAACAGCGTTATTCTATGTCTTTGCAAGTTTAAAACAGCAATTTTATCGTCATTTCTCATAAATCGCCGTTTCGCACGAAAGAAACATGAATTTGTCAGTTTGGATAGTTCAAAACAGCGTTTTCTATGTTTTTGCAAGTTAAAATCAGCATTTTAAATACGTCAGTTTACATTGTTGAAAACAGCGTTTTCTTGGTTTTGCTAGTATAAAACAGCAGTTTTATCGTGATTTCACAAAAATCCACCGTTTCGTTACGAAAGAAACATGAATTTATCATTTTGAATAGTTGAAAACAGCGTTTTTCAATGTTTTTGCAAGTTTAAAACAGCAATTTTTTCGTCATTTCTCATAAATCGCCGTTTCGCACGAGAGAAACATGAATTTATCAGTTAGAATAGTTGAAACAGCGTTTTTCTATGTTTTTGCAAGTTTAAACAGCAATTTTATCGTCATTTCTTATAAATCGCCGTTTCGAATGGAAGAAACATGAATTTATCAGTTTGAATAGTTGAAAACAGCGTTTTTCTATGTTTTTGCATGTTTAAAACAGCAAGTTTAAATCAGCATTTTAAATACGTCAGTTTAGATTGTTGAAAACAGCGTTTTCTTGGTTTTGCTAGTATAAAACAGCAGTTTTATCGTGATTTCACAAAAATCCACCGTTTCGAACGAAAGAAACATGAATTTATCAGTTTAAATAGTTTAAAACAGCGTTTTTCTATGTTTTTGCAAGTTTAAAACAGCAATTTTATCGTCATTTCTCATAAATCTCCGTTTCGCAAGAAAGAAACATGAATTTATCAGTTTGAATAGTTGAAAACAGCGTTTTTCTATGTTTTTGCAAGTTTAAAACAGCATTTTAAATAAGTCAGTTAAGATTGTTGAAAACAGCGTTTTCTTGGTTTTGCTAGTTTAAAACAGCAGTTTTATCGTGATTTCACAAAAATCCACCGTTTCGAACGAAAGAAGCAGGAATTTATCAGTTTGAATAGTTGAAAACAGCGTTTTTCAATGTTTTTGCAAGTTTAAAACAGCAATTTTATCGTCATTTCTCATAAATCGCCGTTTTGCACAAGAGAAACATGAATTTATCAGTTAGAATAGTTGAAAACAGCGTTTTTCTATGTTTTTGCAAGTTTAAACAGCAATTTTATCATCATTTCTCATTAATCGCCGTTTCGCATGGAAGAAACATGAATTTATCAGTTTGAATAGTTTAAAACAGCGTTTTTCTATGTTTTTGCAAGTTTAAAACAGCAATTTTATCGTCATTTCTCTTAAATCGCCGTTTCGCACGGAAGAAACACGAATTTGTCAGTTTGAATAGTTGAAAACAGCGTTTTTCTTTGTTTTTGCAAGTTTAAAACAGCAATTTTATTGTCATTTCTCATAAATCGCCGGTTTGCACGGAAGAAACATGAATTTGTCAGTTTAAACGTTCAAAACAGCGTTTTCTATGTTTTTGCAAGTTTAAAACAGCATTTTAAATTACATCAGTTTAGATTGTTGAAAACAGCGTTTTCTTGGTTTTATTAGTTTAAAACAGCAGTTTTATCGTGATTTCACAAAAATCCACCGTTTCGAACGAAAGAAACATGAATTTATCAATTTGAATAGTTGAAAACAGCGTTTTTTTATGTTTTT
This sequence comes from Poecilus cupreus, assembly GCA_963942605.1. Lineage (NCBI taxonomy): Eukaryota > Metazoa > Arthropoda > Insecta > Coleoptera > Carabidae > Poecilus > Poecilus cupreus. Next base: position 89,740 of record CAWWDY010001589.1, on the reverse strand, counting down.
GCAAATTTAAAACAGCAATTTTATAAACATTTCTCATTAATCGCCGTTTCGCACGAAAGAAACATGAATTTATCAGTTTGAATAGTTGAAAACAGCGTTTTTCTATGTTTTTGCAAGTTTAAAAGAGCAATTTTTATTTCTCATAAATCGCCGTTTCGCACGAAAGAAACATAAATTTATCAGTTTGAACAGTTGAAAACAGCGTTATTCTATGTCTTTGCAAGTTTAAAACAGCAATTTTATCGTCATTTCTCATAAATCGCCGTTTCGCAAGAAAGAAACATGAATTTATCAGTTTGAATAGTTGAAAACAGCGTTTTTTTTTTGTTTTTGCAAGTTTAAAACAGCAATTTTATAGTCATTTCTCATAAATCGCCTTTTCGGACGAAAGAAACATGAATTTATCAGTTTTAACAGTTGAAAACAGCGTTATTCTATGTCTTTGCAAGTTTAAAACAGCAATTTTATCGTCATTTCTCATAAATCGCCGTTTCGCACAAAAGAAACATGAATTTGTCAGTTTGGATAGTTCAAAACAGCGTTTTCTATGTTTTTGCAAGTTTAAATCAGCATTTTAAATACGTCAGTTTAGATTGTTGAAAACAGCGTTTTCTTGGTTTTGCTAGTATAAAACAGCAGTTTTATCGTGATTTCACAAAAATCCACCGTTTCGAACGAAAGAAACATGAATTTATCAGTTTGAATAGTTGCAAACAGCGTTTTTCTATGTTTTTGCAAGTTTAAAATAGCAATTTTATCGTCATTTCTCATATATCGCCGTTTCGCACGAAAGAAACATGGATTTATCAGTTTAAATAGTTTAAAACAGCGTTTTTCTATGTTTTTGTAAGTTTAAAACAGCAATTTTATCGTCATTTCTCATAAATCGCCGTTTCGCAAGAAAGAAACATGAATTTATCAGTTTGAATAGTTGAAAACAGCGTTTTTTTTTTATGTTTTTGCAAGTTTAAAACAGCAATTTTATAGTCATTTCTCATAAATCGCCTTTTCGGACGAAAGAAACATGAATTTATCAGTTTGAACAGTTGAAAACAGCGTTATTCTATGTCTTTGCAAAATTAAAACAGCAATTTTATCGTCATTTCCCATAAATCGCCGTTTCGCACGAAAGAAAAATGAATTTGTCAGTTTGGATAGTTCAAAACAGCGTTTTCTATGTTTTTGCAAGTTTAAATCAGCATTTTAAATACGTCAGTTTAGATTGTTGAAAACAGCGTTTTCTTGGTTTTGCTAGTATAAAACAGCAGTTTTATCGTGATTTCACAAAAATCCACCGTTTCGAACGAAAGAAACATGAATTTATCAATTTGAATAGTTGAAAACAGCGTTTTTTTATGTTTTTGCAAATTTAAAACAGCAATTTTATAAACATTTCTCATTAATCGCCGTTTCGCACGAAAGAAACATGAATTTATCAGTTTGAATAGTTGAAAACAGCGTTTTTCTATGTTTTTGCAAGTTTAAAAGAGCAATTTTTATTTCTCATAAATCGCCGTTTCGCACGAAAGAAACATAAATTTATCAGTTTGAACAGTTGAAAACAGCGTTATTCTATGTCTTTGCAAGTTTAAAACAGCAATTTTATCGTCATTTCTCATAAATCGCCGTTTCGCAAGAAAGAAACATGAATTTATCAGTTTGAATAGTTGAAAACAGCGTTTTTTTTTTGTTTTTGCAAGTTTAAAACAGCAATTTTATAGTCATTTCTCATAAATCGCCTTTTCGGACGAAAGAAACATGAATTTATCAGTTTTAACAGTTGAAAACAGCGTTATTCTATGTCTTTGCAAGTTTAAAACAGCAATTTTATCGTCATTTCTCATAAATCGCCGTTTCGCACAAAAGAAACATGAATTTGTCAGTTTGGATAGTTCAAAACAGCGTTTTCTATGTTTTTGCAAGTTTAAATCAGCATTTTAAATACGTCAGTTTAGATTGTTGAAAACAGCGTTTTCTTGGTTTTGCTAGTATAAAACAGCAGTTTTATCGTGATTTCACAAAAATCCACCGTTTCGAACGAAAGAAACATGAATTTATCAGTTTGAATAGTTGCAAACAGCGTTTTTCTATGTTTTTGCAAGTTTAAAATAGCAATTTTATCGTCATTTCTCATATATCGCCGTTTCGCACGAAAGAAACATGGATTTATCAGTTTAAATAGTTTAAAACAGCGTTTTTCTATGTTTTTGTAAGTTTAAAACAGCAATTTTATCGTCATTTCTCATAAATCGCCGTTTCGCAAGAAAGAAACATGAATTTATCAGTTTGAATAGTTGAAAACAGCGTTTTTTTTTTATGTTTTTGCAAGTTTAAAACAGCAATTTTATAGTCATTTCTCATAAATCGCCTTTTCGGACGAAAGAAACATGAATTTATCAGTTTGAACAGTTGAAAACAGCGTTATTCTATGTCTTTGCAAAATTAAAACAGCAATTTTATCGTCATTTCCCATAAATCGCCGTTTCGCACGAAAGAAAAATGAATTTGTCAGTTTGGATAGTTCAAAACAGCGTTTTCTATGTTTTTGCAAGTTTAAAACAGCATTTTAAATACGTCAGTTAAGATTGTTGAAAACAGCGTTTTCTTGGTTTTGCTAGTTTAAAACAGCAGTTTTATCGTGATTTCACAAAAATCCATCGTTTCGAACGAAAGAAACAGGAATTTATCAGTTTGAATAGTTGAAAACAGCGTTTTTCTATGTTTTTGCAAGTTTAAAACAGCAATTTTATCGTCATTTCTCATAAATCGCCGTTTCGCAAGAAAGAAACATGAATTTATCAGTTTGAATAGTTGAAAACAGCGTTTTTCTATGTTTTTGCAAGTTTAAAACAGCAATTTTATAGTCATTTCTCATAAATCGCCGTTTCGGACGAAAGAAACATGAATTTATCAGTTTGAATAATTGAAAACAGCGTTTTTCTATGTTTTTGCAAGTTTAAAACAGCAATTTTATCGTCATTTCTCATAAATCGCCGTTTCGCACGTAAGAAACATGAATTTATCAGTTTGAATAGTTGAAAACAGAGTTTTTCTATGTTTTTGTAAGTTTGAAACAGCAATTTTATCGTCATTTTTCATAAATCGCCGTTTCGAACAAAAGAAACATGAATTTATCAGTTTGAATAGTTGAAAACAGCGTTTTTCTATGTTTCTGCAAATTTAAAACAGCAATTTTATCGTCATTTCTCATAAATCGCCGTTTCGCACGAAAGAAACATGAAATTATCAGTTTGAATAGTTGAAAACAGCGTTTTTCTATGTTTTTGCGAGTTTAAAACAGCAATTTTATCGTCTTTTCTCATTAATCGCCGTTTCGCACGAAAGAAACATGAATTTATCAGTTTGAATAGTTGAAAACAGCGTTTTTCTATGTTTTTGCAAGTTTAAAACAGCAATTTTATCGTCATATCTCATAAATCGCCGTTTTGCAAGAAAGAAACATGAATTTATCAGTTTGAATAGTTGAAAACAGCGTTTTTCTATGTTTTTGCAAGTTTAAAACAGCAATTTTATAGTCATTTCTCATAAATCGCCGTTTCGGACGAAAGAAACATGAATTTATCAGTTTGAATAATTGAAAACAGCGTTTTTCTATGTTTTTGCAAGTTTAAAACAGCAATTTTATCGCCATTTCTCATAAATCGCCGTTTCGCACGAAAGAAACATGAATTTATCAGTTTGAATAGTTGAAAACAGAGTTTTTCTATGTTTTTGCAAGTTTGAAACAGCAATTTTATCGTCATTTTTCATAAATCGCCGTTTCGAACGAAAGAAACATGAATTTATCAGTTTTAATAGTTGAAAACAGCGTTTTTCTATGTTTTTGCAAATTTAAAACAGCAATTTTATCGTCATTTCTCATAAATCGCCGTTTCGCACGAAAGAAACATGAAATTATCAGTTTGAATAGTTGAAAACAGCGTTTTTCTATGTTTTTGCGAGTTTAAAACAGCAATTTTATCGTCTTTTCTCATTAATCGCCGTTTCGCACGAAAGAAACATGAATTTATCAGTTTGAATAGTTGAAAACAGCGTTTTTCTATGTTTTTGCAAGTTTAAAAGAGCAATTTTCATTTCTCATAAATCGCCGTTTCGCACGAAAGAAACATGAATTTATCAGTTTGAACTGTTGAAAACAGCGTTTTTCTATGTTTTTGCAATTTTAAAACAGCAATTTTATCGTCATTTCTCATAAATCGCCGTTTCGCACGAAGGATACATGAATTTGTTAGTTTAAATAGTTGAAAACAGCGTTTTTCTATGTTTTTGCAAGTTCAGCAATTTTATCGTGATTTCACAAAAATCCACCGTTTCGAACGAAAGAAACATGAATTTATCAGTTTGAATAGTTGAAAACAGCGTTTTTCTATGTTTTTGCAAGTTTAAAACAGCAATTTTATCGTCATTTCTTATAAATCGCCGTTTCGCACGAAAGAAACATGAATTTGTCAGTTTGGATAGTTTAAAACAGCGTTTTCTATGTTTTTTCTAGTTTCAAACAGCAGTTTTATCGTGATTTCACAAAAATCCACCATTTCGAACGAAAGAAACATAGATTGTTTAAAACAGCGTTTTCTTGGTTTTGCTAGTTTAAAACAGCAGTTTTATCGTGATTTCACAAAAATCCACCGTTTCGAACGAAAGAAACATGAATTTATCAGTTTGAATAGTTGAAAACAGCGTTTTCTATGTTTTTGCAAGTTTAAAACAGCAATATTTTCGTCATTTCTCATAAATCGCCGTTTCCCACGAAAGAAACATGAATTTATCAGTTTGAATAGTTGAAAACAGCGTTTTTCTATGTTTCTTCAAGTTTAAAACAGCTATTTTATCGTCATTACTCATAAATCGCCGGTTTGCATGAAAGAAACATGAATTTGTCAGTTTGGATAGTTCAAAACAGCGTTTTCTATGTTTTTGCAAGTTTAAAACAGCATTTTAAATACGTCAGTTTAGATTGTTGAAAACAGCGTTTTCTTGGTTTTGCTAGTTTAAAACAGCAGTTTTATCGTGATTTCACAAAAATCCACCGTTTCGAACGAAAGAAACATAGATTGTTTAAAACAGCGTTTTCTTGGTTTTGCTAGTTTAAAACAGCAGTTTTATCGTGATTTCACAAAAATCCACCGTTTTAAACGAAAGAAACATGAATTTATCAGTTTGAATAGTTGAAAACAGCGTTTTTCTATGTTTTTGCAAGTTTAAAACAGCAATATTATCGTCATTTCTCATAAATCGCCGTTTCTCACGAAAGAAACATGAATTTATCAGTTTGAATAGTTGAAAATAGCGTTTTTCTATGTTTTTGCAAGTTTAAAACAGCAATTTAATCGTCATTTCTCATAAATCGCCGTTTCGCACGAAAGAAATATGAATTTATCAGTTTGAATAGTTGAAAGCAGCGTTTCTCTATGTTTCTTCAAGTTTAAAACAGCAATTTTATCGTCATTACTCATAAATCGCCGGTTTGCACGGAAGAAACATGAATTTGTCAGTTTGGATAGTTTAAAACAGCGTTTTCTATGTTTTTGCAAGTTTAAAACAGCATTTTAAATACGTCAGTTTAGATTGTTAAAAACAGCGTTTTCTTGGTTTTGCTAGTTTAAAACAGCAGTTTTATCGTGATTTCACAAAAATCCACAGTTTCGAACGAAAGAAACATGAATTTATCTGTTTGAATAATTGAAAACAGCGTTTTTCTATGTTTTTGAAAGTTTAAAACAGCAATTTTATCGTGATTTCACAAAAATCCACCGTTTCGAACGAAACAAACATGAATTTATCGGTTTGAATAGTTGAAAACAGCGTTTTTCTATGTTTTTGCAAGTTTAAAACAGCAATTTTATCGTCATTTTTTCATAAATCGCCGTTTCGCACGAAAGAAACATGAATTTGTCAGTTTGGATAGTTCAAAAGAGCGTTTTCTATGTTTTTGCAAGTTTAAAACAGCATTTTAAATACGTCAGTTTAGATTGTTGAAAACAGCGTTTTCTTGGTTTTGCTAGTTTAAAACAGCAGTTTTATCGTGATTTCACAAAAATCCACCGTTTCGAACGAAAGAAACATAGATTGTTTAAAACAGCGTTTTCTTGGTTTTGCTAGTTTAAAACAACAGTTTTATCGTGATTTCACAAAAATCCACCGTTTCGAACGAAATAAACATGAATTTATCAGTTTGAATAGTTGAAAACAGCGTTTTCTATGTTTTTGCAAGTTTAAAACAGCAATATAATCGGCATTTCTCATAAATCGCCGTTTCTCACGAAAGAAACATGAATTTATTAGTTTGAATAGTTGAAAATTGCGTTTTTCTATGTTTTTGCAAGTTTAAAACAGCAATTTTATCGTCATTTCTCATAAATCGCCGTTTCGCACGAAAGAAATATGAATTTATCAGTTTGAATAGTTGAAAACAGCGTTTTTCTATGTTTTTTTCAAGTTTAAAACAGTAATTTTATCGTCATTACTCATAAATCGCCGTTTCGCACGAAAGAAACATGAATTTATCTGTTTGAATAGTTGAAAACAGCGTTTTTCTATGTTTTTGCAAGTTAAAAACAGCAATTTTATCGTTATTTCACAAAAATCCACCGTTTGGAACGAAAGAAACATGAATTTATCAGTTAGAATAGTTGAAAACAGCGTTTTTCTATGTTTTTGCAAGTTTAAACAGCAATTTTATCGTCATTTCTCATGAATGGCCGTTTCGCACGAAAGAAACATGAATATGTCAGTTTGGATAGTTTAAAACAGCGTTTTTCTATGTTTTTGCAAGTTTAAAACAGCAATTTTATCGTCATTTCTCATAAATCGCCGTTGCGCACGAAAGAAACATGAATTTGTCAGTTTGAATAGTTGAAAACAGCGTTTTTCTATGTTTTTGCAAGTTTAAAACAGCAATTTTATCGTCATTTCTCATAAATCGCCGTTTCGCACGAAAGAAACATGAATTTATCAGTTTGAATAGTTGAAAACAGCGTTTTTCTAGGTTTTTGCAAGTTTAAAACAGCAATTTTATCGTTATTTCACAAAATTCCACCGTTTGGAACGAAAGAAACATGAATTTATCAGTTTGAACAGTCGAAAACAGCGATTTTCTATATTTTTGCAAGTTTAAAACAGCAATTTTATCGTCATTTCTCATAAAACGCCGGTTTGCACGTAAGAAACATGAATTTGTCAGTTTGAACAGTTGAAAACAGCGTTTTTCTATGTTTTTGCAAGTTTAAAACAGCAATTTTATCGTCATTTCTCATAAATCGCCGTTTCGCACGGAAGAAACATGAATTTGTCAGTTTGAATAGTTGAAAACAGCGTTTTTCTATGTTTTTGCAAATTTAAAACAGCAATTTTATCATTTCTCATAAATCGCCGTTTCGCACGAAAGAAACATAAATTTATCAGTTTGAATAGTTGAAAACATCGTATTTCTATGTTTTTTCAAGTTTAAAACAGCAATTTTATCGTCATTTCTCATAAAACGCCGGTTTGCACGTAAGAAACATGAATTTGTCAGTTTGAACAGTTAAAAACAGCGTTTTTCTATGTTTTTGCAAGTTTAAAACAGCAATTTTATCGTTATTTCACAAAAATCCACCGTTTGTAACGAAAGAAACATGAATTTATCAGTTTTAATAGTTGAAAACAGCGTTTTTCCATGTTTTTGCAAGTTTAAAACAGTAATTTTATCGTCATTTCTCATAAATCGCCGTTTCGCACGAAAGAAACATGAATTTGTCAGTTTGAATAGTTGAAAACAGCGTTTTTCTATGTTTTTGCAAGTTTAAAACAGCAATTTTATCGTTATTTCACAAAAATTAACCGTTTGGAACGAAAGAAACATGAATTTATCAGTTTGAATAGTTGAAAACAGCGTTTTTCCATGTTTTTGCAAGTTTAAAACAGCAATTTTATCGTCATTTCTCATAAATCGCCGTTTCGCACGAAAGAAACATGAATTTATCAGTTTGAATAGTTGAAAATTGCGTTTTTCTATGTTTTTGCAAGTTTAAAACAGCAATTTTATCGTCATTTCTCATAAATCGCCGTTTCGCACGAAAGAAATATGAATTTATCAGTTTGAATAGTTGAAAACAGCGTTTTTCTATGTTTTTTCAAGTTTAAAACAGTAATTTTATCGTCATTACTCATAAATCGCCGGTTTGCACGGAAGGAACATGAATTTGTCAGTTTGGATAGTTCAAAACAGCGTTTTCTATGTTTTTGCAAGTTTAAAACAGCATTTTAAATACGTCAGTTTAGATTGTTGAAAACAGCGTTTTCTTTGTTTTGCTAGTTTAAAACAGCAGTTTTATCGTGATTTCACAAAAATCCACAGTTTCGAACGAAAGAAACATGAATTAATCTGTTTGAATAGTTGAAAACAGCGTTTTTCTATGTTTTTGCAAGTTTAAAACAGCAATTTTATCGTTATTTCACAAAAATCCACCGTTTGGAACGAAAGAAACATGAATTTATCAGTTAGAATAGTGGAAAACAGCGTTTTTCTATGTTTTTGCAAGTTTTAACAGCAATTTTATCGTCATTTCTCATAAAACGCCGGTTTGCACGTAAGAAACATGAATTTGTCAGTTTGAACAGTTGAAAACAGCGTTTTTCTATGTTTTTGCAAGTTTAAAACAGCAATTTTATCGTCATTTCTCATAAATCGCCGTTCGCTCGGAAGAAACATGAATTTGTCAGTTTGAATAGTTGAAAACAGCGTTTTTCTATGTTTTTGCAAATTTAAAACAGCAATTTTATCATTTCTCATAAATCGCCGTTTCGCAAGAAAGAAACATAAATTTATCAGTTTGAATAGTTGAAAACATCGTATTTCTATGTTTTTTCAAGTTTAAAACAGCAATTTTATCGTCATTTCTCATAAAACGCCGGTTTGCACGTAAGAAACATGAATTTGTCAGTTTGAATAGTTGAAAACAGCGTTTTTCTATGTTTTTGCAAGTTTAAAACAGCAATTTTATCGTTATTTCACAAAAATCCACCGTTTGTAACAAAAGAAACATGAATTTATCAGTTTGAATAGTTGAAAACAGCGTTTTTCCATGTTTTTGCAAGTTTAAAACAGCAATTTTATCGTCATTTCTCATAAATCGCCGTTTCGCACGAAAGAAACATGAATTTGTCAGTTTTGATAGTTTAAAACAGCGTTTTCTATGTTTTTGCAAGTTTAAAACAGCATTTTAAATACGTCAGTTTAGATTGTTGAAAACAGCGTTTTCTTGATTTTGCTAGTTTAAAACAGCACTTTTATCGTCATTTCTCATAAATGGCCGTTTCGCACGAAAGAAACATGAATATGTCTGTTTGGATTGTTTAAAACAGCGTTTTTCTATGTTTTTGCAAGTTCAAAACATCAATTTTATAGTCATTTCTCATAAATCGCCGTTTCGCACGAAAGAAACATGAATTTGTCAGTTTTTATAGTTTAAAACAGCGTTTTCTATGTTTTTGCAAGTTTAAAACAGTATTTTAAATACGTCAGTTTAGATTGTTGAAAACAGCGTTTTCTTGATTTTGCTAGTTTAAAACAGCACTTTTATCGTCATTTCTCATAAATGGCCGTTTCGCACGAAAGAAACATGAATATGTCTGTTTGGATTGTTTAAAACAGCGTTTTTCTATGTTTTTGCAAGTTCAAAACATCAATTTTATAGTCATTTCTCATAAATCGCCGTTTCGCACGAAAGAAACATGAATTTGTCAGTTTTGATAGTTTAAAACAGCGTTTTCTATGTTTTTGCAAGTTTAAAACAGCATTTTAAATACGTCAGTTAGATTGTTTAAAACAGCGTTTTCTTGGTTTTGCTAGTTTAAAACAGCAGTTTTATCGTGATTTCACAAAAATCCACCGTTTCGAACAAAGACAACATGAATTTATCAGTTTGAATAGTTTAAAACAGCGTTTTTCAATGTTTTTGCAAGTTTAAAACAGCAATTTTATCGTCATTTCTCATAAATCACCGTTTCGATTGAAAGAAACATGAATTTATCAGTTTGAATAGTTGAAAACAGCGTTTTTCTATGTTTCTGCAAGTTTAAAGCAGCAATTTTATCGTCGTTTCTCATAAACCTCCGTTTCGCAAGAAAGAAACATGAATTTATCAGTTTGAATAGTTGAAAACAGCGTTTTTCCATGTTTTTGCAAGTTTAAAACAGCAATTTTATCGTCATTTCTCATAAATCGCCGTTTCGCACGAAAGAAACATGAATTTGTCAGTTTTGATAGTTTAAAACAGCGTTTTCTATGTTTTTGCAAGTTTAAAACAGCATTTTAAATACGTCAGTTTAGATTGTTGAAAACAGCGTTTTCTTGATTTTGCTAGTTTAAAACAGCACTTTTATCGTCATTTCTCATAAATGGCCGTTTCGCACGAAAGAAACATGAATATGTCTGTTTGGATTGTTTAAAACAGCGTTTTTCTATGTTTTTGCAAGTTCAAAACATCAATTTTATAGTCATTTCTCATAAATCGCCGTTTCGCACGAAAGAAACATGAATTTGTCAGTTTTGATAGTTTAAAACAGCGTTTTCTATGTTTTTGCAAGTTTAAAACAGCATTTTAAATACGTCAGTTTAGATTGTTGAAAACAGCGTTTTCTTGATTTTGCTAGTTTAAAACAGCACTTTTATCGTCATTTCTCATAAATGGCCGTTTCGCACGAAAGAAACATGAATATGTCTGTTTGGATTGTTTAAAACAGCGTTTTTCTATGTTTTTGCAAGTTCAAAACATCAATTTTATAGTCATTTCTCATAAATCGCCGTTTCGCACGAAAGAAACATGAATTTGTCAGTTTTGATAGTTTAAAACAGCGTTTTCTATGTTTTTGCAAGTTTAAAACAGCATTTTAAATACGTCAGTTAGATTGTTTAAAACAGCGTTTTCTTGGTTTTGCTAGTTTAAAACAGCAGTTTTATCGTGATTTCACAAAAATCCACCGTTTCGAACAAAGACAACATGAATTTATCAGTTTGAATAGTTTAAAACAGCGTTTTTCAATGTTTTTGCAAGTTTAAAACAGCAATTTTATCGTCATTTCTCATAAATCACCGTTTCGATTGAAAGAAACATGAATTTATCAGTTTGAATAGTTGAAAACAGCGTTTTTCTATGTTTCTGCAAGTTTAAAGCAGCAATTTTATCGTCGTTTCTCATAAACCTCCGTTTCGCAAGAAAGAAACATGAATTTATCAGTTTGAATAGTTGAAAACAGCGTTTTTCCATGTTTTTGCAAGTTTAAAACAGCAATTTTATCGTCATTTCTCATAAATCGCCGTTTCGCACGAAAGAAACATGAATTTGTCAGTTTTGATAGTTTAAAACAGCGTTTTCTATGTTTTTGCAAGTTTAAAACAGCATTTTAAATACGTCAGTTTAGATTGTTGAAAACAGCGTTTTCTTGATTTTGCTAGTTTAAAACAGCACTTTTATCGTCATTTCTCATAAATGGCCGTTTCGCACGAAAGAAACATGAATATGTCTGTTTGGATTGTTTAAAACAGCGTTTTTCTATGTTTTTGCAAGTTCAAAACATCAATTTTATAGTCATTTCTCATAAATCGCCGTTTCGCACGAAAGAAACATGAATTTGTCAGTTTTGATAGTTTAAAACAGCGTTTTCTATGTTTTTGCAAGTTTAAAACAGCATTTTAAATACGTCAGTTTAGATTGTTGAAAACAGCGTTTTCTTGATTTTGCTAGTTTAAAACAGCACTTTTATCGTCATTTCTCATAAATGGCCGTTTCGCACGAAAGAAACATGAATATGTCTGTTTGGATTGTTTAAAACAGCGTTTTTCTATGTTTTTGCAAGTTCAAAACATCAATTTTATAGTCATTTCTCATAAATCGCCGTTTCGCACGAAAGAAACATGAATTTGTCAGTTTTGATAGTTTAAAACAGCGTTTTCTATGTTTTTGCAAGTTTAAAACAGCATTTTAAATACGTCAGTTAGATTGTTTAAAACAGCGTTTTCTTGGTTTTGCTAGTTTAAAACAGCAGTTTTATCGTGATTTCACAAAAATCCACCGTTTCGAACGAAGACAACATGAATTTATCAGTTTGAATAGTTTAAAACAGCGTTTTTCAATGTTTTTGCAAGTTTAAAACAGCAATTTTATCGTCATTTCTCATAAATCACCGTTTCGATTGAAAGAAACATGAATTTATCAGTTTGAATAGTTGAAAACAGCGTTTTTCTATGTTTCTGCAAGTTTAAAGCAGCAATTTTATCGTCGTTTCTCATAAACCTCCGTTTCGCAAGAAAGAAACATGAATTTATCAGTTTGAATAGTTGAAAACAGCGTTTTTCTATGTTTTTGCAAGTTTAATACAGCAATTTTATCGTCATTACTCATAAATCGCCGGTTTGCACGGAAGAAACATGAATTTGTCAGTTTGGATAGTTTAAAACAGCGTTTTCTATGTTTTTGCAAGTTTAAAACAGCATTTTAAATACGTCAGTTTAGATTGTTAAAAACAGCGTTTTCTTGGTTTTGCTAGTTAAAACAGCAGTTTTATCGTGATTTCACAAAAATCCACAGTTTCGAACGAAAGAAACATGAATTTATCTGTTTGAATAATTGAAAACAGCGTTTTTCTATGTTTTTGAAAGTTTAAAACAGCAATTTTATCGTGATTTCACAAAAATCCACCGTTTCGAACGAAATAAACATGAATTTATCAGTTTGAATAGTTGAAAACAGCGTTTTTCTATGTTTTTGCAAGTTTAAAACAGCAATTTTATCGTCATTTTTTCATAAATCGCCGTTTCGCACGAAAGAAACATGAATTTGTCAGTTTGGATAGTTCAAAAGAGCGTTTTCTATGTTTTTGCAAGTTTAAAACAGCATTTTAAATACGTCAGTTTAGATTGTTGAAAACAGCGTTTTCTTGGTTTTGCTAGTTTAAAACAGCAGTTTTGTCGTGATTTCACAAAAATCCACCGTTTCGAACGAAAGAAACATAGATTGTTTAAAACAGCGTTTTCTTGGTTTTGCCAGTTTAAAACAACAGTTTTATCGTGATTTCACAAAAACCCACCGTTTCGAACGAAAGAAACATGAATTTATCAGTTTGAATAGTTGAAAACAGCGTTTTCTATGTTTTTTCAAGTTTAAAACAGCAATATTTTCGTCATTTTTCATAAATCGCCGTTTCCCACGAAAGAAACATGAATTTATCAGTTTAAATAGTTAAAAATTGCGTTTTTCTATGTTTTTGCAAGTTTAAAACAGCAATTTTATCGTCATTTCTCATAAATCGCCGTTTCGCACGAAAGAAATATGAATTTATCAGTTTGAATATTTGAAAACAGCGTTTTTCTATGTTTTTTCAAGTTTAAAACAGCAATTTTATCGACATTACTCATAAATCGCCGTTTCGCACGAAAGAAACATGAATTTGTCAGTTTGGATAGTTCAAAAGAGCGTTTTCTATGTTTTTGCAAGTTTAAAACAGCATTTTAAATACGTCAGTTTAGATTGTTGAAAACAGCGTTTTCTTGGTTTTGCTAGTTTAAAACAGCAGTTTTGTCGTGATTTCACAAAAATCCACAGTTTCGAACGAAAGAAACATGAATTTATCTGTTTGAATAGTTGAAAACAGCGTTTTTTTATGTTTTTGCAAGTTTAAAACAGCAATTTTATCGTTATTTCACAAAAATCCACCGTTTGGAACGAAAGAAACATGAATTTATCAGTTAAGATAGTTGAAAACAGCGTTTTTCTATGTTTTTGCAAGTTTAATCAGCAATTTTATCGTCATTTCTCATAAATAGCCGTTTCGCACGAAAGAAACATGAATATGTCAGTTTGGATAGTTTAAAACAGCGTTTTTCTATGTTTTTGCAAGTTTAAAACAGCAATTTTATCGTTATTTCACAAAATTCCACCGTTTGGGACGAAAGAAACATGAATTTATCAGTTTGAACAGTCGAAAACAGCGATTTTCTATGTTTTTGCAAGTTTAAAACAGCAATTTTATCGTCATTTCTCATAAAACGCCGGTTTGCACGTAAGAAACATGAATTTGTCAGTTTGAACAGTTGAAAACAGCGTTTTTCTATGTTTTTGCAAGTTTAAAACAGCAATTTTATCGTCATTTCTCATAAAACGCCGGTTTGCACGTAAGAAACATGAATTTGTCAGTTTGAACAGTTGAAAACAGCGTTTTTCTATGTTTTTGCAAGTTTAAAACAGCAATTTTATCGTTATTTCACAAAAATCCACCGTTTGGAACGAAAAAAACATGAATTTATCAGTTTGAATAGTTGAAAACAGCGTTTTTCCATGTTTTTGCAAGTTTAAAACAGCAATTTTATCGTCATTTCTCATAAATCGCCGTTTCGCACGAAAGAAACATGAATTTATCAGTATGAATAGTTGAAAATTGCGTTTTTCTATGTTTTTGCAAGTTTAAAACAGCAATTTTATCGTCATTTCTCATAAATCGCCGTTTCGCACGAAAGAAATATGAATTTATCAGTTAGAATATTTGAAAACAGCGTTTTCCTATGTTTTTTCAAGTTTAAAACAGTAATTTTATCGTCATTACTCATAAATCGCCGGTTTGCACGGAAGAAACATGAATTTGTCAGTTTGGATAGTTCAAAAGAGCGTTTTCTATGTTTTTGCAAGTTTAAAACAGCATTTTAAATACGTCAGTTTAGATTGTTGAAAACAGCGTTTTCTTTGTTTTGCTAGTTTAAAACAGCAGTTTTATCATGATTTCACAAAAATCCACAGTTTCGAACGAAAGAAACATGAATTTATCTGTTTGAATAGTTGAAAACAGCGTTTTTCTATGTTTTTGCAAGTTTAAAACAGCAATTTTATCGTTATTTTACAAAAATCCACCGTTTGGAACGAAAGAAACATGAATTTATCAGTTAGAATAGTTGAAAACAGCGTTTTTCTATGTTTTTGCAAGTTTAAACAGCAATTTTATCGTCAATTCTCATAAATGGCCGTTTCGCACGAAAGAAACATGAATATGTCAGTTTGGATAGTTTAAAACAGCTTTTTTCTATGTTTTTGCAAGTTTAAAACAGCAATTTTATCGTCATTACTCATAAATCGCCGTTGCGCACGAAAGAAACATGAATTTGTCAGTTTGAATAGTTGAAAACATCGTTTTTCTATGTTTTTGCAAGTTTAAAACAGCAATTTTATCGTCATTTCTCATAAATCGCCGTTTCGCACGAAAGAAACATGAATTTATCAGTTTGAATAGTTGAAAATAGCGTTTTTCTATGTTTTTGCAAGTTTAAAACAACAATTTTATCGTCATTTCTCATAAATCGCCGTTTCGCACGAAAAAAACATGAATTTATCAGTTTGAATAGTTGAAAACAGCGTTTTCTTGGTTTTGCTAGTTTAAAACAGCAGTTTTACCGTGATTTCACAAAAATCCACCGTTTGGAACGAAAGAAACATGAATTTATCAGTTTGAACAGTTGAAAACAGCGATTTTCTATGTTTTTGCAATTTTAAAGCAGCAATTTTATCGTCATTTCTCATAAATCGCCGTTTCGCACGAAAGAAACATGAATTTATCAGTTTGAATAGTTGAAAACAGCGTTTTTCTATGTTTTTGCAAGTTTAAAACAGCAATTTTATCGTCATTTTTTCATAAATCGCCGTTTCGCACGAAAGAAACATGAATTTATCTGTTTGAATAGTTGAAAACAGCGTTTTTCTATGTTTTTGCAAGTTTAAAACAGCAATTTTATCGTTATTTCACAAAAATCCACCGTTTGGAACGAAAGAAACATGAATTTATCAGTTAAGATAGTTGAAAACAGCGTTTTTCTATGTTTTTGCAAGTTTAAACAGCAATTTTATCGTCATTTCTCATAAATAGCCGTTTCGCACAAAAGAAACATGAATATGTCAGTTTGGATAGTTTAAAACAGCGTTTTTCTATGTTTTTGTAAGTTTAAACAGCAATTTTATCGTCATTTCTCATAAATGGCAGTTTCGCACGAAAGAAACATGAATTTATCAGTTAAGATAGTTTAAAACAGCGTTTTTCTATGTTTTTGCAAGTTTAAAACAGCAATTTTATCGTTATTTCACAAAAATCCACCGTTTGGAACGAAAAAAACATGAATTTATCATTTAAAAAATATAAAGACAATAAAAATTGTCAACTGTTTCATAAAAAACAGCCTCAGAATAATAACTAAGTTATTAATTCATTGAGACCGGCCAAGTCAATCAAACGGGAACTACAGACGCGTTTCGCTCTTATTGGAGCTCATCAGTGTAGTGAACCCACCAGCTGCTGTGAGGCAGTTGGTACCGATGACTGACTTGGCGAGATCTAAGATCCCACAAGATTGGTAAATGGATCTGAGAAGTAAATAAATACTCCCAGAGCCATCTACCGAAACTTCAACAGAAGTAATTTTCAAAAAATTGAAAATTGTCTATGAAACATATATATTAAAAAATATAAAGACAATAAAAATTGTCAACTGTTTCATAAAAAACAGCCTCAGAATAATAACTAAGTTATTAATTCATTGAGACCGGCCAAGTCAATCAAACGGGAACTACAGACGCGTTTCGCTCTTATTGGAGCTCATCAGTGTAGTGAACCCACCAGCTGCTGTGAGGCAGTTGGTACCGATGACTGACTTGGCGAGATCTAAGATCCCACAAGATTGGTAAATGGATCTGAGAAGTAAATAGATGGCTCTGGGAGTATTTATTTACTTCTCAGATCCATTTACCAATCTTGTGGGATCTTAGATCTCGCCAAGTCAGTCATCGGTACCAACTGCCTCACAGCAGCTGGTGGGTTCACTACACTGATGAGCTTCAATAAGAGCGAAACGCGTCTGTAGTTCCCGTTTGATTGACTTGGCCGGTCTCAATGAATTAATAACTTAGTTATTATTCTGAGGCTGTTTTTTATGAAACAGTTGACAATTTTTATTGTCTTTATATTTTTTAATATATATGTTTCATAGACAATTTTCAATTTTTTGAAAATTACTTCTGTTGAAGTTTCGGTAGATGGCTCTGGGAGTATTTATTTACTTCTCAGATCCATTTACCAATCTTGTGGAATCTTAGATCTCGCCAAGTCAGTCATCGGTACCAACTGCCTCACAGCAGCTGGTGGGTTCACTACACTGATGAGCTCCAATAAGAGCGAAACGCGTCTGTAGTTCCCGTTTGATTGACTTGGCCGGTCTCAATGAATTAATAACTTAGTTATTATTCTGAGGCTGTTTTTTATGAAACAGTTGACAATTTTTATTGTCTTTATATTTTTTAATATATATGTTTCATAGACAATTTTCAATTTTTTGAAAATTACTTCTGTTGAAGTTTCGGTAGATGGCTCTGGGAGTATTTATTTACTTCTCAGATCCATTTACCAATCTTGTGGGATCTTAGATCTCGCCAAGTCAGTCATCGGTACCAACTGCCTCACAGCAGCTGGTGGGTTCACTACACTGATGAGCTCCAATAAGAGCGAAACGCGTCTGTAGTTCCCGTTTGATTGACTTGGCCGGTCTCAATGAATTAATAACTTAGTTATTATTCTGAGGCTGTTTTTTATGAAACAGTTGACAATTTTTATTGTCTTTATATTTTTTAATATATATGTTTCATAGACAATTTTCAATTTTTATGAATTTATCAGTTTGAATAGTTGAAAACAGCGTTTTTCCATGTTTTTGCAAGTTTAAAACAGCAATTTTATCGTCATTTCTCATAAATCGCCGTTTCGCACGAAAGAAACATGAATTTATCAGTTTGAATAGTTGAAAATTGCGTTTTTCTATGTTTTTGCAAGTTTAAAACAGCAATTTTATCGTCATTTCTCATAAATCGCCGTTTCGCACGAAAGAAACATGAATTTATCAGTTAAGATAGTTTAAAACAGCGTTTTTCTATGTTTTTGCAAGTTTAAAACAGCAATTTTATCGTTATTTCACAAAAATCCACCGTTTGGAACGAAAAAAACATGAATTTATCATTTAAAAAATATAAAGACAATAAAAATTGTCAACTGTTTCATAAAAAACAGCCTCAGAATAATAACTAAGTTATTAATTCATTGAGACCGGCCAAGTCAATCAAACGGGAACTACAGACGCGTTTCGCTCTTATTGGAGCTCATCAGTGTAGTGAACCCACCAGCTGCTGTGAGGCAGTTGGTACCGATGACTGACTTGGCGAGATCTAAGATCCCACAAGATTGGTAAATGGATCTGAGAAGTAAATAAATACTCCCAGAGCCATCTACCGAAACTTCAACAGAAGTAATTTTCAAAAAATTGAAAATTGTCTATGAAACATATATATTAAAAAATATAAAGACAATAAAAATTGTCAACTGTTTCATAAAAAACAGCCTCAGAATAATAACTAAGTTATTAATTCATTGAGACCGGCCAAGTCAATCAAACGGGAACTACAGACGCGTTTCGCTCTTATTGGAGCTCATCAGTGTAGTGAACCCACCAGCTGCTGTGAGGCAGTTGGTACCGATGACTGACTTGGCGAGATCTAAGATCCCACAAGATTGGTAAATGGATCTGAGAAGTAAATAGATGGCTCTGGGAGTATTTATTTACTTCTCAGATCCATTTACCAATCTTGTGGGATCTTAGATCTCGCCAAGTCAGTCATCGGTACCAACTGCCTCACAGCAGCTGGTGGGTTCACTACACTGATGAGCTTCAATAAGAGCGAAACGCGTCTGTAGTTCCCGTTTGATTGACTTGGCCGGTCTCAATGAATTAATAACTTAGTTATTATTCTGAGGCTGTTTTTTATGAAACAGTTGACAATTTTTATTGTCTTTATATTTTTTAATATATATGTTTCATAGACAATTTTCAATTTTTTGAAAATTACTTCTGTTGAAGTTTCGGTAGATGGCTCTGGGAGTATTTATTTACTTCTCAGATCCATTTACCAATCTTGTGGAATCTTAGATCTCGCCAAGTCAGTCATCGGTACCAACTGCCTCACAGCAGCTGGTGGGTTCACTACACTGATGAGCTCCAATAAGAGCGAAACGCGTCTGTAGTTCCCGTTTGATTGACTTGGCCGGTCTCAATGAATTAATAACTTAGTTATTATTCTGAGGCTGTTTTTTATGAAACAGTTGACAATTTTTATTGTCTTTATATTTTTTAATATATATGTTTCATAGACAATTTTCAATTTTTTGAAAATTACTTCTGTTGAAGTTTCGGTAGATGGCTCTGGGAGTATTTATTTACTTCTCAGATCCATTTACCAATCTTGTGGGATCTTAGATCTCGCCAAGTCAGTCATCGGTACCAACTGCCTCACAGCAGCTGGTGGGTTCACTACACTGATGAGCTCCAATAAGAGCGAAACGCGTCTGTAGTTCCCGTTTGATTGACTTGGCCGGTCTCAATGAATTAATAACTTAGTTATTATTCTGAGGCTGTTTTTTATGAAACAGTTGACAATTTTTATTGTCTTTATATTTTTTAATATATATGTTTCATAGACAATTTTCAATTTTTATGAATTTATCAGTTTGAATAGTTGAAAACAGCGTTTTTCCATGTTTTTGCAAGTTTAAAACAGCAATTTTATCGTCATTTCTCATAAATCGCCGTTTCGCACGAAAGAAACATGAATTTATCAGTTTGAATAGTTGAAAATTGCGTTTTTCTATGTTTTTGCAAGTTTAAAACAGCAATTTTATCGTCATTTCTCATAAATCGCCGTTTCGCACGAAAGAAATATGAATTTATCAGTTTGAATAGTTGAAAACAGCGTTTTTCTATGTTTTTTCAAGTTTAAAACAGTAATTTTATCGTCATTACTCATAAATCGCCGGTTTGCACGGAAGAATCATGAATTTGTCAGTTTGGATAGTTCAAAACAGCGTTTTCTATGTTTTTGCAAGTTTAAAACAGCATTTTAAATACGTCAGTTTAGATTGTTGAAAACAGCGTTTTCTTTGTTTTGCTAGTTTAAAACAGCAGTTTTATCGTGATTTCACAAAAATCCACAGTTTCGAACGAAAGAAACATGAATTTATCTGTTTGAATAGTTGAAAACAGCGTTTTTCTATGTTTTTGCAAGTTTAAAACAGCAATTTTATCGTTATTTCACAAAAATACACCGTTTGGAACGAAAGAAACATGAATTTATCAGTTAGAATAGTTGAAAACAGCGTTTTTCTATGTTTTTGCAAGTTTAAACAGCAATTTTATCGTCATTTCTCATAAATGGCCGTTTCGCACGAAAGAAACATGAATATGTCAGTTTGGATAGTTTAAAACAGCGTTTTTCTATGTTTTTGCAAGTTTAAAACAGCAATTTCATCGTCATTACTCATAAATCGCCGTTGCGCACGAAAGAAACATGAATTTGTCAGTTTGAATAGTTGAAAACAGCGTTTTTCTATGTTTTTGCAAGTTTAAAACAGCAGTTTTATCGTCATTTCTCATAAATCGCCGTTTCGCACGAAAGAAACATGAATTTATCAGTTTGAATAGTTGAAAATAGCGTTTTTCTATGTTTTTGCAAGTTTAAAACAACAATTTTATCGTCATTTCTCATAAATCGCCGTTTCGCACGAAAAAAACATGAATTTATCAGTTTGAATAGTTGAAAACAGCGTTTTCTTGGTTTTGCTAGTTTAAAACAGCAGTTTTACCGTGATTTCACAAAAATCCACCGTTTGTAACGAAAGAAACATGAATTTATCAGTTTGAACAGTTGAAAACAGCGATTTTCTATGTTTTTGCAATTTTAAAGCAGCAATTTTATCGTCATTTCTCATAAATCGCCGTTTCGCACGAAAGAAACATGAATTTATCAGTTTGAATAGTTGAAAACTGCGTTTTTCTAGGTTTTTGCAAGTTTAAACAGCAATTTTATCGTCATTTCTCATAAATCGCCGTTTCGCACGAAAGAAACTTGAATTTATCAGTTAGAATAGTTGAAAACAGCGTTTTTCTATGTTTTTGCAAGTTTAAAACAGCAATTTTATCGTTATTTCACAAAATTCCACCGTTTGGAACGAAAGAAACATAAATTTATCAGTTTGAACAGTCGAAAACAGCGATTTTCTATGTTTTTGCAAGTTTAAAACAGCAATTTTATCGTCATTTCTCATAAAACGCCGGTTTGCACGTAAGAAACATGAATTTGTCAGTTTGAACAGTTGAAAACAGCGTTTTTCTATGTTTTTGCAAGTTTAAAACAGCAATTTTATCATTTCTCATAAATCGCCGTTTCGCACGAAAGAAACATAAATTTATCAGTTTGAATAGTTGAAAACATCGTATTTCTATGTTTTTTCAAGTTTAAAACAGCAATTTTATCGTCATTTCTCATAAAACGCCGGTTTGCACGTAAGAAACATGAATTTGTCAGTTTGAACAGTTGAAAACAGCGTTTTCCTATGTTTTTGCAAGTTTAAAACAGCAATTTTATCGTTATTTCACAAAAATCCACCGTTTGTAACGAAAGAAACATGAATTTATCAGTTTTAATAGTTGAAAACAGCGTTTTTCCATGTTTTTGCAAGTTTAAAACAGCAATTTTATCGTCATTTCTCATAAATCGCCGTTTCGCACGAAAGAAACATGAATTTGTCAGTTTGAATAGTTGAAAACAGCGTTTTTCTATGTTTTTGCAAGTTTAAAACAGCAATTTTATCGTTATTTCACAAAAATCCACCGTTTGGAACGAAAGAAACATGAATTTATCAGTTTCAATAGTTGAAAACAGCGTTTTTCCATGTTTTTGCAAGTTTAAAACAGCAATTTTATCGTCATTTCTCATAAATCGCCGTTTCGCACGAAAGAAACATGAATTTATCAGTTTGAAAAGTTGAAAATTGCGTTTTTCTATGTTTTTGCAAGTTTAAAACAGCAATTTTATCGTCATTTCTCATAAATCGCCGTTTCGCACGAAAGAAATATGAATTTATCAGTTTGAATAGTTGAAAACAGCGTTTTTCTATGTTTTTTCATGTTTAAAACAGTAATTTTATCGTCATTACTCATAAATCGCCGGTTTGCACGGAAGAAACATGAATTTGTCAGTTTGGATAGTTTAAAACAGCGTTTTTCTATGTTTTTGCAAGTTTAAGACAGCAATTTTATCGTCATTTCTCATAAATCGCCGTTGCGCACGAAAGAAACATGAATTTGTCAGTTTGAATAGTTGAAAACAGCGTTTTCTTGGTTTTGCTAGTTTAAAACAGCAGTTTTACCGTGATTTCACAAAAATCCACCGTTTGGAACGAAAGAAACATGAATTTATCAGTTCGAACAGTTGAAAACAGCGATTTTCTATGTTTTTGCAATTTTAAAGCAGCAATTTTATCGGCATTTCTCATAAATCGCCGTTTCGCACGAAAGAAACATGAATTTATCAGTTAGAATAGTTTAAAACAGCGTTTTTCTATGTTTTTGCAAGTTTAAAACAGCAATTTTATCGTCATTTCTCATAAAACGCTGGTTTGCACGTAAGAAACATGAATTTGTTAGTTTGAACAGTTGAAAACAGCGTTTTTCTATGTTTTTGCAAGTTTAAAACAGCAATTTTATCGTCATTTCTCATAAAACGCCGGTTTGCACGTAAGAAACATGAATTTGTCAGTTTGAACAGTTGAAAACAGCGTTTTTTATGTTTTTGCTAGTTTAAAACAGCAATTTTATCGTTATTTCACAAAAATCCACCGTTTGGAACGAAAAAAACATGAATTTATCAGTTTGAATAGTTGAAAACAGCGTTTTTCCATGTTTTTGCAAGTTTAAAACAGCAATTTTATCGTCATTTCTCATAAATCGCCGTTTCGCACGAAAGAAACATGAATTTATCAGTTTGAATAGTTGAAAATTGCGTTTTTCTATGTTTTTGCAAGTTTAAAACAGCAATTTTATCGTCATTTCTCATAAATCGCCGTTTCGCACGAAAGAAATATGAATTTATCAGTTTGAATAGTTGAAAACAGCGTTTTTCTATGTTTTTTCAAGTTTAAAACAGTAATTTTATCGTCATTACTCATAAATCGCCGGTTTGCACGGAAGAAACATGAATTTGTCAGTTTGGATAGTTCAAAACAGCGTTTTCTATGTTTTTGCAAGTTTAAAACAGCATTTTAAATACGTCAGTTTAGATTGTTGAAAACAGCGTTTTCTTTGTTTTGCTAGTTTAAAACAGCAGTTTTATCGTGATTTCACAAAAATCCACAGTTTCGAACGAAAGAAACATGAATTTATCTGTTTGAATAGTTGAAAACAGCGTTTTTCTATGTTTTTGCAAGTTTAAAACAGCAATTTTATCGTTATTTCACAAAAATCCACCGTTTGGAACGAAAGAAACATGAATTTATCAGTTAGAATAGTTGAAAACAGCGTTTTTCTATGTTTTTGCAAGTTTAAACAGCAATTTTATCGTCATTTCTCATAAATGGCCGTTTCGCACGAAAGAAACATGAATTTATCAGTTTGAATAGTTGAAAATAGCGTTTTTCTATGTTTTTGCAAGTTTAAAACAACAATTTTATCGTCATTTCTCATAAATCGCCGTTAAGCACGAAAAAAACATG
Organism: Poecilus cupreus; assembly: GCA_963942605.1. Taxonomy (NCBI): domain Eukaryota; kingdom Metazoa; phylum Arthropoda; class Insecta; order Coleoptera; family Carabidae; genus Poecilus; species Poecilus cupreus. Next base: position 66,118 of record CAWWDY010001589.1, on the reverse strand, counting down.
AATTTATCAGTTTGAATAGTTGAAAACAGCGTTTTCTTGGTTTTGCTAGTTTAAAACAGCAGTTTTACCGTGATTTCACAAAAATCCACCGTTTGGAACGAAAGAAACATGAATTTATCAGTTTGAACAGTTGAAAACAGCGATTTTCTATGTTTTTGCAATTTTAAAGCAGCAATTTTATCGTCATTTCTCATAAATCGCCGTTTCGCACGAAAGAAACATGAATTTATCAGTTTGAATAGTTGAAAATAGCGTTTTTCTATGTTTTTGCAAGTTTAAAACAACAATTTTATCGTCATTTCTCATAAATCGCCGTTAAGCACGAAAAAAACATGAATTTATCAGTTTGAATTGTTGAAAACAGCGTTTTCTTGGTTTTGCTAGTTTAAAACAGCAATTTTACCGTGATTTCACAAAAATCCACCGTTTGGAACGAAAGAAACATGAATTTATCAGTTTGAACAGTTGAAAACAGCGATTTTCTATGTTTTTGCAATTTTAAAGCAGCAATTTTATCGTCATTTCTCATAAATCGCCGTTTCGCACGAAAGAAACATGAATTTATCAGTTTGAATAGTTGAAAACTGCGTTTTTCTATGTTTTTGCAAGTTTAAACAGCAATTTTATCGTCATTTCTCATAAATCGCCGTTTCGCACGAAAGAAACTTGAATTTATCAGTTAGAATAGTTGAAAACAGCGTTTTTCTATGTTTTTGCAAGTTTAAAACAGCAATTTTATCGTTATTTCACAAAATTCCACCGTTTGGAACGAAAGAAACATGAATTTATCAGTTTGAATAGTCGAAAACAGTGATTTTCTATGTTTTTGCAAGTTTAAAACAGCAATTTTATCGTCATTTCTCATAAAACGCCGGTTTGCACGTAAGAAACATGAATTTGTCAGTTTGAACAGTTGAAAACAGCGTTTTTCTATGTTTTTGCAAGTTTAAAACAGCAATTTTATCGTCATTTCTCATAAATCGCCGTTTCGCACGGAAGAAACATAAATTTGTCAGTTTGAATAGTTGAAAACAGCGTTTTTCTATGTTTTTGCAAATTTAAAACAGCAATTTTATCATTTCTCATAAATCGCCGTTTCGCACGAAAGAAACATAAATTTATCAGTTTGAATAGTTGAAAACATCGTATTTCTATGTTTTTTCAAGTTTAAAACAGCAATTTTATCGTCATTTCTCATAAAACGCCGGTTTGCACGTAAGAAACATGAATTTGTCAGTTTGAACAGTTGAAAACAGCGTTTTTCTATGTTTTTGCAAGTTTAAAACAGCAATTTTATCGTTATTTCACAAAAATCCACCGTTTGTAACGAAAGAAACATGAATTTATCAGTTTTAATAGTTGAAAACAGCGTTTTTCCATGTTTTTGCAAGTTTAAAACAGCAATTTTATCGTCATTTCTCATAAATCGCCGTTTCGCACGAAAGAAACATGAATTTGTCAGTTTGAATAGTTGAAAACAGCGTTTTTCTATGTTTTTGCAAGTTTAAAACAGCAATTTTATCGTTATTTCACAAAAATCCACCGTTTGGAACGAAAGAAACATGAATTTATCAGTTTCAATAGTTGAAAACAGCGTTTTTCCATGTTTTTGCAAGTTTAAAACAGCAATTTTATCGTCATTTCTCATAAATCGCCGTTTCGCACGAAAGAAACATGAATTTATCAGTTTGAAAAGTTGAAAATTGCGTTTTTCTATGTTTTTGCAAGTTTAAAACAGCAATTTTATCGTCATTTCTCATAAATCGCCGTTTCGCACGAAAGAAATATGAATTTATCAGTTTGAATAGTTGAAAACAGCGTTTTTCTATGTTTTTTCAAGTTTAAAACAGTAATTTTATCGTCATTACTCATAAATCGCCGGTTTGCACGGAAGAAACATGAATTTGTCAGTTTGGATAGTTTAAAACAGCGTTTTTCTATGTTTTTGCAAGTTTAAGACAGCAATTTTATCGTCATTTCTCATAAATCGCCGTTGCGCACGAAAGAAACATGAATTTGTCAGTTTGAATAGTTGAAAACAGCGTTTTCTTGGTTTTGCTAGTTTAAAACAGCAGTTTTACCGTGATTTCACAAAAATTCACCGTTTGGAACGAAAGAAACATGAATTTATCAGTTCGAACAGTTGAAAACAGCGATTTTCTATGTTTTTGCAATTTTAAAGCAGCAATTTTATCGGCATTTCTCATAAATCGCCGTTTCGCACGAAAGAAACATGAATTTATCAGTTTGAATAGTTGAAAACTGCGTTTTTCTATGTTTTTGCAAGTTTAAACAGCAATTTTATCGTCATTTCTCATAAATCGCCGTTTCGCACGAAAGAAACTTGAATTTATCAGTTAGAATAGTTTAAAACAGCGTTTTTCTATGTTTTTGCAAGTTTAAAACAGCAATTTTATCGTTATTTCACAAAATTCCACCGTTTGGAACGAAAGAAACATGAATTTATCAGTTTGAACAGTCGAAAACAGCGATTTTCTATGTTTTTGCAAGTTTAAAACAGCAATTTTATCGTCATTTCTCATAAAACGCCGGTTTGCACGTAAGAAACATGAATTTGTTAGTTTGAACAGTTGAAAACAGCGTTTTTCTATGTTTTTGCAAGTTTAAAACAGCAATTTTATCGTCATTTCTCATAAAACGCCGGTTTGCACGTAAGAAACATGAATTTGTCAGTTTGAACAGTTGAAAACAGCGTTTTTTATGTTTTTGCTAGTTTAAAACAGCAATTTTATCGTTATTTCACAAAAATCCACCGTTTGGAACGAAAAAAACATGAATTTATCAGTTTGAATAGTTGAAAACAGCGTTTTTCCATGTTTTTGCAAGTTTAAAACAGCAATTTTATCGTCATTTCTCATAAATCGCCGTTTCGCACGAAAGAAACATGAATTTATCAGTTTGAATAGTTGAAAATTGCGTTTTTCTATGTTTTTGCAAGTTTAAAACAGCAATTTTATCGTCATTTCTCATAAATCGCCGTTTCGCACGAAAGAAATATGAATTTATCAGTTTGAATAGTTGAAAACAGCGTTTTTCTATGTTTTTTCAAGTTTAAAACAGTAATTTTATCGTCATTACTCATAAATCGCCGGTTTGCACGGAAGAAACATGAATTTGTCAGTTTGGATAGTTCAAAACAGCGTTTTCTATGTTTTTGCAAGTTTAAAACAGCATTTTAAATACGTCAGTTTAGATTGTTGAAAACAGCGTTTTCTTTGTTTTGCTAGTTTAAAACAGCAGTTTTATCGTGATTTCACAAAAATCCACAGTTTCGAACGAAAGAAACATGAATTTATCTGTTTGAATAGTTGAAAACAGCGTTTTTCTATGTTTTTGCAAGTTTAAAACAGCAATTTTATCGTTATTTCACAAAAATCCACCGTTTGGAACGAAAGAAACATGAATTTATCAGTTAGAATAGTTGAAAACAGCGTTTTTCTATGTTTTTGCAAGTTTAAACAGCAATTTTATCGTCATTTCTCATAAATGGCCGTTTCGCACGAAAGAAACATGAATTTATCAGTTTGAATAGTTGAAAATAGCGTTTTTCTATGTTTTTGCAAGTTTAAAACAACAATTTTATCGTCATTTCTCATAAATCGCCGTTAAGCACGAAAAAAACATGAATTTATCAGTTTGAATAGTTGAAAACAGCGTTTTCTTGGTTTTGCTAGTTTAAAACAGCAGTTTTACCGTGATTTCACAAAAATCCACCGTTTGGAACGAAAGAAACATGAATTTATCAGTTTGAACAGTTGAAAACAGCGATTTTCTATGTTTTTGCAATTTTAAAGCAGCAATTTTATCGTCATTTCTCATAAATCGCCGTTTCGCACGAAAGAAACATGAATTTATCAGTTTGAATAGTTGAAAATAGCGTTTTTCTATGTTTTTGCAAGTTTAAAACAACAATTTTATCGTCATTTCTCATAAATCGCCGTTAAGCACGAAAAAAACATGAATTTATCAGTTTGAATAGTTGAAAACAGCGTTTTCTTGGTTTTGCTAGTTTAAAACAGCAGTTTTACCGTGATTTCACAAAAATCCACCGTTTGGAACGAAAGAAACATGAATTTATCAGTTTGAACAGTTGAAAACAGCGATTTTCTATGTTTTTGCAATTTTAAAGCAGCAATTTTATCGTCATTTCTCATAAATCGCCGTTTCGCACGAAAGAAACATGAATTTATCAGTTTGAATAGTTGAAAACTGCGTTTTTCTATGTTTTTGCAAGTTTAAACAGCAATTTTATCGTCATTTCTCATAAATCGCCGTTTCGCACGAAAGAAACTTGAATTTATCAGTTAGAATAGTTGAAAACAGCGTTTTTCTATGTTTTTGCAAGTTTAAAACAGCAATTTTATCGTTATTTCACAAAATTCCACCGTTTGGAACGAAAGAAACATGAATTTATCAGTTTGAATAGTCGAAAACAGCGATTTTCTATGTTTTTGCAAGTTTAAAACAGCAATTTTATCGTCATTTCTCATAAAACGCCGGTTTGCACGTAAGAAACATGAATTTGTCAGTTTGAACAGTTGAAAACAGCGTTTTTCTATGTTTTTGCAAGTTTAAAACAGCAATTTTATCGTCATTTCTCATAAATCGCCGTTTCGCACGGAAGAAACATAAATTTGTCAGTTTGAATAGTTGAAAACAGCGTTTTTCTATGTTTTTGCAAATTTAAAACAGCAATTTTATCATTTCTCATAAATCGCCGTTTCGCACGAAAGAAACATAAATTTATCAGTTTGAATAGTTGAAAACATCGTATTTCTATGTTTTTTCAAGTTTAAAACAGCAATTTTATCGTCATTTCTCATAAAACGCCGGTTTGCACGTAAGAAACATGAATTTGTCAGTTTGAACAGTTGAAAACAGCGTTTTTCTATGTTTTTGCAAGTTTAAAACAGCAATTTTATCGTTATTTCACAAAAATCCACCGTTTGTAACGAAAGAAACATGAATTTATCAGTTTTAATAGTTGAAAACAGCGTTTTTCCATGTTTTTGCAAGTTTAAAACAGCAATTTTATCGTCATTTCTCATAAATCGCCGTTTCGCATGAAAGAAACATGAATTTGTCAGTTTGAATAGTTGAAAACAGCGTTTTTCTATGTTTTTGCAAGTTTAAAACAGCAATTTTATCGTTATTTCACAAAAATCCACCGTTTGGAACGAAAGAAACATGAATTTATCAGTTTCAATAGTTGTAAACAGCGTTTTTCCATGTTTTTGCAAGTTTAAAACAGCAATTTTATCGTTATTTCTCATAAATCGCCGTTTCGCACGAAAGAAACATGAATTTATCAGTTTGAATAGTTGAAAACAGCGTTTTTCTATGTTTTTTCAAGTTTAAAACAGTAATTTTATCGTCATTACTCATAAATCGCCGGTTTGCACGGAAGAAACATGAATTTGTCAGTTTGGATAGTTTAAAACAGCGTTTTTCTATGTTTTTGCAAGTTTAAAACAGCAATTTTATCGTCATATCTCATAAATCGCCGTTGCGCACGAAAGAAACATGAATTTGTCAGTTTGAATAGTTGAAAACAGCGTTTTCTTGGTTTTGCTAGTTTAAAACAGCAGTTTTACCGTGATTTCACAAAAATCCACCGTTTGGAACGAAAGAAACATGAATTTATCAGTTTGAACAGTTGAAAACAGCGATTTTCTATGTTTTTGCAATTTTAAAGCAGCAATTTTATCGTCATTTCTCATAAATCGCCGTTTCGCACGAAAGAAACATGAATTTATCAGTTTGAATAGTTGAAAACTGCGTTTTTCTATGTTTTTGCAAGTTTAAACAGCAATTTTATCGTCATTTCTCATAAATCGCCGTTTCGCACGAAAGAAACTTGAATTTATCAGTTAGAATAGTTGAAAACAGCGTTTTTCTATGTTTTTGCAAGTTCAAAACAGCAATTTTATCGTTATTTCACAAAATTCCACCGTTTGGAACGAAAGAAACATGAATTTATCAGTTTGAACAGTCGAAAACAGCGATTTTCTATGTTTTTGCAAGTTTAAAACAGCAATTTTATCGTCATTTCTCATAAAACGCCGGTTTGCACGTAAGAAACATGAATTTGTTAGTTTGAACAGTTGAAAACAGCATTTTAAATACGTCAGTTTAGATTGTTGAAAACAGCGTTTTCTTTGTTTTGCTAGTTTAAAACAGCAGTTTTATCGTGATTTCACAAAAATCCACAGTTTCGAACGAAAGAAACATGAATTTATCTGTTTGAATAGTTGAAAACAGCGTTTTTCTATGTTTTTGCAAGTTTAAAACAGCAATTTTATCGTTATTTCACAAAAATCCACCGTTTGGAACGAAAGAAACATGAATTTATCAGTTAGAATAGTTGAAAACAGCGTTTTTCTATGTTTTTGCAAGTTTAAACAGCAATTTTATCGTCATTTCTCATAAATGGCCGTTTCGCACGAAAGAAACATGAATTTATCAGTTTGAATAGTTGAAAATAGCGTTTTTCTATGTTTTTGCAAGTTTAAAACAACAATTTTATCGTCATTTCTCATAAATCGCCGTTAAGCACGAAAAAAACATGAATTTATCAGTTTGAATAGTTGAAAACAGCGTTTTCTTGGTTTTGCTAGTTTAAAACAGCAGTTTTACCGTGATTTCACAAAAATCCACCGTTTGGAACGAAAGAAACATGAATTTATCAGTTTGAACAGTTGAAAACAGCGATTTTCTATGTTTTTGCAATTTTAAAGCAGCAATTTTATCGTCATTTCTCATAAATCGCCGTTTCGCACGAAAGAAACATGAATTTATCAGTTTGAATAGTTGAAAATAGCGTTTTTCTATGTTTTTGCAAGTTTAAAACAACAATTTTATCGTCATTTCTCATAAATCGCCGTTAAGCACGAAAAAAACATGAATTTATCAGTTTGAATAGTTGAAAACAGCGTTTTCTTGGTTTTGCTAGTTTAAAACAGCAGTTTTACCGTGATTTCACAAAAATCCACCGTTTGGAACGAAAGAAACATGAATTTATCAGTTTGAACAGTTGAAAACAGCGATTTTCTATGTTTTTGCAATTTTAAAGCAGCAATTTTATCGTCATTTCTCATAAATCGCCGTTTCGCACGAAAGAAACATGAATTTATCAGTTTGAATAGTTGAAAACTGCGTTTTTCTATGTTTTTGCAAGTTTAAACAGCAATTTTATCGTCATTTCTCATAAATCGCCGTTTCGCACGAAAGAAACTTGAATTTATCAGTTAGAATAGTTGAAAACAGCGTTTTTCTATGTTTTTGCAAGTTTAAAACAGCAATTTTATCGTTATTTCACAAAATTCCACCGTTTGGAACGAAAGAAACATGAATTTATCAGTTTGAATAGTCGAAAACAGCGATTTTCTATGTTTTTGCAAGTTTAAAACAGCAATTTTATCGTCATTTCTCATAAAACGCCGGTTTGCACGTAAGAAACATGAATTTGTCAGTTTGAACAGTTGAAAACAGCGTTTTTCTATGTTTTTGCAAGTTTAAAACAGCAATTTTATCGTCATTTCTCATAAATCGCCGTTTCGCACGGAAGAAACATAAATTTGTCAGTTTGAATAGTTGAAAACAGCGTTTTTCTATGTTTTTGCAAATTTAAAACAGCAATTTTATCATTTCTCATAAATCGCCGTTTCGCACGAAAGAAACATAAATTTATCAGTTTGAATAGTTGAAAACATCGTATTTCTATGTTTTTTCAAGTTTAAAACAGCAATTTTATCGTCATTTCTCATAAAACGCCGGTTTGCACGTAAGAAACATGAATTTGTCAGTTTGAACAGTTGAAAACAGCGTTTTTCTATGTTTTTGCAAGTTTAAAACAGCAATTTTATCGTTATTTCACAAAAATCCACCGTTTGTAACGAAAGAAACATGAATTTATCAGTTTTAATAGTTGAAAACAGCGTTTTTCCATGTTTTTGCAAGTTTAAAACAGCAATTTTATCGTCATTTCTCATAAATCGCCGTTTCGCATGAAAGAAACATGAATTTGTCAGTTTGAATAGTTGAAAACAGCGTTTTTCTATGTTTTTGCAAGTTTAAAACAGCAATTTTATCGTTATTTCACAAAAATCCACCGTTTGGAACGAAAGAAACATGAATTTATCAGTTTCAATAGTTGTAAACAGCGTTTTTCCATGTTTTTGCAAGTTTAAAACAGCAATTTTATCGTTATTTCTCATAAATCGCCGTTTCGCACGAAAGAAACATGAATTTATCAGTTTGAATAGTTGAAAACAGCGTTTTTCTATGTTTTTTCAAGTTTAAAACAGTAATTTTATCGTCATTACTCATAAATCGCCGGTTTGCACGGAAGAAACATGAATTTGTCAGTTTGGATAGTTTAAAACAGCGTTTTTCTATGTTTTTGCAAGTTTAAAACAGCAATTTTATCGTCATATCTCATAAATCGCCGTTGCGCACGAAAGAAACATGAATTTGTCAGTTTGAATAGTTGAAAACAGCGTTTTCTTGGTTTTGCTAGTTTAAAACAGCAGTTTTACCGTGATTTCACAAAAATCCACCGTTTGGAACGAAAGAAACATGAATTTATCAGTTTGAACAGTTGAAAACAGCGATTTTCTATGTTTTTGCAATTTTAAAGCAGCAATTTTATCGTCATTTCTCATAAATCGCCGTTTCGCACGAAAGAAACATGAATTTATCAGTTTGAATAGTTGAAAACTGCGTTTTTCTATGTTTTTGCAAGTTTAAACAGCAATTTTATCGTCATTTCTCATAAATCGCCGTTTCGCACGAAAGAAACTTGAATTTATCAGTTAGAATAGTTGAAAACAGCGTTTTTCTATGTTTTTGCAAGTTCAAAACAGCAATTTTATCGTTATTTCACAAAATTCCACCGTTTGGAACGAAAGAAACATGAATTTATCAGTTTGAACAGTCGAAAACAGCGATTTTCTATGTTTTTGCAAGTTTAAAACAGCAATTTTATCGTCATTTCTCATAAAACGCCGGTTTGCACGTAAGAAACATGAATTTGTTAGTTTGAACAGTTGAAAACAGCGTTTTTCTATGTTTTTGCAAGTTTAAAACAGCAATTTTATCGTCATTTCTCATAAATCGCCGTTTCGCACGGAAGAAACATGATTTTGTCAGTTTGAATAGTTGAAAACAGCGTTTTTCTATGTTTTTGCAAATTTAAAACAGCAATTTTATCATTTCTCATAAATCGCCGTTTCGCAAGGAAGAAACATAAATTTATCAGTTTGAATAGTTGAAAACATCGTATTTCTACGTTTTTTCAAGTTTAAAACAGCAATTTTATCGTCATTTCTCATAAAACGCCGGTTTGCACGTAAGAAACATGAATTTGTCAGTTTGAATAGTTGAAAACAGCGTTTTTCTATGTTTTTGCAAGTTTAAAACAGCAATTTTATCGTTATTTCACAAAAATCCACCGTTTGTAACGAAAGAAACATGAATTTATCAGTTTGAATAGTTGAAAACAGCGTTTTTCCATGTTTTTGCAAGTTTAAAACAGCAATTTTATCGTCATTTCTCATAAATCGCCGTTTCGCACGAAAGAAACATGAATTTGTCAGTTTGAATAGTTGAAAACAGCGTTTTTCTATGTTTTTGCAAGTTTAAAACAGCAATTTTATCGTTATTTCACAAAAATCCACCGTTTGGAACGAAAGAAACATGAATTTATCAGTTTGAATAGTTGAAAACAGCGTTTTTCCATGTTTTTGCAAGTTTAAAACAGCAATTTTATCGTCATTTCTCATAAATCGCCGTTTCGCACGAAAGAAACATGAATTTGTCAGTTTTGATAGTTTAAAACAGCGTTTTCTATGTTTTTGCAAGTTTAAAACAGCATTTTAAATACGTCAGTTTAGATTGTTGAAAACAGCGTTTTCTTGATTTTGCTAGTTTAAAACAGCAGTTTCATCGTCATTTCTCATAAATGGCCGTTTCGCACGAAAGAAACATGAATATGTCTGTTTGGATAGTTTAAAACAGCGTTTTTCTATGTTTTTGCAAGTTCAAAACATCAATTTTATAGTCATTTCTCATAAATCGCCGTTTCGCACGAAAGAAACATGAATTTATCAGTTTAAACAGTTGAAAACAGCGTTATTCTATGTTTTTGCAAGTTTAAAACAGCAAATTTATCGTCATTTCTCATAAATCGCCGTTTCGCATGAAAGAAACATGAATTTGTCAGTTTGGATAGTTCAAAACAGCGTTTTCTATGTTTTTGCAAGTTTAAAACAGCATTTTAAATACGTCAGTTAGATTGTTGAAAACAGCGTTTTCTTGGTTTTGCTAGTTTAAAACAGCAGTTTTATCGTGATTTCACAAAAATCCACAGTTTCGAACGAAAGAAACATGAATTTATCTGTTTGAATAGTTGAAAACAGCGTTTTTCTATGTTTTTGCAAGTTTAAAACAGCAATTTTATCGTTATTTCACAAAAATCCACCATTTGGAACGAAAGAAACATGAATTTATCAGTTAGAATAGTTGGAAACAGCGTTTTTCTATGTTTTTGCAAGTTTAAACAGCAATTTTATCGTCATTTCTCATAAATGGCCGTTTCGCACGAAAGAAACATGAATATGTCAGTTTGGATAGTTTAAAACAGCGTTTTTCTATGTTTTTGCAAGTTTAAAACAGCAATTTTATCGTCAGTTCTTATAAATCGCCGTTGCGCACGAAAGAAACATGAATTTGTCAGTTTGAATAGTTGAAAACAGCGTTTTTCTATGTTTTTGCAAGTTTAAAACAGCAATTTTATCGTCATTTCTCATAAATCGCCGTTTTGCACGAAAGAAACATGAATTTATCAGTTTGAATAGTTGAAAATAGCGTTTTTCTATGTTTTTGCAAGTTTAAAACAACAATTTTATCGTCATTTCTCATAAATCGCCGTTTCGCACGAAAAAAACATGAATTTATCAGTTTGAATAGTTGAAAACAGCGTTTTCTTGGTTTTGCTAGTTTAAAACAGCAGTTTTACCGTGATTTCACAAAAATCCACCGTTTGGAACGAAAGAAACATGAATTTATCAGTTTGAACAGTTGAAAACAGCGATTTTCTATGTTTTTGCAATTTTAAAGCAGCAATTTTATCGTCATTTCTCATAAATCGCCGTTTCGCACTGAAGAAACATGAATTTGTCAGTTTGAATAGTTGAAAACAGCGTTTTTCTATGTTTTTGCAAGTTTAAAACAGCAATTTTATCGTTATTTCACAAAAATCCACCGTTTGGAACGAAAGAAACATGAATTTATCAGTTAGAATAGTTGAAAACAGCGTTTTTCTATGTTTTTGCAAGTTTAAACAGCAATTTTATCGTCATTTCTCATAAATGGCCGTTTCGCACGAAAGAAACATGAATATGTCAGTTTGGATAGTTTAAAACAGCGTTTTTCTATGTTTTTGCAAGTTTAAAACAGCAATTTTATCGTCATTTCTCATAAATCGCCGTTGCGCACGAAAGAAACATGAATTTGTCAGTTTGAACAGTTGAAAACAGCGTTTTTCTATGTTTTTGCAAGTTTAAAACAGCAATTTTATCGTCATTTCTCATAAATCGCCGTTTCGCACGTAAGAAACATGAATTTGTCAGTTTGAATAGTTGAAAACAGCGTTTTTCTATGTTTTTGCAAGTTTAAAACAGCAATTTTATCGTTATTTCACAAAAATTCACCGTTTGTAACGAAAGAAACATGAATTTATCAGTTTGAATAGTTGAAAACAGCGTTTTTCCATGTTTTTGCAAGTTTAAAACAGCAATTTTATCGTCATTTCTCATAAATCGCCGTTTCGCACGAAAGAAACATGAATTTGTCAGTTTGAATAGTTGAAAACAGCGTTTTTCTATGTTTTTGCAAGTTTAAAACAGCAATTTTATCGTTATTTCACAAAAATCCACCGTTTGAAACGAAAGAAACATGAATTTATCAGTTTGAATAGTTGAAAACAGCGTTTTTCCATGTTTTTGCAAGTTTAAAACAGCAATTTTCTCGTCATTTCTCATAAATCGCCGTTTCGCACGAAAGAAACATGAATTTGTCAGTTTTGATAGTTTAAAACAGCGTTTTCTATGTTTTTGCAAGTTTAAAACAGCATTTTAAATACGTCAGTTTAGATTGTTGAAAACAGCGTTTTCTTGATTTTGCTAGTTTAAAACAGCAGTTTTATCGTCATTTCTCATAAATGGCCGTTTCGCACGAAAGAAACATGAATATGTCTGTTTGGATAGTTTAAAACAGCGTTTTTCTATGTTTTTGCAAGTTCAAAACATCAATTTTATAGTCATTTCTCATAAATCGCCGTTTCGCACGAAAGAAACATGAATTTATCAGTTTAAACAGTTGAAAACAGCGTTATTCTATGTTTTTGCAAGTTTAAAACAGCAAATTTATCGTCATTTCTCATAAATCGCCGTTTCGCATGAAAGAAACATGAATTTGTCAGTTTGGATAGTTCAAAACAGCGTTTTCTATGTTTTTGCAAGTTTAAAACAGCATTTTAAATACGTCAGTTAGATTGTTAAAAACAGCGTTTTATTGGTTTTGCTAGTTTAAAACAGCAGTTTTATCGTGATTTCACAAAAATCCACCGTTTTGAACGAAGACAACATGAATTTATCAGTTTGAATAGTTTAAAACAGCGTTTTTCAATGTTTTTGCAAGTTTAAAACAGCAATTTTATCGTCATTTCTCATAAATCACCGTTTCGATTGAAAGAAACATGAATTTATCGGTTTGAATAGTTGAAAACAGCGTTTTTCTATGTTTCTGCAAGTTTAAAACAGCAATTTTATCGTCGATTCTCATAAACCGCCGTTTCGCAAGAAAGAAACATGAATTTATCAGTTTGAATAGTTGAAAACAGCGTTTTTCTATGTTTTTGCAAGTTTAAAACAGCAATTTTATCGTCATTTCTCATAAATCGCCGTTTCGCACGAAAGAAATATGAATTTATCAGTTTGAATAGTTGAAAACAGCGTTTTCTATGTTTTTTCAAGTTTAAAACAGCAATTTTATCGTCATTACTCATAAATCGCCGTTTTGCACGAAAGAAACATGAATTTATCAGTTTGAGTAGTTGAAAATAGCGTTTTTCTATATTTTTGCAAGTTTAAAACAGCAATTTTATCGTCATTTCTCATAAGTCGCCGTTTCGCACGGAAGATACATTAATTTGTTATTTTGAATAGTTGAAAACAGCGTTTTTCTATGTTTTTGCAAGTTCAGGAATTTTATCGTGATTTCACAAAAATCCACCGTTTCCAACGAAAGAAAAATGAATTTATCAGTTTGAATAGTTGAAAACAGCGTTTTTCTATGTTTTTGCAAGTTTAAAACAGCAGATTTATCGTCATTTCTCATAAATCGCCGTTTCGCATGAAAGAAACATGAATTTGTCAGTTTGGATAGTTCAAAACAGCGTTTTCTATGTTTTTGCAAGTTTAAAACAGCATTTTAAATACGTCAGTTAGATTGTTGAACACAGCGTTTTCTTGGTTTTGCTAGTTTAAAACAGCAGTTTTATCGTGATTTCACAAAAATCCACCGTTTCGAACGAAGACAACATGAATTTATCAGTTTGAATAGTTTAAAACAGCGTTTTTCAATGTTTTTGCAAGTTTAAAACAGCAATTTTATCGTCATTTCTCATAAATCACCGTTTCGATTGAAAGAAACATGAATTTATCAGTTTGAATAGTTGAAAACAGCGTTTTTCTATGTTTTTTCAAGTTTAAAACAGCAATTTTATCGTCATTACTCATAAATTGCCGTTTTGCACGAAAGAAACATGAATTTATCAGTTTGAGTAGTTGAAAATAGTGTTTTTCTATGTTTTTGCAAGTTTAAAACAGCAATTTTATCGTCATTTCTCATAAGTCGCCGTTTCGCACGGAAGATACATGAATTTGTTAGTTTGAATAGTTGAAAACAGCGTTTTTCTATGTTTTTGCAAGTTCAGGAATTTTATCGTGATTTCACAAAAATCCACCGTTTCCAAAGGAAGAAAAATGAATTTATCAGTTTGAATAGTTGAAAACAGCGTTTTTCTTTGTTTTTGCAAGTTTAAAACAGCAATTTTATCGTCATTTCTCATAAATCGCCGTTTCGCACGAAAGAAACATGAATTTGTCAGTTTGGATAGTTCAAAACAGCGTTTTCTATGTTTTTGCAAGTTTAAAACAGCATTTTAAATACGTCAGTTTAGATTGTTGAAAACAGCGTTTTCTTGGTTTTGCTAGTTTAAAACAACCCCAAACCTCAAACCTCGAACCCCAAACCTCAAACTTCGAACCCCAACCCCAAACCTCAAACTTATTTTTGCAAGTTTAATACAGCAGTTTTATCGTTATTTCACAAAAATTCGCTGTTTCGCACAAAAAAAACAAAATTTAATCAGTTTGAATAGTTAAAAACAGCGTTTTTCTATGTTTTTGCAAGTTTAAAACAGCAATTTTATCGTCATTTCTTATAAATCGCCGTTTCGCACGAAATAAACATGAATATGTCAGTTTGGATTGTTCAAAACAGCGTTTTCTATGTTTTTGCAAGTTTAAAACAGCATATTAAATATGTCAGTTTAGATTGTTGAAAACAGCATTTTCTTGGTTTTATTAGTTTAGAACAGCAGTTTTATCGTGATTTCACAAAAATCCACCGTTTCGAACGAAAGAAACATTAATTTATCTGTTTGAATAGTTGAAAACAGCGTTTTTCTATGTTTTTGCAAGTTTAAAACAGCAGTTTTATCGTCATTTCTCATAAATAGCCGTTTTGCACGAAAGAAACATGAATTTATCAGCTTGAATAGTTGAAAACAGCGTTTTTCTATATTTTTGCAAGTTTAAAACAGCAATTTTATCGTCATTTCTCATAAATCGACGTTTCGCACGAAAGAAACATGAATTTATCAGTTTGAATAGTTGAAAACAGCGTTTTTCAAGGTTTTTGCAAGTTTAAAACAGGTATTTTATCGTCATTTCTCATAAATAGCTGTTTTGCACGAAAGAAACATGAATTTTTCAGTTTGGATAGTTCAAAACCGCGTTTTCTATGTTTTTGCAAGTTTAAAACAGCATTTTAAATACGTCAGTTTAGATTGTTGACAACAGCGTTTTCTTGGTTTGCTAGTTTAAAACAGCAGTTTTATCGTGATTTCACAATAATCCACCGTTTTAAACGAAAGAAACATGAATTTATCAGTTTGAATAGTTGAAAACAGCGTTTTTCTATGTTTTTGCAAGTTTAAAACAGCAATTTATCGTCATTTCTCATAAATCGCCGTTTCGCACGAAAGAAGCATGAATTTATCAGTTTAAGTAGTTGAAAATAGCGTTTTTCTATGTTTTTGCAAGTTAAAAACAGCAATCTTATCGTCATTTCTCATACATCGCCGTTTCGCACGAAAGAAACAATAATTTGTCAGTTTGGATAGTTCAAAACAGCGTTTTCTATGTTTTTGCAAGTTTAAAACAGCATTTAAATACATCAGTTTAGATTGTGGAAAACAGCGTTTTTTTGCTTTTGCTAGTTTAAAACAGCAGTTTTATCTTGATTTCACAAAAATCCACCGTTTCAAACGAAAGAAACTTGAATTTATCAGTTTGAATAGTTGAAAACAGGGTTTTTATATGTTTTTGCAAGTTTAAAACAGGAATTTATCGTCATTTCTCATAAATCGCCGTTTCGCACGAAAGAAGCATGAATTTATCAGTTTGACTAGTTGAAAACAGCGTTTTTCTATGGTTTTGCAAGTTTAAAACAGCAATTTTATCGTCATTTCTCATAAATCGCAGTTTCGCACAAAAGAAACATGAATTTATCAGTTTTAATAGTTGAAAACAGCGTTTTTCTATGTTTTTGCAAGTTTAAAACAGCAATTTTATCATCATTTCTCATAAATCGCCGTTTCGCACGAAAGAAACATAAATTTGTCAGTTTGGATAGTTCAAAACAGCGTTTTCTATGTTTTTGCAAGTTTAAAACAGCATTATAAATACGTCAGTTTAGATTGTTGAAAACAGCGTTTTCTTGGTTTGCTAGTTGAAAATAGCAGTTTCATCGTGATTTCACAAAAATCCACCGTTTCAAACAAAAGAAATATGAATTTATCAGTTGGAATAGTTGAAAACAGCGTTTTTCTATGGGTTTGCGCGTTTAAAACAGCAATTTTATCGTCATTTCTAATAAATCGCCGTTTCCCACGAAAGAAACATGAATTTGTCAGTTTGGATAGTTCAAAGCAACGTTTTCTATGTTTTTGCAAGTTTAAAACAGCATTTTAAAAACGTCAGTTAGATTGTTGAAAACAGCGTTTTCTTGGTTTTGCTAGTTTAAAACAGCAGTTTTATCGTGATTTCACAAAAATCCACCGTTTCGAACGAAGACAACATGAATTTATCAGTTTGAATAGTTTAAAACAGCGTTTTTCAATGTTTTTGCAAGTTTAAAACAGCAATTTTATCGTCATTTCTCATAAATCACCGTTTCGATTGAAAGAAACATGAATTTATCAGTTTGAATAGTTGAAAACAGCGTTTTTCTATGTTTTTTCAAGTTTAAAACAGCAATTTTATCGTCATTACTCATAAATTGCCGTTTTGCACGAAAGAAACATGAATTTATCAGTTTGAGTAGTTGAAAATAGCGTTTTTCTATGTTTTTGCAAGTTTAAAACAGCAATTTTATCGTCATTTCTAATAAATCGCAGTTTCGCACGAAAGAAACATGAATTTGTCAGTTTGGATAGTTCAAAACAGCGTTTTCTATGTTTTTGCAAGTTTAAAACAGCATTTTATATACGTCAGTTTAGATTGTTGAAAACAGCGTTTTCTTGGTTTTGCTAGTTTAAAACAACCCCAAACCTCAAACCTCGAACCCCAAACCTCAAACTTCGAACCCCAACCCCAAACCTCAAACTTTTTTTTGCAAGTTTAATACAGCAGTTTTATCGTTATTTCACAAAAATTCGCTGTTTCGCACAAAAAAAACAAAAATTAATCAGTTTGAATAGTTTAAAACAGCGTTTTTCTATGTTTTTGCAAGTTTAAAACAGCAATTTTATCGTCATTTCTTATAAATCGCCGTTTCGCACGAAATAAACATGAATATGTCAGTTTGGATTGTTCAAAACAGCGTTTTCTATGTTTTTGCAAGTTTAAAACAGCATATTAAATATGTCAGTTTAGATTGTTGAAAACAGCATTTTCTTGGTTTTATTAGTTTAGAACAGCAGTTTTATTGTGATTTCACAAAAATCCACCGTTTCGAACGAAAGAAACATGAATTTATCAGTTTGAATAGTTGAAAACAGCGTTTTTCTATGTTTTTGCAAGTTTAAAACAGCAGTTTTATCGTCATTTCTCATAAATAGCCGTTTTGCACGAAAGAAACATGAATTTATCAGCTTGAATAGTTGAAAACAGCGTTTTTCTATATTTTTGCAAGTTTAAAACAGCAATTTTATCGTCATTTCTCATAAATCGACGTTTCGCACGAAAGAAACATGAATTTATCAGTTTGAATAGTTGAAAACAGCGTTTTTCAAGGTTTTTGCAAGTTTAAAACAGCTATTTTATCGTCATTTCTCATAAATAGCTGTTTTGCACGAAAGAAACATGAATTTTTCAGTTTGGATAGTTCAAAACCGCGTTTTCTATGTTTTTGCAAGTTTAAAACAGCATTTTAAATACGTCAGTTTAGATTGTTGACAACAGCGTTTTCTTGGTTTGCTAGTTTAAAACAGCAATTTTATCGTGATTTCACAATAATCCACCGTTTTAAACGAAAGAAACATGAATTTATCAGTTTGAATAGTTGAAAACAGCGTTTTTCTATGTTTTTGCAAGTTTAAAACAGCAATTTATCGTCATTTCTCATAAATCGCCGTTTCGCACGAAAGAAACATGAATTTATCAGTTTAAGTAGTTGAAAATAGCGTTTTTCTATGTTTTTGCAAGTTAAAAACAGCAATCTTATCGTCATTTCTCATAAATCGCCGTTTCGCACGAAAGAAACATGAATTTGTCAGTTTGGATAGTTCAAAACAGCGTTTTCTATGTTTTTGCAAGTTTAAAACAGCATTTAAATACGTCAGTTTAGATTGTGGAAAACAGCGTTTTTTTGCTTTTGCTAGTTTAAAACAGCAGTTTTATCGTGATTTCACAAAAATCCACCGTTTCAAACGAAAGAAACTTGAATTTATCAGTTTGAATAGTTGAAAACAGGGTTTTTATATGTTTTTGCAAGTTTAAAACAGGAATTTATCGTCATTTCTCATAAAACGCCGTTTCGCACGAAAGAAACATGAATTTATCAGTTTGACTAGTTGAAAACAGCGTTTTTCTATGTTTTGCAAGTTTAAAACAGCAATTTTATAGTTATTTCTCATAAATCGCCGTTTCGCATGGAAGAAACATGAATTTGTCAGTTTGAATAGTTGAAAACAGCGTTTTTCTATGGTTTTGCAAGTTTAAAACAGCAATTTTATCGTCATTTCTCATAAATCGCAGTTTCGCACAAAAGAAACATGAATTTATCAGTTTGAATAGTTGAAAACAGCGTTTTTCTATGTTTTTGCAAGTTTAAAACAGCAATTTTATCATCATTTCTCATAAATCGCCGTTTCGCACGAAAGAAACATAAATTTGTCAGTTTGGATAGTTCAAAACAGCGTTTTCTATGTTTTTGCAAGTTTAAAACAGCATTTTAAATACGTCAGTTTAGATTGTTGAAAACAGCGTTTTCTTGGTTTGCTAGTTGAAAATAGCAGTTTCATCGTGATTTCACAAAAATCCACCGTTTCGAACAAAAGAAATATGAATTTATCAGTTTGAATAGTTGAAAACAGCGTTTTTCTATGGGTTTGCGCGTTTAAAACAGCAATTTTATCGTCATTTCTAATAAATCGCCGTTTCCCACGAAAGAAACATGAATTTGTCAGTTTGGATAGTTCAAAGCAACGTTTTCTATGTTTTTGCAAGTTTAAAACAGCATTTTAAAAACGTCAGTTTAGATTGTTGAAAACAGCGTTTTCTTGGTATTGCTAGTTTAAACATCAGTTTTATCGTGATTTCACAAAAATCCACCGTTTCGAAGGAAAGAAACATGAATTTATCAGTTTGAATAGATGAAAACAGCGTTTTTCTATGTTTTTGCAAGTTTAAAACAGCAATTTTATCGTCATTTCTCATAAATCGCCGTTTCGCACGAAAGAAACATGAATTTATAAGTTTGAATAGTTGAAAACAGCGTTTTTCAAGGTTTTTGCAAGTTTAAAACAGCTATTTTATCGTCATTTCTCATAAATAGCCGTTTTGCACGAAAGAAACATGAATTTGTGAGTTTGGATAGTTGAAAACAGCGTTTTTCTATGTTTTTGCAAGTTTAAAACAGCAATTTTATCGTCATTTCTCATAAATCGCCGTTTCGCGCGGAAGAAAAATAAATTTATCAGTTTGAATAGTTGAAAACAGCGTTTTTCTATGTTTTTGCAAGTTTAAAATAGCAATTTTATCGTCATTTCTCATAAAACGCCGTTTCGCACGAAAAAGACATGAATTTATCAGTTTTATAAGTTGAAAACAGCGTTTTTCTATGTTTTTGCAAGTTTAAAACAGCAATTTTATCGCCATTTCTCATAAATCGCCGTTTCGCACGAAAGAAACATGATTTTGTCAGTTTGGATTGTTCAAAACAGCGTTTTCTATGTTTTTGCAAGTTTAAAACAGCATTTAAATACGTCAGTTTAGATTGTGGAAAACAGCGTTATTTTGCTTTTGCTAGTTTAAAACAGCAGTTTTATCGTGATTTCACAAAAATCCACCGTTTCAAACGAAAGAAACTTGAATTTATCAGTTTGAATAGTTGAAAACAGGGTTTTTATATGTTTTTGCAAGTTTAAAACAGGAATTTATCGTCATTTCTCATAAATCGCCGTTTCGCACGAAAGAAACATGAATTTATCAGTTTGACTAGTTGAAAACAGCGTTTTTCTATGTTTTGCAAGTTTAAAACAGCAATTTTATAGTTATTTCTCATAAATCGCCGTTTCGCATGGAAGAAACATGAATTTGTCAGTTTGAATAGTTGAAAACGTCGTTTTTCTATGGTTTTGCAAGTTTAAAACAGCAAATTTATCGTCATTTCTCATAAATCGCAGTTTCGCACAAAAGAAACATGAATTTATCAGTTTGAATAGTTGAAAACAGCGTTTTTCTATGTTTTTGCAAGTTTAAAACAGCAATTTTATCGTTATTTCTCATAAATCGCCGTTTCGCACGAAAGAAACATAAATTTGTCAGTTTGGATAGTTCAAAACAGCGTTTTCTATGTTTTTGCAAGTTTAAAACAGCATTTTAAATACGTCAGTTTAGATTGTTGAAAACAGCGTTTTCTTGGTTTGCTAGTTGAAAATAGCAGTTTCATCGTGATTTCACAAAAATCCACCGTTTCGAACAAAAGAAATATGAATTTATCAGTTTGAATAGTTGAAAACAGCGTTTTTCTATGGGTTTGCGCGTTTAAAACAGCAATTTTATCGTCATTTCTAATAAATCGCCGTTTCCCACGAAAGAAACATGAATTTGTCAGTTTGGATAGTTCAAAGCAACGTTTTCTATGTTTTTGCAAGTTTAAAACAGCATTTTAAAAACGTCAGTTTAGATTGTTGAAAACAGCGTTTTCTTGGTATTGCTAGTTTAAACATCAGTTTTATCGTGATTTCACAAAAATCCACCGTTTCGAAGGAAAGAAACATGAATTTATCAGTTTGAATAGATGAAAACAGCGTTTTTCTATGTTTTTGCAAGTTTAAAACAGCAATTTTATCGTCATTTCTCATAAATCGCCGTTTCGCACGAAAGAAACATGAATTTATAAGTTTGAATAGTTGAAAACAGCGTTTTTCAAGGTTTTTGCAAGTTTAAAACAGCTATTTTATCGTCATTTCTCATAAATAGCCGTTTTGCACGAAAGAAACATGAATTTGTGAGTTTGGATAGTTGAAAACAGCGTTTTTCTATGTTTTTGCAAGTTTAAAACAGCAATTTTATCGTCATTTCTCATAAATCGCCGTTTCGCGCGGAAGAAAAATAAATTTATCAGTTTGAATAGTTGAAAACAGCGTTTTTCTATGTTTTTGCAAGTTTAAAATAGCAATTTTATCGTCATTTCTCATAAAACGCCGTTTCGCACGAAAAAGACATGAATTTATCAGTTTTATAAGTTGAAAACAGCGTTTTTCTATGTTTTTGCAAGTTTAAAACAGCAATTTTATCGCCATTTCTCATAAATCGCCGTTTCGTACGAAAGAAACATGATTTTGTCAGTTTGGATTGTTCAAAACAGCGTTTTCTATGTTTTTGCAAGTTTAAAACAGCATTTAAATACGTCAGTTTAGATTGTGGAAAACAGCGTTATTTTGCTTTTGCTAGTTTAAAACAGCAGTTTTATCGTGATTTCACAAAAATCCACCGTTTCAAACGAAAGAAACTTGAATTTATCAGTTTGAATAGTTGAAAACAGGGTTTTTATATGTTTTTGCAAGTTTAAAACAGGAATTTATCGTCATTTCTCATAAATCGCCGTTTCGCACGAAAGAAACATGAATTTATCAGTTTGACTAGTTGAAAACAGCGTTTTTCTATGTTTTGCAAGTTTAAAACAGCAATTTTATAGTTATTTCTCATAAATCGCCGTTTCGCATGGAAGAAACATGAATTTGTCAGTTTGAATAGTTGAAAACGTCGTTTTTCTATGGTTTTGCAAGTTTAAAACAGCAAATTTATCGTCATTTCTCATAAATCGCAGTTTCGCACAAAAGAAACATGAATTTATCAGTTTGAATAGTTGAAAACAGCGTTTTTCTATGTTTTTGCAAGTTTAAAACAGCAATTTTATCGTTATTTCTCATAAATCGCCGTTTCGCACGAAAGAAACATAAATTTGTCAGTTTGGATAGTTCAAAACAGCGTTTTCTATGTTTTTGCAAGTTTAAAACAGCATTTTAAATACGTCAGTTTAGATTGTTGAAAACAGCGTTTTCTTGGTTTGCTAGTTGAAAATAGCAGTTTCATCGTGATTTCACAAAAATCCACCGTTTCGAACAAAAGAAATATGAATTTATCAGTTTGAATAGTTGAAAACAGCGTTTTTCTATGGGTTTGCGCGTTTAAAACAGCAATTTTATCGTCATTTCTAATAAATCGCCGTTTCCCACGAAAGAAACATGAATTTGTCAGTTTGGATAGTTCAAAGCAACGTTTTCTATGTTTTTGCAAGTTTAAAACAGCATTTTAAAAACGTCAGTTTAGATTGTTGAAAACAGCGTTTTCTTGGTATTGCTAGTTTAAACATCAGTTTTATCGTGATTTCACAAAAATCCACCGTTTCGAAGGAAAGAAACATGAATTTATCAGTTTGAATAGATGAAAACAGCGTTTTTCTATGTTTTTGCAAGTTTAAAACAGCAATTTTATCGTCATTTCTCATAAATCGCCGTTTCGCACGAAAGAAACATGAATTTATAAGTTTGAATAGTTGAAAACAGCGTTTTTCAAGGTTTTTGCAAGTTTAAAACAGCTATTTTATCGTCATTTCTCATAAATAGCCGTTTTGCACGAAAGAAACATGAATTTGTGAGTTTGGATAGTTGAAAACAGCGTTTTTCTATGTTTTTGCAAGTTTAAAACAGCAATTTTATCGTCATTTCTCATAAATCGCCGTTTCGCGCGGAAGAAAAATAAATTTATCAGTTTGAATAGTTGAAAACAGCGTTTTTCTATGTTTTTGCAAGTTTAAAATAGCAATTTTATCGTCATTTCTCATAAAACGCCGTTTCGCACGAAAAAGACATGAATTTATCAGTTTTATAAGTTGAAAACAGCGTTTTTCTATGTTTTTGCAAGTTTAAAACAGCAATTTTATCGCCATTTCTCATAAATCGCCGTTTCGCACGAAAGAAACATGATTTTGTCAGTTTGGATTGTTCAAAACAGCGTTTTCTATGTTTTTGCAAGTTTAAAACAGCATTTAAATACGTCAGTTTAGATTGTGGAAAACAGCGTTATTTTGCTTTTGCTAGTTTAAAACAGCAGTTTTATCGTGATTTCACAAAAATCCACCGTTTCAAACGAAAGAAACTTGAATTTATCAGTTTGAATAGTTGAAAACAGGGTTTTTATATGTTTTTGCAAGTTTAAAACAGGAATTTATCGTCATTTCTCATAAATCGCCGTTTCGCACGAAAGAAACATGAATTTATCAGTTTGACTAGTTGAAAACAGCGTTTTTCTATGTTTTGCAAGTTTAAAACAGCAATTTTATAGTTATTTCTCATAAATCGCCGTTTCGCATGGAAGAAACATGAATTTGTCAGTTTGAATAGTTGAAAACGTCGTTTTTCTATGGTTTTGCAAGTTTAAAACAGCAAATTTATCGTCATTTCTCATAAATCGCAGTTTCGCACAAAAGAAACATGAATTTATCAGTTTGAATAGTTGAAAACAGCGTTTTTCTATGTTTTTGCAAGTTTAAAACAGCAATTTTATCGTTATTTCTCATAAATCGCCGTTTCGCACGAAAGAAACATAAATTTGTCAGTTTGGATAGTTCAAAACAGCGTTTTCTATGTTTTTGCAAGTTTAAAACAGCATTTTAAATACGTCAGTTTAGATTGTTGAAAACAGCGTTTTCTTGGTTTGCTAGTTGAAAATAGCAGTTTCATCGTGATTTCACAAAAATCCACCGTTTCGAACAAAAGAAATATGAATTTATCAGTTTGAATAGTTGAAAACAGCGTTTTTCTATGGGTTTGCGCGTTTAAAACAGCAATTTTATCGTCATTTCTAATAAATCGCCGTTTCCCACGAAAGAAACATGAATTTGTCAGTTTGGATAGTTCAAAGCAACGTTTTCTATGTTTTTGCAAGTTTAAAACAGCATTTTAAAAACGTCAGTTTAGATTGTTGAAAACAGCGTTTTCTTGGTATTGCTAGTTTAAACATCAGTTTTATCGTGATTTCACAAAAATCCACCGTTTCGAAGGAAAGAAACATGAATTTATCAGTTTGAATAGATGAAAAAAGCGTTTTTCTATGTTTTTGCAAGTTTAAAACAGCAATTTTATCGTCATTTCTCATAAATCGCCGTTTCGCACGAAAGAAACATGAATTTATCAGTTTGAATAGTTGAAAACAGCGTTTTTCAAGGTTTTTGCAAGTTTAAAACAGCTATTTTATCGTCATTTCTCATAAATAGCCGTTTTGCACGAAAGAAACATGAATTTGTGAGTTTGGATAGTTGAAAACAGCGTTTTTCTATGTTTTTGCAAGTTTAAAACAGCAATTTTATCGTCATTTCTCATAAATCGCCGTTTCGCGCGGAAGAAAAATAAATTTGTCAGTTTGAATAGTTGAAAACAGCGTTTTTCTATGTTTTTGCAAGTTTAAAATAGCAATTTTATCGTCATTTCTCATAAAACGCCGTTTCGCACGAAAAAGACATGAATTTATCAGTTTTATAAGTTGAAAACAGCGTTTTTCTATGTTTTTGCAAGTTTAAAACAGCAATTTTATCGCCATTTCTCATAAATCGCCGTTTCGCACGAAAGAAACATGATTTTGTCAGTTTGGATTGTTCAAAACAGCGTTTTCTATGTTTTTGCAATTTTTAAACAGCAATTTTATCTTCATTTCTCATAAATGGCCGTTTCGCACGGAAGAAACATGAGTTTGTCAGTGTGAATAGTTAAAAACAGCGTTTTTCTATGTTTTTGCAAGTTTAAAACAACATTTTAAATACGTAAATTTAGATTGTTTAAAAACAGCGTTTTCTTGGTTTTGCTAGTTTAAACAGCAGTTTTATCGTGATTTCACAAAAATCCACCGTTTCGAACAAAAGAAACATGAATTTATCAGTTTGAATATTTGAAAACAGCGTTTTTCAATGTTTTTGCAAGTTTAAAACAGCAATTATATCGTCATTTCTCATAAATCGCCGTTTCGCACGAAAGAAACATGAATTTATCAGTTTGAATAGTTGAAAACAGCGTTTTTCTATGTTTTTGCAAGTTTAAAACAGCAATTTTATCATCATTTCTCATAAATCGCCGTTTCGCACGGAAGAAACATGAATTTGTCAGTTTGAATAGTTGAAAACTGCGTTTTTCTATATTTTTGCAAGTTTAAAACAGCAATTTTATCATCATTTCTCATAAATCGCCGTTTCGCACGAAAGAAACATGAATTTATCAGTTTGAATAGTTGAAAACAGCGTTTTTCTATGTTTTTGCAAGTTTAAAACAGCATTTTAAATACGTCAGTTTAGATTGTTGAAAACAGCGTTTTCTTGGTTTGCTAGTTGAAAATAACAGTTTCATCGTGATTTCACAAAAATCCACTGTTTCGAACGAAAGAAATATGAATTTATCAGTTTGAGTAGTTGAAAACAGCGTTTTTCTATGTTGTAGCAAGTTTAAAACAGCAATTTATCGTCATTTTTTATAAATCGCCTTTTCGCACGAAAGAAACATGAATTTATCAGTTTGACTAGTTGAAAACAGCGTTTTTCTATGTTTTGCAAGTTTAAAACAGCAATTTTATCGTCATTTCTCATAAATCGCCGTTTCGCACGGAAGAAACATGAATTTGTCAGTTTTAATAGTTGAAAACAGCGTTTTTCTATGTTTTTGCAAGTTTTAAACACCAATTTTATCGTCATTTCTCATAAATCGCCGTTTCGCACGAAAGAAACATGAATTTATCAGTTTAAATAGTTGAAAAAAGCGTTTTTATATGTTTTTACAAGTTTAAAACAGCAATCTTATCGTCATTTCTCATAAATCGCCGTTTCGCATGAAAGAAACATGATTTTGTCAGTTTGGATAGTTCAAAACAGCGTTTTCTATGTTTTTGCAATTTAAAAACAGCAATTTCATCGTCATTTCTCATAAATGGCCGTTTCGCATAGAAGAAACATGAGTTTGTCAGTTTGAATAGTTAAAAACAGGGTTTTTTTATGTTTTTGCAAGTTTAAAACAGCAATTTAATCGTCATTTCTCATAAATCGCCGTTTCGCACGAAAGAAACATGAATTAATCAGTTTGAATAGTTGAAAACAGCGTTTTTCTATGTTTTTACAAGTTTAAAAAAGCAATCTTATCGTCATTTCTCATAAATCGCCGTTTTGCACAAAAGAAACATGAACTTATTAGTTTGAATAGTTGAAAACAGCGTTTTTCTATGTTTTTACAAGTTTAAAACAGCAATTATATCGTCATTTCTCATAAATCGCCATTTTGCACGGAAGAAACATGAATTTGTCTGTTTGAATAGTTGAAAAAAGCGTTTTTCTATGTTTTTGCAATTTAAAAACAGCAATTTTATCGTCATTTCTCATAAATGGCCGTTTCGCATAGAAGATACATGAGTTTGTCAGTTTGAATAGTTAAAAACAGCGTTTTTTTATGTTTTTGCATGTTTAAAACAGCAATTTAATCGTCATTTCTCATAAATCGCCGTTTCGCACGAAAGAAACATGAATTAATCAGTTTGAATAGTTGAAAACAGCGTTTTTCTATGTTTTTACAAGTTTAAAAAAGCAATCTTATCGTCATTTCTCATAAATCGCCGTTTTGCACAAAAGAAACATGAACTTATTAGTTTGAATAGTTGAAAACAGCGTTTTTATATGTTTTTACAAGTTTAAAACAGCAATTATATCGTCATTTCTCATAAATCGCCATTTCGCACGGAAGAAACATGAATTTGTCTGTTTGAATAGTTGAAAAAAGCGTTTTTCTATGTTTTTGCAAGTTTAAAACAGCAATTTTATCGTTATTTCTCATAAATCGCCGTTTTGCACGGAAGAAACATGAATTTGTCAGTTTCAATAGTTGAAAACAGCGTTTTTCTATGTTTTTGCAAGTTTAAAACAGCAATTTTATCGTCATTTTTCATAAATCGCCGTTTCGCACGAAAGAAACATGAATTTATCAGTTTGAATAGTTGAAAACAGCGTTTTTCTATGATTTTGCAAGTTTAAAACAGCAATTTTATCGTCATTTCTCATAATTCGCCGTTTCGCACGAAAAAACATGAATTTATCAGTTTGAATAGTTGAAAACAGCGTTTTTCTATGTTTTTGCAAGTTTAAAACAACAATTTTATCGTCATTTCTCATAAATCGCAGTTTCGCACGAAAGAAACATGAATTTATCAGTTTGGATAGTTCAAAACAGCGTTTTCTATGTTTTTGCAAGTTTAAAATAGTAATTTTATCGTCATTTTTCATAAATCGCCGTTTCGCACGAAAAAAACATGAATTTATCAGTTTTAATAGTTGAAAACAGCGTTTTCCTATGTTTTTGCAAGTTTAAAACAGAAATTTTATCGTCATTTCTTATAAATCGCAGATTCGTACAAAAGAAACATGAATTTATCAGTTTGTATAGTTGAAAACAACGTTTTTCTATGTTTTTGCAAGTTTAAAACAGCAATTTTATCGTCATTCCTCATAAATCGCCGTTTCGCACGAAAGAAACATGAATTTATCAGTTTGAGTAGTTGAAAATAGCGTTTTTCTATGTTTTTGCAAGTTTAAAACAGCAATTTATCGTCATTACTCATAAATCGCCATTTCGCACGAAAGAAACATGAATTTATCAGTTTGACTAGTTGAAAACAGCGTTTTTCTATGTTTTGCAAGTTTAAAACAGCAATTTTATCGTTATTTCTCATAATTCGCCGTTTCGCACGGAAGAAACATGAATTTGTCAGTTTGAATAGTTGAAAACAGCGTTTTTCTATGTTTTTGCAAGTTTAAAACAGCATTTTTATCGTCATTTCTCATAAATCGCCGTTTCGCACGAAAGAAACATGAATTTATCAGTTTGCATAGTTGAAAACAGCGTTTTTCTATGTTTTTACAAGTTTAAAACAGCAATCTTATCGTCATTTCTCATAAATCGGCGTTTCACACGAAAGAAACATGAATTTATCAGTATGGATAGTTCAAAACAGCGTTTTCTATGTTTTTGCAAGTTTAAAACAGCATTTTAAATACGTCAGTTTAGATTGTTAAAAACAGCGTTTTCTTTGTTTTGCTAGTTTAAAACAGCAGTTTTATCGTGATTTCACAAAAATCCACCGTTTCGAACGAAAGAAACATGAATTTATCAATTTGAATATTTGAAAACAGCGTTTTTCTATGTTTTTGCAAGTTTAAAACAGCAATTATATCGTCATTTCTCATAAATCGCCGTTTCGCACGGAAGAAACATGAATATGTCTGTTTGCATAGTTGAAAACAGCGTTTTTCTATGTTTTTGCAAGTTTAAAACAGCAATTTTATCGTTATTTCTCATAAATCGCAGTTTCGCACGGAAGAAACATGAATTTGTCAGTTTGAATAGTTGAAAACAACGTTTTTCTATGTTTTTGCAAGTTTGAAAAAGCAATTTTATCATCATTTCTCATAAATCGCCGTTTCGCACGAAAGAAACATGAATTTATCAGCTTGAATAGTTGAAAACAGCGTTTTTCTTTATTTTTGCAAGTTTAAAACAGCAATTTTATCGTTATTTCTCATAAATCGCCGTTTCGCACGGAAGAAACATGAATTTGTCAGTTTGAATAGTTGAAAACAACGTTTTTCTATGTTTTTGCAAGTTTAAAACAGCAATTTTATCGTCATTTCTCATAAATCGCCGTTTCGCACGAAAGAAACATGAATTTATCAGCTTGAATAGTTGAAAACAGCGTTTTTCTTTATTTTTGCATGTTTAAAACAGCATTTTAAATACGTCAGCTTAGATTGTTGAAAATAGCGTTTTCTTGGTTTTGCTAGTCTAAAACAGCAGTTTTTTCGTGATTTCAAAAAAATACACCGTTTCGAACGAAAGAAACATGAATTTATCAGTTTGTATAGTTGAAAACAGCATTTTTCTATGTTTTTGCAAGTTTTAAACAGCATTTTAAATACGTCAGTTTAGATTGTTGATAACAGATTTTTCTTGGTTTTGCTAGTTTAAAACAGCAGTTTTATCGTGATTTCACAAAAATCCACCGTTTTGAACGAAAGAAACATGAATTTATCAGTTTGAATAGTTGAAAACAGCGTTTTTCTATGTTTTTGCAAGTTTAAAATAGCAATTTTATCGTCATTTCTCATAAATCGCCGTTTCGCACGAAAAAGACATGAATTTATCAGTTTTATAAGTTGAAAACAGCGTTTATCTATTTTTTTGCAAGTTTAAAACAGCAATTTTATCGTCATTTCTCATAAATCGCAATTTCGCACAAAAGAAACATGAATTTATCAGTTTGAATAGTTGAAAACAGCGTTTTTCTACGTTTTTGCAAGTTTAAAACAGCAATTTTATCTTCATTTCTCATAAATCTCCGTTTCGCACGGAAGAAAAATAAATTTGTCAGTTTGAATAGTTGAAAACAGCGTTTTTCTATGTTTTTGCAAGTTTAAAACAGCAATTTTATCGTCATTTCTCATGAATCGCCGTTTCGCACGAAAGAAACATGAATTTGTCAGTTTAGATAGTTCAAAACAGCGTTTTCTATGTTTTTGCAAGTTTAAAACAGCATTTTAAATACGTCAGTTTAGATTGTTGAAAACAGCGTTTTCTTGATTTTGCTACATTAAAACAGCAGTTTTATCGTGATTTCACAAAAAACCACCGTTTCGAACGAAAGAAACATGAATTTATCAGTTTGAATAATTGAAAACAGAGTTTTTCTATGTTTTTGCAAGTTAAAAACAGCAATTTTATCGTCATTTCTCATAAATCGCCGTTTCGCACGAAAGAAACATAAATTTGTCAGTTTGAATACTTGAAAACAGGGTTTTTCTATGTTTTTGCAAGTTTAAAATAGCAATTTTATCGTCATTTCTCATAAATCGCCGTTTCTCACGAAAAAAACTTGAATTTATCAGTTTTAATAGTTGAAAACAGCGTTTTCCTATGTTTTTGCAATTTTAAAACAGCAATTTTATCGTCATTTCTCATAAATCGCCGTTTCGCGCGGAAGAAAAATACATTTTTTCAGTTTGAATAGTTGAAAACAGCGTTTTTCTATGTTTTTGCAAGTTTAAAATAGCAATTTTATCGTCATTTCTCATAAATCGCCGTTTCTCACGAAAAAAACATGAATTTATCAGTTTTAATAGTTGAAAACAGCGTTTTCCTATGTTTTTGCATTTTAAAACAGCAATTTTATCGTCATTTCTCATAAATCGCAGTTTTGCACAAAAGAATCATGAATTTATCAGTTTGAATAGTTGAAAACAGCGTTTTTCTATGTTTTTTCAAGTTTAAAACAGCAATTTTATCGTCATTTCTCATAAATCGCGGTTTTGCGCGGAAGAAAAATAAATTTGTCAGTTTGAATAGTTGAAAACAGCGTTTTTCTATGTTTTTGCAAGTTTAAAACAGCAATTTTATCGTCATTTCTCATAAATCGCCGTTTCGCACGAAAGAAACATGAATTTGTCAGTTTGGATAGTTAAAAACAGCGTTTTCTATGTTTTTGCATGTTTAAAACAGCATTTTTAATACGTCAGTTTAGATTGTTGAAGACAGCTTTTTCTTGGTTTTGCTAGTTTAAAACAGCAGTTTTATCGTGATTTCACAAAAGTCCACCGTTTTAAACGAAAGAAACATGAATTTATCAGTTTATATAGTTAAAAACAGCGTTTTTCTATGTCTTTGCAAGGTTAAAACAGCAGTTTTATCGTGATTTCACAAAAATCCACCGTTTCGAACAAAAGAAACATGAATTTATCAGTTTGATTAGTTGAAAACAGCGTTTTTTATGTTTTTACAAGTTTAAAACAGCAGTTTGAATCTCATAATTCGCCGTATCGCACGAAAGAAACATTTCAGCTAATCCAAACACCACAAACCCCAAACCTAAAACCCCGAACCCCAATCCCCAAACTCAAACCCCAAACCTCAACCCCATACTTCAAACCTCGTACCCCAAACTCCAAACCTCAAACATCAAACCTCAACCCCCAAACCTCAAACCTCAAATCTCAAACCTCAAACCTCAAACTCCATCCCTCAACCCCAAACCTCAAACCTCGAACCCCAAACCTCAAACTTTGACCCCCAAATCCCTAACCTCAAACCCCAAACCTCAACCCCAAACTTTCACCCGAAACCTTAACCCCAAACCTCAACCCCAAACCTCAACTTAAACCTCAACCCCAAACCTCGACCTCAAACCCCAAAACTCGAACCCCAAACCTCAAACCCCAAACCTAAACCCTAAACCTCAATCCTCGAACCCCAAACCTCAAACCTCGAACCCCAAACCCCAAACCTCAAACACCAAACTCCAACCCCAAACCTTAAACCGTGAACCCCAAACCTCAGACCCAAAACCTCAACCCCAAAAATCGAACCCCAAACCCCAAACCTCAAACCCCAAACCTCAACCCCAAACCTCAAACCTCGAACCCCAAACCTCAAACCTCGAACCCCAACCCCAAACCCCAATCCTCAACTCCAAACCTCAAACCTCGAACCCCAAACCTCATACTTCGATCCCCAACCCCAAACCTCAAACTTTTTTTTTGCAAGTTTAATACAGCAGTTTCATCGTTATTTCACAAAAATTCGCTGTTTCGCACAAAAAAAACATGAATTTATCAGCTTGAATAGTTAAAAACAGCGTTTCTCTATGTTTTTGCAAATTTAAAACAGCAATTTTATCGTAATTTCTCATAATTCGCCGTTTCGCAAGAAATAAGCATGAATTTGTCAGTTTGGATAGTTCAAAACAGCGTTTTTCTATGTTTTTGCGCGTTTAAAACAGCAATTTTATCGTCATTTCTCATAAATCGCCGTTTCGCACGAAAGAAACATGTATTTATCAGTTTGAATAGTTGAAAACAGCGTTTTTCTATGTTTTTACAAGTTTAAAACAGCAATCTTATCGTCATTTCTCATAAATCGCCGTTTCGCACGGAAGAAACATGAATTTATCAGTTTGGGTAGTTCAAAACAGCGTTTTCTATGTTTTTGCAAGTTTAAAACAGCATTTTAAATACGTCAGTTTAGATTGTTAAAAACAGTGTTTTCTTTGTTTTGCTAGTTTAAAACAGCAGTTTTATCGTGATTTCACAAAAATTCGCTGTTTCGCACAAAAAAAACATGAATTTATCAGCTTGAATAGTTAAAAACAGCGTTTCTCTATGTATTTGCAAGTTTAAAACAGCAATTTTATCGTCATTTCTCATAAATCGCCGTTTCGCACGAAATAAGCATGGATATGTCAGTTTGGATTGTTCGAAACAGCGTTTTCTATGTTTTTGCAAGTTTAAAACAGCATATTAAATATGTCAGTTTAGATTGTTGAAAACAGCATTTTCTTGGTTTTATTAGTTTAAAACAGCAGTTTTATCGTGATTTCACAAAAATCCACCGTTTCGAACGAAAGAAACATGAATTTATCAGTTTGAATAGTTGAAAACAGCGTTTATCTATGTTTTTGCAAGTTTAAAACAGCAATTTTATCGTCATTTCTCATAAATCGCCGTTTCGCACGAAAGAAACATGAATTTATCAGCTTAAATAGTTGAAAACAGCGTTTTTCTATATTTTTGCGCGTTTAAAACAGCAATTTTATCGTCATTTCCCATTAATCACCGTTTCGCACGAAAGAAACATGATTTTGTCAGTTTGGATAGTTCAAAACAGCGTTTACTATGTTTTTGCAATTTTGAAACAGCAATTTTATCGTCATTACTCATAAATAACCGTTTTGCACGGAAGAAACATGAGTTTGTCAGTTTGAATAGTTAAAAACAGCGTTTTTCTATGTTTTTGCAAGTTTAAAACAGCAATTTAATCGTCATTTCTCATAAATCGCCGTTTCGCATGAAAGAAACATGAATTTATCAGTTTGTATAGTTGAAAACAGCGTTTTTCTATGTTTTTGCAAGTTTAAAACAGCATTTTAAATACGTCAGTTTAGATTGTTGAAAACAGCGTATTATGCTAGTTTAAAACAGCAGTTTTATCGTGATTTCACAAAAATCTACCGTTTCGAACGAAAGAAACCTGAATTTATCAGTTTGAATAGTTGAAAACAGCGTTTTATCGTGACTTCACAAAAATCTGCAGTTTCTAACAAAAGAAACATGAATTTATCAGTTTGATTAGTTGAAAACAGCGTTTTTTATGTTTTTACAAGTTTAAAACAGCAATTTGAATCTCATAATTCGCCGTATCGCACGAAAGAAACATTTCACCCAATCCAAACACCACAAACCCCAAACATAAAACCCCGAACCCAAATCCCCAAACTCAAACCCTAAACCTCAATCCCAAACTTCAAACCTCGTACCCCAAACTCCAAACTTCAAACATCAAACCTCAACCCCCAAACCTCAAACCTCGAACCCCAAACCTCAAACTTCGACCCCCAAATCCCTAACCTCAAACCCCAAACTTAAACCCCAAACTTTAACCCGAAACCTCAACCCCAAACCTCAACCCCAAACCTCAACCCAAACCTCAACCCCAAACCTCGACCTCAAACCCCAAAACTCGAACCCCAAACTTCAAGCCCCAAACCTCAACCCCAAACCACAAACCTCGAACCCCAAACCTCAAACCTCAAACCCCAAACCCCAAACCTCAAACACCGAACTCCAACCCCAAACCTCAAACCGCGAACCCCAAACATCAGACCCCAAACCTCAACCCCAAAACTCGAACCCCAAACCCCAAACCTCAACCCCAAACCTCAAACCTCGAACCCCAAACTTCATACTTCGAACCCAAACCCCAAATTTCAAACTTTTTTTTTGCAAGTTTAATACAGCAGTTTTATCGTTATTTCACAAAAATTCGCTGTTTCGCACAAGAAAAACATGAATTTATCAGTTTGAATAGTTAAAAACAGCGTTTTTTTATGTTTTTGCAAGTTTAAAACAGCAATTTTATCGTCATTTCCCATAAATCGCCGTTTCGCACGAAATAAACATGAATTTATCAGCTAGAATAGTTGAAAACAGCGTTTTTCTATATTTTTGCAAGTTTAAAACAGCAATTTTATCGTCATTTTTCATAAATCGCCGTTTCGCACAAAAGAAACATGAATTTATCAGTTTGAATTGTTTAAAACAGCGTTTTTCTATGTTTTTTCAAGTTTAAAACAGCAATTAAATCGTCATTTCTCATAAATCGCCGTTTCGCACAGAAGAAACATGATTTTGTCTGTTTGAATAGTTGAAAACTGCGTTTTCCTATGTTTTTGCAAGTTTAAAACAGCAATTAAATCGTCATTTCTCATAAATCGCTGTTTCGCACGGAAGAAACATGATTTTGTCTGTTTGAATAGTTGAAAACAGCGTTTTTCTATGTTTTTGCAAGTATAAAACAGCAATTTTATCGTCATTTCTCATTAATCGCAGTTTCGCACTAAAGAAACATGAATTTATCAGTTTGAATAGTTGAAAACAGCAGTTTTATCGTGATTTCACAAAAATCCACCGTTTCGAACGAAAGAAACATGAATTTATCAGTTTGAATAGTTGAAAACAGCGTTTTTATCGTCATTTCTCATAAATCGCCGTTTCGCACGAAAGAAACATGAATTTATCAGTTTGTATAGTTGAAAACAGCGTTTTTATATTTTTTTGCAAGATTAAAACAGCATTTTAAATACGTCAGTTTAGATTGTTGAAAACAGCGTATTATGCTAGTTTAAAACAGCAGTTTTATCGTGATTTCACAAAAATCTACCGTTTCGAACGAAAGAAACCTGGATTTATCAGTTTGAATAGTTGAAAAGAGCGTTTTATCGTGACTTCACAAAAATCTGCAGTTTCTAACAAAAGAAACATGAATTTATCAGTTTGATTAGTTGAAAACAGCGTTTTTTATGTTTTTACAAGTTTAAAAAAGCATTTAAATACGTCAGTTTAGATTGTTGAAAACAGCGTTTTCTTGCTTTTGCTAGTTTAAAACAGCAGTTTTATCGTGATTTCACAAAAATCCACCGTTTCGCACGAAATAAACATGAATTTATCAGCTAGAATAGTTGAAAACAGCGTTTTTCTATATTTTTGCAAGTTTAAAACAGCAATTTTATCGTCATTTCTCATAAATCGCCGTTTCGCACAAAAGAAACATGAATTTATCAGTTTGAATTGTTTAAAACAGCGTTTTTCTATGTTTTTTTAAGTTTAAAACAGCAATTAATTCGTCATTTCTCATAAATCGCCGTTTCGCACGGAAGAAACATGATTTTGTCTGTTTGAATAGTTGAAAACAGCGTTTTCCTATGTTTTTGCAAGTTTAAAACAGCAATTAAATCGTCATTTCTCATAAATCGCTGTTTCGCACGGAAGAAACATGATTTTGTCTGTTTGAATAGTTGAAAACAGCCTTTTTCTATGTTTTTGCAAGTTTAAAACAGCAATTTTATCGTCATTTCTCATAAATCGCCGTTTCGCACGAAAGAAACATGAATGTATCAGTTTGTACAGTTGAAAACAGCGTTTTTCTATGTTTTTGCAAGTTTAAAACAGCAATTTTATCGTCATTTCTCATAAATCGCCGTTTCGCGCGGAAGAAAAATAAATTTGTCAATTTGAATAGTTGAAAACAGCGTTTTTCTATGTTTTTGCAAGTTTAAAACAGCAATTTTATCGTCATTTCTCATAAATCGCCGTTTCGCACGAAAGAAACATGAATTTATCAGTTTGGATAGTTCAAAACAGCGTTTTATATGTTTTTGCATGTTTAAAACAGCATTTTAAATACGTCAGTTTAGATTGTTGAAAATAGAGTTTTCTTGGTTTTGCTAGTTTAAAACAGCAGTTTTATCGTGATTTCACAAAAATACACCGTCTCGAACGAAAGAAACATGAATTTATCAGTTTGTATAGTTGAAAACAGCGTTTTTCTATATTTTTGCAAGTTTAAAACAGCATTTTAAATACGTCAGTTTAGTTGGTTTAAAACAGCATTTTCTTGGTTTTGCTAGTTTAAAACAGCAGTTTTATCGTGATTTCACAAAAGTCCACCGTTTTAAACGAAAGAAACATGAATTTATCAGTTTATATAGTTAAAAACAGCGTTTTTCTATGTTTTTACAAGTTTAAAACAGCAATCTTATCGTCATTCCTCATAAATCGCCGTTTCACACGAAAGAAACATTAATTTATCAGTTTGGGTAGTTCAAAACAGCGTTTTCTATGTTTTTGCAAGTTTAAAACAGCATTTTAAATACGTCAGTTTAGATTGTTAAAAACAGCGTTTTCTTTGTTTTGCTAGTTTAAAACAGCAGTTTTATCGTAGTTTCTTATCGTCATTTCTCATAAATCGCCGTTTCGCACGAAAGAAACATGAATTTGTCAGTTTGGATAGTTCAAAACAGCGTTTTCTATGTTTTTTCAAGTTTAAAACAGCAATTAAATCGTCATTTCTCATAAATCGCCGTTTCGCACGGAAGATACATGATTTTGTCTGTTTAAATAGTTGAAAACAGCGTTTTCCTATGTTTTTGCAAGTTTAAAACAGCAATTAAATCGTCATTTCTCATAAATCGCTGTTTCGCACGGAAGAAACATGATTTTGTCTGTTTGAATAGTTGTAACAGCGTTTTTCTATGTTTTTGCAAGTATAAAACAGCAATTTTATCGTCATTTCTCATTAATCGCAGTTTCGCACTAAAGAAACATGAATTTATCAGTTTGAATAGTTGAAAACAGCGTTTTTCTATGTTTTTGCAAGTTTAAAACAGCAATTTTATCATCATTTCTCATGAATCGCCGTTTCGCGCGGAAGAAAAATAAATTTGTCAATTTGAATAGTTGAAAACAGCGTTTTTCTATGTTTTTGCAAGTTTAAAACAGCAATTTTATCGTCATTTCTCATAAATCGCCGTTTCGCACGAAAGAAACATGAATTTATCACTTTGGATAGTTCAAAACAGCGTTTTCTATGTTTTTGCAAGTTTAAAACAGCATTTAAATACGTCAGTTTAGATTGTTGAAAACAGCGTATTATGCTAGTTTAAAACAGCAGTTTTATCGTGATTAACAAAAATCTACCGTTTCGAACGAAAGAAACCTGAATTTATCAGTATGAATAGTTGAAAACAGCGTTTTATCGTGACTTCACAAAAATCTGCAGTTTCTAACAAAAGAAACATGAATTTATCAGTTTGATTAGTTGAAAACAGCGTTTTTTATGTTTTTACAAGTTTAAAACAGCAATTTGAATCTCATAATTCGCCGTATCGCACGATAGAAACATTTCACCCAATCCAAACACCACAAACCCCAAACCTAAAACCCCGAACCCAAATCCCCAAACTCAAACCCCAAACCTCAATCCCAAACTTCAAACCTCGTACCCCAAACTCCAAACCTCAAACATCAAACCTCAACCCCCAAACCTCAAACCTCAAACCTCAAACATCAAACCTCAAACCTCAAACTCCAACCCTCAACCCCAAACCTCAAACCTCGAACCCCAAACCTCAAACTTCGACCCCCAAATCCCTAACCTCAAACCCCAAATTTAAACCCCAAACTTTAACCCGAAACCTCAACCCCAAACCTCAACCCCAAACCTCAACTCAAACCTCAACCCCAAACCTCGACCTCAAACCCCAAAACTCGAACCCCAAACCTCAAACCCCAAACCTCAACCCCAAACCACAAACCTCGAACCCCAAACCTCAAACCTCAAACTCCAACCCCAAACCTCAAACCGCGAACCCCAAACCTCAGACCCCAAACCTCAACCCCAAAACTCGAACCGCAAACCCCAAACCTCAACCCCAAACCTCAAACCTCGAACCCCAAACCTCATACTTCGAACCCAAACCCCAAACCTCAAACTTTTTTTTTGCAAGTTTAATACAGCAGTTTTATCGTTATTTCACAAAAATTCGCTGTTTCGCACAAGAAAAACATGAATTTATCAGTTTGAATAGTTAAAAACAGCGTTTTTCTATGTTTTTGCAAGTTTAAAACAGCAATTTTATCGTCATTTCCCATAAATCGCCGTTTCGCACGAAATAAACATGAATTTATCAGCTAGAATAGTTGAAAACAGCGTTTTTCTATATTTTTGCAAGTTTAAAACAGCAATTTTATCGTTATTTCTCATAAATCGCCGTTTCGCACAAAAGAAACATGAATTTATCAGTTTGAATTGTTTAAAACAGCGTTTTTCTATGTTTTTTCAAGTTTAAAACAGCAATTAAATCGTCATTTCTCATAAATCGCCGTTTCGCACGGAAGAAACATGATTTTGTCTGTTTGAATAGTTGAAAACAGCGTTTTCCTATGTTTTTGCAAGTTTAAAACAGCAATTATATCGTCATTTCTCATAAATCGCTGTTTCGCACGGAAGAATCATGATTTTGTCTGTTTGAATAGTTGAAAACAGCGTTTTTCTATGTTTTTGCAAGTATAAAACAGCAATTTTATCGTCATTTCTCATTAATCGCAGTTTCGCACTAAAGAAACATGAATTTATCAGTTTGAATAGTTGAAAACAGCGTTTTTCTATGTTTTTGCAAGTTTAAAACAGCAATTTTATCGTCATTTCTCATAAATCGCCGTTTCGCACGAAAGAAACATGAATTTATCAGTTTGGATAGTTCAAAACAGCGTTTTCTATGTTTTTGCAAGTTTAAAACAGCATTTAAATACGTCAGTTTAGATTGTTGAAAACAGCGTTTTCTTGCTTTTGCTAGTTTAAAACAGCAGTTTTATCGTGATTTCACAAAAATCCACCGTTTCGAACGAAAGAAACATGAATTTATCAGTTTGAATAGTTGAAAACAGCGTTTTTCTATGTTTTTGCAAGTTTAAAACAGCAATTTATCGTCATTTCTCATAAATCGCCGTTTCGCACGAAAGAAACATGAATTTATCAGTTTGTATAGTTGAAAACAGCGTTTTTATATGTTTTTGCAAGTTTAAAACAGCATTTTAAATACGTCAGTTTAGATTGTTGAAAACAGCGTATTATGCTAGTTTAAAACAGCAGTTTTATCGTGATTAACAAAAATCTACCGTTTCGAACGAAAGAAACCTGAATTTATCAGTTTGAATAGTTGAAAACAGCGTTTTATCGTGACTTCACAAAAATCTGCAGTTTCTAACAAAAGAAACATGAATTTATCAGTTTGATTAGTTGAAAACAGCGTTTTTTATGTTTTTACAAGTTTAAAACAGCAATTTGAATCTCATAATTCGCCGTATCGCACGAAAGAAACATTTCACCCAATCCAAACACCACAAACCCCAAACCTAAAACCCCGAACCCAAATCCCCAAACTCAAACCCCAAACCTCAATCCCAAACTTCAAACCTCGTACCCCAAACTCCAAACCTCAAACATCAAACCTCAACCCCCAAACCTCAAACCTCAAACCTCAAACTCCAACCCTCAACCCCAAACCTCAAACCTCGAACCCCAAACCTCAATCTTCGACCCCCAAATCCCTAACCTCAAACCCCAAACTTAAACCCCAAACTTTAACCCCAAACCTCAACCCCAAACCACAAACCTCGAACCCCAAACCTCAAACCTCAAACTCCAACTCCAAACCTCAAACCGCGAACCCCAAACCTCAGACCCCAAACCTCAACCCCAAAACTCGAACCCCAAACCCCAAACCTCAACCCCAAACCTCAAACCTCGAACCCCAAACCTCATACTTCGAACCCAAACCCCAAACCTCAAACTTTTTTTTTGCAAGTTTAATACAGCAGTTTTATCGTTATTTCACAAAAATTCGCTGTTTCGCACAAGAAAAACATGAATTTATCAGTTTGAATAGTTAAAAACAGCGTTTTTCTATGTTTTTGCAAGTTTAAAACAGCAATTTTATCGTCATTTCCCATAAATCGCCGTTTCGCACGAAATAAACATGAATTTATCAGCTAGAATAGTTGAAAACAGCGTTTTTCTATATTTTTGCAAGTTTAAAACAGCAATTTTATCGCCATTTCTCATAAATCGCCGTTTCGCACGGAAGAAACATGATTTTGTCTGTTTGAATAGTTGAAAACAGCGTTTTCCAATGTTTTTGCAAGTTTAAAACAGCAATTAAATCGTCATTTCTCATAAATCGCTGTTTCGCACGGAAGAAACATGATTTTGTCTGTTTGAATAGTTGAAAACAGCGTTTTTCTATGTTTTTGCAAGTTTAAAACAGCAATTTTATCGTCATTTCTCATAAATCGCCGTTTCGCACAAAAGAAACATGAATTTATCAGTTTGAATTGTTTAAAACAGCGTTTTTCTATGTTTTTTCAAGTTTAAAACAGCAATTAAATCGTCATTTCTCATAAATTGCCGTTTCGCACGGAAGAAACATGATTTTGTCTGTTTGAATAGTTGAAAACAGCGTTTTCCTATGTTTTTGCAAGTTTAAAACAGCAATTTTATCGTCATTTCTCATAAATCGCCGTTTCGCACGGAAGAAACATGAATTTGTCTGTTTGAATAGTTGAAAACAGCGTTTTTCTATGTTTTTGCAAGTATAAAACAGCAATTTTATTGTCATTTCTCATTAATCGCAGTTTCGCACTAAAGAAACATGAATTTATCAGTTTGAATAGTTGAAAACAGCGTTTTTCTATGTTTTTGCAAGTTTAAAACAGCAATTTTATCATCATTTCTCATAAATCGCCGTTTCGCGCGGAAGAAAAATAAATTTGTCAATTTGAATAGTTGAAAACAGCGTTTTTCTATGTTTTTGCAAGTTTAAAACAGCAATTTTATCGTCATTTCTCATAAATCGCCGTTTCGCACGAAAGAAACATAAATTTATCAGTTTGGATAGTTCAAAACAGCGTTTTCTATGTTTTTGCATGTTTAAAACAGCATTTTAAATACGTCAGTTTAGATTGTTGAAAATAGAGTTTTCTTGGTTTTGCTAGTTTAAAACAGCAGTTTTATCGTGATTTCACAAAAATACACCGTCTCGAACGAAAGAAACATGAATTTATCAGTTTGTATAGTTTAAAACAGCATTTTAAATACGTCAGTTTAGTTGGTTTAAAACAGCTTTTTCTTGGTTTTGCTAGTTTAAAACAGCAGTTTTATCGTGATTTCACAAAAGTCCACCGTTTTAAACGAAAGAAACATGAATTTATCAGTTTATATAGTTAAAAACAGCGTTTTTCTATGTTTTTGCAAGTTTAAAACAGCAATTTTATCATCATTTCTCATAAATCGCCGTTTTGCACGAAAGAAACATAAATTTGTCAGTTTGGATAGTTCAAAACAGCGGTTTCTATGTTTTTGCAAGTTTAAAACAGCATTTTAAATACGTCAGTTTAGATTGTTGAAAACAGCGTTTTTTGCTTGTTTAAAACAGCAGTTTTATCGTGATTTCACAAAAATCCACCGTTTCGAACGAAAGCAACCTGAATTTATCAGTTTGAAAAGTTGAAAACAGCGTTTTATCGTGATTTCACAAAAATCTGCAGTTTCTAACAAATGAAACATGAATTTATCAGTTTGATTAGTTGAAAACAGCGTTTTTCTATGTTTTTGCAAGTTTAAAACGGCAATTTTATCGTCATTTCTCATAAATCGCCGTTTCGCACGAAAGAAACATAAATTTATCAGTTTGAATAGTTGAAAACAGCGTTTTTCTATGTTTTTACAAGTTTAAAACAGCAATCTTATCCTCATTTCTCATAAATCGCCGTTTCACACGAAAGAAACATGAATTTGTCAGTTTGGATAGTACAAAACAGCGTTTTCTATGTTTTTGCAAGTTTAAAACAGCATTTAAATACGTCAGTTTAGATTGTTGAAAACAGTGTTTTCTTGCTTTTGCTAGTTTAAAACAGCAGTTTTATCGTGATTTCACAAAAATCCACCGTTTCGAACGAAAGAAACATGAATTTATCAGTTTGACTAGTTGAAAACAGCGTTTTTCTATGTTTTGCAAGTTTAAAACAGCAATTTTATCGTCTATTCTCATGAATCGCCGTTTCGCACGGAAGAAACATGAATTTGTCAGTTTGAATAGTTGAAAACAGCGTTTTCTATGTTTTTGCAAGTTTAAAACAGCAATTTTATCGTCATTTCTCATAAATCGCCGTTTCTCACGAAAGAAACATGAATTTATCAGTTTGAATAGTTGAAAACAGCGTTTTTCTATGTTTTTACAAGTTTAAAACAGCAATCTTATCGTCATTTCTCATAAATCGCCGTTTCGCACGAAAGAAACATGATTTTGTCAGTTTGGATAGTTCAAAACAGCGTTTTCTATGTTTTTGCTAGTTTAAAACAGCATATTAAATATGTGAGTTTAGATTGTTGAAAACAGCATTTTCTTGGTTTTATTAGTTTAAAACAGCAGTTTTATCGTGATTTCACAAAAATCCAATGTTTCGAACGAAAGAAACCTGAATTTATCAGTTTAAATAGTTGAAAACAGCGTTTTTCTATGTTTTTGCAAGTTTAAAACAGCAATTTTATCATCATTTCTCATAAATCGCTGTTTCGCACGTAAGAAACATAAATTTATCAGCTTGAATAGTTGAAAAAAGCGTTTTTCTATATTTTAT
The DNA here is from genome assembly GCA_963942605.1 of Poecilus cupreus. NCBI lineage: Eukaryota > Metazoa > Arthropoda > Insecta > Coleoptera > Carabidae > Poecilus > Poecilus cupreus. The sequence goes on along the minus strand of CAWWDY010001589.1, from coordinate 23,482 downwards.
CAAGTTTAAAACAGCAATTTTATCGTCATTTCTCATAAATCGCAGTTTCGCACGAAAGAAACATGAATTTGTCAGTTTGGATAGTTCAAAACAGCGTTTTCTATGTTTTTGCAAGTTTAAACAGCATTTAAAATACGTCAGTTTAGATTGTTGAAAACAGCATTTTCTTGGTTTGCTAGTTTGAAACAGCAGTTTTATCGTGATTTTACAAAAATCCACCGTTTCGAACGTAAGAAACATGAATTTATCAGTTTGAATAGTTGAAAACAGCGTTTTTCTATGTTTTTGCAATTTTAAAACAGCAATTTTATCGTCATTTCTCATAAATCGCCGATTCGCACGAAAGAAACATGATTTTGACAGTTTGTATAGTTCAAAACAGCGTTTTTCTATGTTTTTGCAAGTTTAAAACAGCAATTTTATCATCATTTCTCATAAATCGCTGTTTCGCACGTAAGAAACATAAATTTATCAGCTTGAATAGTTGAAAAAAGCGTTTTTCTATATTTTATCAAGTTTAAAACAGCAATTTTATCGTCATTTCTCATAAATCGCAGTTTCGCACAAAAGAAACTTGCATTTATCAGTTTGAATAGTTGAAAACAGCGTTTTTCTATGTTTTTGAAAGTTTAAAACAGCAATTATATCGTCATTTCTCATAAATCGCCGTTTCACACAGAAGAAACATGAATTTGTCTGTTTGAATAGTTGAAAACAGCGTTTTTCTATGTTTTTGCAAGTTTAAAACAGCAATTTTATCGTTATTTTTCATAAATCGCCGTTTCGCACGGAAGAAACATGAATTTGTCAGTTTGAATAGTTGAAAACAGCGTTTTTCTATGTTTTTGCAAGTTTAAAACGGCAATTTTATCGTCATTTCTCATAAATCGCCGTTTCGCACGAAAGAAACATAAATTTATCAGTTTGAATAGTTGAAAACAGAGTTTTTCTATGTTTTTACAAGTTTAAAACAGCAATCTTATCCTCATTTCTCATAAATCGCCGTTTCCCACGAAAGAAACATGAATTTGTCAGTTTGGATAGTTCAAAACAGCGTTTTCTATGTTTTTGAAAGTTTAAAACAGTATTTTAAAAACGTCAGTTTAGATTGTTGAAAACAGCGTTTTCTTGGTTTTGCTAGTTTAAACAGCAGTTTTATCGTGATTTCACAAAAATCCACCGTTTCGAACGAAAGAAACATGAATTTATCAGTTTGAATAGTTGAAAACAGCGTTTTTCTATGTTTTTGCAAGTTTAAAACAGCAATTATATCGTCATTTCTCATAAATCGCCGTTTCACACGGAAGAAACATGAATTTGTCTGTTTGAATAGTTGAAAACAGCGTTTTTCTATGTTTTTGCAAGTTTAAAACAGCAATTTTATCGTTATTTTTCATAAATCGCCGTTTCGCACGGAAGAAACATGAATTTGTCAGTTTGAATAGTTGAAAACAGCGTTTTTCTATGTTTTTGCAAGTTTAAAACAGCAATCTTATCGTCATTTCTCATAAATCTCCGTTTTGCACAAAAGAAACATGAACTTATCAGTTTGAATAGTTGAAAACAGCGTCTTTCTATGTTTTTACAAGTTTAAAACAGCAATCTTATCCTCATTTCTCATAAATCGCCGTTTCGCATGAAAGAAACATGAATTTATCAGTTTGACTAGTTGAAAACAGCGTTTTTCTATGTTTTTGCAAGTTTAAAACAGCAATTTATCGTCATTTCTCATAAATCGCCGTTTCGCATGAAAGAAACATGAATTTATCAGTTTGACTAGTTGAAAACAGCGTTTTTCTATGTTTTGCAAGTTTAAAACAGCAATTTTATCGTCTATTCTCATAAATCGCCGTTTCGCACGGAAGAAACATGAATTTGTCAGTTTGAATAGTTGAAAACAGCGTTTTTCTATGTTTTTGCAAGTTTAAAACAGCAATTTTATCGTCATTTCTCATAAATCGCCGTGTCTCACAAAAGAAACATGAATTTATCAGTTTGAATAGTTGAAAACAGCGTTTTTCTATGTTTTTACAAGTTTAAAACAGCAATCTTATCGTCATTACTTATAAATCGCCGTTTCGCACGAAAGAAACATGATTTTGTCAGTTTGGATAGATCAAAACAGCGTTTTTCTATGTTTTTACAAGTTTAAAACAGCAATCTTATCGTCATTTCTCATAAATCGCCGTTTTGCACAAAAGAAACATGAACTTATTTATTTATTTATTTATTTATTTATTTATTTGGCTAATTACAATGGATGTTTTTAGCAGGTCAACAATAGTAATAAATATACAAGTAACAAAGTATCAAAAATACAATAGTTTTACAGGTAAATGATATACCAAAAACAGGACATAGCAGATTCACATGTCAACAAACAGTGTCAAGCTCGCAAGACAGAAACTCTTCAATTGTATAAAAAGCCTTGTGTATTAATATTTTTTTAATACAGTTTTTAAATTTTTTAGTATTTAATTCCTTTATCGTGTTTGAAAGACAATTATAGAGATCGAGATTTAACGAATTTTTGTTTGAAATTTGTAATTTGCATTTTGGCTTGCGAAGCAGATTTGCTGATCTTGTCTGGTAAGAGTGGATATCACCATTGGTAATTAAAAGAGTTTTGTTACTATGGATTTCAATTAGAGTGCTCATTATGAACAGTGAAGGAAGAGTCATGATTTCTAAATTGATAAATGATTGTCTGCAGTGGTCATTGTATCCTAGTCCTGATATTGTTCTGACTGCTCTCTTTTGGAGTCTAAAAATTTTTACCGAATTTGAGGAGCTACCCCAAAACAAGATTCCATACGCCATAATAGAGTGGAACAAAGAGAAATAAACAGTTCTGAGAGTTGTTAAATCAACTAGTGTCTTTAGTCTGAGTATAAACAGGACACCTGACAGTTTGTGGCTGATATGTAAAACGTGCGAATTGCCACTTAGAGATGGCTCGATACTAATGCCAAGAATTGTAACTGGGTCTCCTTTCCTAACATTGTGATTTGTCGATACAATTAGTTCTTGAGTTTTCTCTTTCTTTAGTAATAAATTGTTTGCTGCGAACCAACTTTCCGCTTTTTTAATACACTCAGTTCGCATGCTTAAAAGATTATTTACATTACAGTCGCCATTGATAAGGGTGGTGTCATCAGCGAAGAGAATACTATCACAGGGCCCCATAAAGCGACTGAAGTCGTTTATGTAGATTAGGAAGAAAATAGGTCCCAGGTTCGAACCCTGCGGCACCCCGTATTCCAACACGTTGAAACTAGATTGAGATCCAGCAATCTCAACATACTGTGTACGATTTTCTAAGTATGATTCGAAAAGGTTGAGAGCTACACCGTTGACACCATAATGCTTTAATTTAGCAAGCAAAATTTTGTGTGAAACGCAATCAAACGCCTTGGAGAGGTCACACAAGGTGACAGCCACGTGGTGGCCCCTCTCAAGATCTTCAATTATTTTATAAATGATATTTAAGACCGCCTTTGAGGTTGAGCGACCTGCTCGAAAGCCAAACTGTTGACTATTGAAAAGTTTATTTTTAGCAAAGTAGTTTGTTAGCCTATCCTTTAAAATAATCTCAAATACTTTTGACAGAGTTGGAATAATAGAGATAGGTCTATAATTTTCTACCTTAGTTGTATCACCTTTTTTAAAAAGTGGAAGAACTTTACTAATTTTAAAAGCGTTTGGAAAGGTCCCTTGCTTTAAGCATTTATTGAATAAAGCTGTCAATGGTTCGACAATATGGTCAATTATTTGTTTTAGGAGATTGGTGCTTATATTATAGAAGTCCAAGCAGTTGGAGTTTTTTAGAGATTTTATAGCATTATAAACTTCTACTACGTCTGTAGGTTCAAGAACAAAGTTACAAGTGTGAGTGTGAGAATTGTTTACATGTAGAAGCTTTTCAGCATCAGTTTGCAAGTTGGGAATATCTTTAATAATATTGACAGCTACCGTGGTAAAATACTCGTTAAATTCATTTGGCGACAAGTCCGGCTGTTTAAGTGTTTTGTTTCCTTTCTTACGTTCACTATTTATTAAATTCCAAGTATCCTTGGATCTATTTTTTGATCCTTGTATGAAACTACTGTAAGCTGCAGATTTAGCTTTTATAATTCCATTTTTATAGTTTCTTTGTTTTGATTTATATAGTTTTTGAAACTGTAAGTTTCTTGTACTAATAAAACAGATATTTATAATGTTTATCAGTTTGAATAGTTGAAAACAGCGTTTTTCTATGTTTTTGCAAGTTTAAAACAGCAATTTTATCGTCATTTCTCATAAATCGCCGTTTCGCACGAAAGAAACATGAATTTATCAGTTTGGATAGTTCAAAACAGCGTTTTCTATGTTTTTGCATGTTTAAAACAGCATTTTAAATACGTCAGTTTAGATTGTTGAAAACAGCGTTTTCTTGGTTTTGCTAGTTTAAAACAGCAGTTTTATAGTGATTTCACAAAAATCCACCGTTTCGAACGAAAGAAACATGAATTTATCAGTTTGAATAGTTGAAAACAGCGTTTTTCTATGTTCTTGCAAGTTAGAAACAGCAATTTTATCGTCATTTCTCATAAATCGCCGTTTCGCACGAAAGAAACATAAATTTTTCAGTTTGAATAGTTGAAAAAAGCGTTTTTCTATGTTTTTGCAAGTTTAAAATAACAATTTTATAGTCGATTCTAATAAATCGCCGTTTCGCACGAAAGAAACTTGAATTTATCAGTTTGAATAGTTGAAAACAGCGTTTTTCTATGTTTTTGCATGTTTAAAACAGCAATTTTATCGTCATTTTTCATAAATCGCCATTTCGCGCGGAAGAAAAATAAATTTGTCAGTTTGAATAGTTGAAAACAGCGTTTTTCTATGTTTTTGCATGATTAAAACAGCAATTTTATCGTCATTTCTCATAAATCGCCATTTCGCGCGGAAGAAAAATAAATTTATCAGTTTGAATAGTTGAAAACAGCGTTTTATCGTGATTTCACAAAAATCTGCAGTTTCTAACAAAAGAAACATGAATTTATCAGCTTGATTAGTTGAAAACAGCGTTTTTTATGTTTTTACAAGTTTAAAACAGCAATTTGAATCTCATAATTCGCCGAATCGCACGAAAGAAACATGAATTTATCAGTTTGAATAGTTGAAAACCGCGTTTTTCTATGTTTTTGCAAGTTTAAAACAGCAATTTTATCGTTATTTTTCATAAATCGCCGTTTCGCGCGGAAGAAACATGAATTTGTCAGTTTGAATAGTTGAAAACAGCGTTTTTCTATGTTTTTGCAAGTTTAAAACGGCAATTTTATCGTCATTTCTCATAAATCGCCGTTTCGCACGAAAGAAACATAAATTTATCAGTTTGAATAGTTGAAAACAGCGTTTTTCTATGTTTTTACAAGTTTAAAACAGCAATCTTATCCTCATTTCTCATAAATCGCCGTTTAACACGAAAGAAACATGAATTTGTCAGTTTGGATAGTTCAAAACAGCGTTTTCTATGTTTTTGCAAGTATAAAACAGCATTTAAATACGTCAGTTTAGATTGTTGAAAACAGCGTTTTCTTGCTTTTGCTAGTTTAAAACAGCAGTTATATCGTGATTTCACAAAAATCCACCGTTTCGAACGAAAGAAACATGAATTTATCAGTTTGAATAGTTGAAAACAGCGTTTTTCTATGTTTTTGCAAGTTTAAAACAGCAATTTATCGTCATTTCTCATAAATCGCCGTTTCGCACGAAATAAACATGAATTTGTCAGTTTGGATAGTTCAAAACAGCGTTTTCTATGTTTTTGCAAGTTTAAACAGCATTTAAAATACGTCAGTTTAGATTGTTGAAAACAGCGTTTTCTTGGTTTGCTAGTTTGAAACAGCAGTTTTATCGTGATTTTACAAAAATCCAGCGTTTCGAACGAAAGAAACATGAATTTATCAGTTTGAATAGTTGAAAGCAGCGTTTTTCTATGTTTTTGCAAGTTTAAAACAGCTATTTTATCGTCATTTCTCATAAATAGCCGTTTTGCACGAAAGAAACATGAACTTATCAGTTTGAGTAGTTAAAAAAAGCGTTTTTCTATGTTTTTGCAAGTTTAAAACAGCAATTTAATCGTCATTTCTCATAAATCGCCGTTTCGCACGAAAGAAACATGAACTTATCAGTTTGAATAGTTGAAAACAGCGTTTTTCTATGTTTTTACAAGTTTAAAACAGCAATCTTATCGTCATTTCTCATAAATCGCCGTTTCACACGAAAGAAACATGAATTTGTCAGTTTGGATAGTACAAAACAGCGTTTTCTATGTTTTTGCAATTTTAAAACAGCAATTTTATCGTCATTTCTCATAAATGGCCTTTTCGCACGAAAGAAACATGAGTTTGTCAGTTTGAATAGTTAAAAACAGCGTTTTTCTATGTTTTTGCAAGTTTAAAACAGCAATTTAATCGTCATTTCCCATAAATCGCCGTTTCGCACGAAAGAAACATGAATTTATTAGTTTGAATAAATGAAAACAGCGTCTTTCTATGTTTTTACAAGTTTAAAACAGCAATCTTATCCTCATTTCTAATAAATCGCCGTTTCACACGAAAGAAACATGAATTTGTCAGTTTGGATAGTTCAAAACAGCGTTTTCTATGTTTTTGCAAGTTTAAAACAGTATTTTAAAAACGTCAGTTTAGATTGTTGAAAACAGCGTTTTCTTGGTTTTGCTAGTTTAAACAGCAGTTTTATCGTGATATCACAAAAATCCACCGTTTCGAACGAAATAAACATGAATTTATAAGTTTAAATAGTTGAAAACAGCGTTTTTCTATGTTTTTACAAGTTTAAAACAGCAATCTTATCCTCATTTCTCATAAATCGCCGTTTCACACGAAAGAAACATGAATTTGTCAGTTTGGATAGTACAAAACAGCGTTTTCTATGTTTTTGCAAGTTTAAAACAGCATATAAATACGTCAGTTTAGATTGTTGAAAACAGCGTTTTCTTGCTTTTGCTAGTTTAAAACAGCAGTTTTATCGTGATTTCACAAAAATCCACCGTTTCGAACGAAAGAAACATGAATTTATCTGTTTGACTAGTTGAAAACAGCGTTTTTTTATGTTTTGCAAGTTTAAAACAGCAATTTTATCGTCTATTCTCATAAAACGCCGTTTCGCACGGAAGAAACATGAATTTGTCAGTTTGAATAGTTGAAAACAGCGTTTTTCTATGTTTTTTCAAGTTTAAAACAGCAATTTTATCGTCATTTCTCATAAATCGCCGTTTCTCACGAAAGAAACATGAATTTATCAGTTTGAATAGTTGAAAACAGCGTTTTTCTATGTTTTTACAAGTTTAAAACAGCAATCTTATCGTCATTTCTCATAAATCGCCGTTTCGCACGAAAGAAACATGATTTTGTCAGTTTGGATAGTTCAAAACAGCGTTTTCTATGTTTTTGCAATTTTAAAACAGCAATTTTATCGTCATTTCTCATAAATGGCCGTTTCGCACGAAAGAAACATGAGTTTGTCAGTTTGAATAGTTAAAAACAGCGTTTTTCTATGTTTTTGCAAGTTTAAAACAGCAATTTAATCGTCATTTCTTAAAAATCGCCGTTTCGCACAAAAGAAACATGAATTTATCAGTTTGAATAGTTGAAAAAAGCGTTTTTCTATGTTTTTGCAAGTTTAAAACAGCAATTTTATCGTCATTTCTCATAAATCGCAGTTTCGCACAAAAGAAACTTGAATTTATCAGTTTGAATAGTTGAAAACAGCGTTTTTCTATGTTTTTGCAAGTTTAAAACAGCAATTTTATCGTTATTTTTCATAAATCGCCGTTTCGCACGGAAGAAACATGAATTTGTCAGTTTGAATAGTTGAAAACAGCGTTTTTCTATGTTTTTGCAAGTTTAAAACGGCAATTTTATCGTCATTTCTCATAAATCGCCGTTTCGCATGAAAGAAACATAAATTTATCAGTCTGAATAGTTGAAAACAGCGTTTTTCTATGTTTTTACAAGTTTAAAACAGCAATCTTATCCTCATTTCTCATAAATCGCCGTTCAACACGAAAGAAACATGAATTTGTCAGTTTGGATAGTTCAAAACAGCGTTTTCTATGTTTTTGCAAGTTTAAAACAGCATTTAAATACGTCAGTTTAGATTGTTGAAAACAGCGTTTTCTTGGTTTGCTAGTTTGAAACAGCAGTTTTATCGTGATTTTACAAAAATCCAGCGTTTCGAACAAAAGAAACATGAATTTATCAGTTTGAATAGTTGAAAGCAGCGTTTTTCTATGTTTTTGCAAGTTAAAAACAGCTATTTTATCGTCATTTTTCATAAATAGCCGTTTTGCACGAAAGAAACATGAACTTATCAGTTTGAATAGTTAAAAAAAGCGTTTTTCTATGTTTTTGCAAGTTTAAAACAGCAATTTAATCGTCATTTCTCATAAATCGCCGTTTCGCACGAAAGAAACATGAACTTATCAGTTTGAATAGTTGGAAACAGCGTTTTTCTATGTTTTTACAAGTTTAAAACAGCAATTTAATCGTCATTTCTCATAAATCGCCGTTTCCCACGAAAGAAACATGAATTTGTCAGTTTGAATAGTTCAAAACAGCGTTTTCTATGTTTTTGCAAGTTTAAAACAGTATTTTAAAAACGTCAGTTTAGATTGTTGAAAACAGCGTTTTCTTGGTTTTGCTAGTTTAAACAGCAGTTTTATCGTGATATCACAAAAATCCACCGTTTCGAACGAAAGAAACATGAATTTATCAGTTTGAATAGTTGAAAACAGCGTTTTTCTATGTTTTTGCAAGTTTAAAACAGCAATTATATCGTCATTTCTCATAAATCGCCGTTTCACACGGAAGAAACATGAATTTGTCTGTTTGAATAGTTGAAAACAGCGTTTTTCTATGTTTTTGCAAGTTTAAAACGGCAATTTTATCGTCATTTCTCATAAATCGCCGTTTCGCACGAAAGAAACATAAATTTATCAGTTTGAATAGTTGAAAACAGCGTTTTTCTATGTTTTTACAAGTTTAAAACAGCAATCTTATCCTCATTTCTCATAAATCGCCGTTTCACACGAAAGAAACATGAATTTGTCAGTTTGGATAGTACAAGACAGCGTTTTCTATGTTTTTGCAATTTTAAAACAGCATTTAAATACGTCCGTTTAGATTGTTGAAAACAGCGTTTTCTTGCTTTTGCTAGTTTAAAACAGCAGTTTTATCGTGATTTCACAAAAATCCACCGTTTCGAACGAAAGAAACATGAATTTATCAGTTTGACTAGTTGAAAACAGCGTTTTTCTATGTTTTGCAAGTTTAAAACAGCAATTTAATCGTCACTTCTTAAAAATCGCCGTTTCGCACGAAAGAAACATGAATTTATCAGTTTGAATAGTTGAAAACAGCGTTTTTCTATGTTTTTATAAGTTTAAAACAGCAATCTTATCGTCATTTCTCATAAATCGCCGTTTTGCACAAAAGAAACATGAACTTATCAGTTTGAATAGTTGAAAACAGCGTTTTTCTATGTTTTTGCAAGTTTAAAACAGCATTTTATCGTCATTTCTCATAAATCGCCGTTTCGCACGAAAGAAACATGAATTTATCAGTTTGGATAGTTCAAAACAGCGTTTTCTATGTTTTTGCATGTTTAAAACAGCATTTTAAATACGTCAGTTTAGATTGTTGAAAACAGCGTTTTCTTGGTTTTGCTAGTTTAAAACAGCAGTTTTATAGTGATTTCACAAAAATTCACCGTTTCGAACGAAAGAAACATGAATTTATCAGTTTGAATAGTTGAAAACAGCGTTTTTCTATGTTTTTGCAAGTTAGAAACAGCAATTTTATCGTCATTTCTCATAAATCGCCGTTTCGCACGAAAGAAACATGAATTTTTCAGTTTGAATAGTTGAAAATAGCGTTTTTCTATGTTTTTGCAAATTTAAAATAACAATTTTATAGTCGATTCTAATAAATCGCCGTTTCGCACGAAAGAAACTTGAATTTATCAGTTTGAATAGTTGAAAACAGCGTTTTTCTATGTTTTTGCATGTTTAAAACAGCAATTTTATCGTCATTTTTCATAAATCGCCATTTCGCGCGGAAGAAAAATAAATTTGTCAGTTTGAATAGTTGAAAACAGCGTTTTATCGTGATTTCACAAAAATCTGCAGTTTCTAACAAAAGAAACATGAATTTATCAGCTTGATTAGTTGAAAACAGCGTTTTTTATGTTTTTACAAGTTTAAAACAGCAATTTGAATCTCATAATTCGCCGTATCGCACGAAAGAAACATTTCACCCAATCCAAACACCACAAACCCCAAACCTAAAACCCCGAACCCCAATCCCCAAACTCAAACCCCAAACCTCAACCCCAAACTTCAAACCTCGTACCCCAAACTCCAAACCTCAAACATCAAACCTCAACCCCCAAACCTCATACCTCAAACCTTAAACCTCAAACTCCAACCCTCAACCCCAACCCTCAAACCTCGAACCCCAAACCTCAAACTTCGACCCCCAAATCCCTAACCTCACACCCGAACCTCAACGCAAAACCTCAACCCGAAACCTCAACCCCAAACCTCAACCCCAAACCTAAACCCCAAACCTCAACTCAAACCTCAACCCCAAACCTCGACCTCAAACCCCAAAACTCGAATCTCAAACCTCAAAACCCAAACCTCAACCCCAAACCTGAAACCTAGAACCCCAAACCTCAAACCTCGAACCCCAAACCCCAAACCTCAAACAGCGAACTCCAACCCCAAACCTCAAACCGCGAACCCCAAACCTCAGACCCCAAACTTCAACCCCAAAACTCGAACACCAAACCCCAAACCTCAACCCCAAACCTTAAACCTCGAACCCCAAACCTCAAACCTCGAACCCCAACCCCAAACCCCAAACCCCAATCCTCAACCCCAAACCTCAAACTTATTTTTTGCAAGTTTAATACAGCAGTTTTATCGTTATTTCACAAAAATTCGCTGTTTGGCGCAAAAAAAACATTAAATTATCAGTTTGAATAGTTAAAAACAGCGTTTTTCTATGTTTTTGCAAGTTTAAAACAGCAATTTTATCGTCATTTCTCATAAGTCGCCGTTTCGCACGAAAGAATCATGAATTTGTCAGTTTGTATAGTTCAAAACAGCGTTTTCTTTGTTTTTGCATGTTTAAACAGCATTTAAAATACGTCAGTTTAGATTGTTGAAAACAGCATTTTCTTGGTTTGCTAGTTTGAAACAGCAGTTTTATCGTGATTTTACAAAAATCCACCGTTTCGAACGAAAGAAACATGAATTTATCAGTTTGAATAGTTGAAAACAGCGTTTTTCTATGTTTTTGCAAGTTTAAAACAGCAATTATATCGTCATTTCTCATAAATCGCCGTTTCACACGGAAGAAACATGAATTTGTCTGTTTGAATAGTTGAAAACAGCGTTTTTCTATGTTTTTGCAAGTTTAAAACAGCAATTTTATCGTTATTTTTCATAAATCGCCGTTTCGCACGGAAGAAACATGAATTTGTCAGTTTGAATAGTTGAAAACAGCGTTTTTCTATGTTTTTGCAAGTTTAAAACGGCATTTAAATACGTCAGTTTAGATTGTTGAAAACAGCGTTTTCTTGCTTTTGCTAGTTTAAAACAGCAGTTTTATCGTGATTTCACAAAAATCCACCGTTTCGAACGAAAGAAACATGAATTTATCAGTTTGAATAGTTGAAAACAGCGTTTTTCTATGTTTTTGCAAGTTTAAAACAGCAATTTATCGTCATTTCTCATAAATCGCCGTTTCGCACGAAAGAAACATGAATTTGTCAGTTTGGATAGTTCAAAACAGCGTTTTCTATGTTTTTGCAAGTTTAAACAGCATTTAAAATACGTCAGTTTAAATTGTTGAAAACAGCGTTTTCTTGGTTTGCTAGTTTGAAACAGCAGTTTTATCGTGATTTTACAAAAATCCAGCGTTTCGAACAAAAGAAACATGAATTTATCAGTTTGAATAGTTGAAAACAGCGTTTTTCTATGTTTTTGCAAGTTTAAAACAGCTATTTTATCGTCATTTCTCATATATAGCCGTTTTGCACGAAAGATACATGAACTTATCAGTTTGAATAGTTAAAAAAAGCGTTTTTCTATGTTTTTGCAAGTTTAAAACAGCAATTTAATCGTCATTTCTCATAAATCGCCGTTTCGCACGAATGAAACATGAACTTATCAGTTTGAATAGTTGAAAACAGCGTTTTTCTATGTTTTTACAAGTTTAAAACAGCAATCTTATCGTCATTTCTCATAAATCGCCGTTTCCCACGAAAGAAACATGAATTTGTCAGTTTGGATAGTTCAAAACAGCGTTTTCTATGTTTTTGCAAGTTTAAAACAGCATTTAAATACGTCAGTTTAGATTGTTGAAAACAGCGTTTTCTTGCTTTTGCTAGTTTAAAACAGCAGTTTTATCGTGATTTCACAAAAATCCACCGTTTCGAACGAAAGAAACATGAATTTATCAGTTTGACTAGTTGAAAACAGCGTTTTTCTATGTTTTGCAAGTTTAAAACAGCAATTTTATGGTCTATTCTCATAAATCGCCGTTTCGCACGGAGGAAACATGAATTTGTCAGTTTGAATAGTTGAAAACAGCGTTTTTCTATGTTTTGCAAGTTTAAAACAGCAATTTTATGGTCTATTCTCATAAATCGCCGTTTCGCACGGAGGAAACATGAATTTGTCAGTTTGAATAGTTGAAAACAGCGTTTTTCTATGTTTTTGCAAGTTTAAAACAGCAATTTTATCGTCATTTCTCATAAATCGCCGTTTCTCACGGAAGAAACATGAATTTATCAGTTTGAATAGTTGAAAACAGCGTTTTTCTATGTTTTTACAAGTTTAAAACAGCAATCTTATCGTCATTTCTCATAAATCGCCGTTTCGCACGAAAGAAACATGATTTTGTCAGTTTGGATAGTTCAAAACAGCGTTTTCTATGTTTTTGCAATTTTAAAACAGCAATTTTATCGTCATTTCTCATAAATGGCCGTTTCGCACGAAAGAAACATGAGTTTGTCAGTTTGAATAGTTAAAAACAGCGTTTTTCTATGTTTTTGCAAGTTTAAAACAGCAATTTAATCGTCATTTCCCATAAATCGCCGTTTCGCACGAAAGAAACATGAATTTATTAGTTTGAATAATTGAAAACAGCGTTTTTCTATGTTTTTACAAGTTTAAAACAACAATTTTATGGTCATTTCTCATAAATCTCCGTTTTGCACAAAAGAAACATGAACTTATCAGTTTGAATAGTTGAAAACAGCGTCTTTCTATGTTTTTACAAGTTTAAAACAGCAATCTTATCCTAATTTCTCATAAATCGCCGTTTCACATGAAAGAAACATGAATTTGTCAGTTTGGATAGTTCAAAACAGCGTTTTCTATGTTTTTGCAAGTTTAAAACAGCATTTAAATACGTCAGTTTAGATTGTTGAAAACAGCGTTTTCTTGCTTTTGCTAGTTTAAAATAGCAGTTTTATCGTGATTTCACAAAAATCCACCGTTTCGAACGAAAGAAACATGAATTTATCAGTTTGAATAGTTGAAAACAGCGTTTTTCTATGTTTTTGCAAGTTTAAAACAGCAATTTATCGTCATTTCTTATAAATCGCCGTTTCGCATGAAAGAAACATGAATTTATCAGTTTGACTAGTTGAAAACAGCGTTTTTCTATGTTTTGCAAGTTTAAAACAGCAATTTTATCGTCTATTCTCATAAATCGCCGTTTCGCACGGAAGAAACATGAATTTGTCAGTTTGAATAGTTGAAAACAGCGTTTTTCTATGTTTTTGCAAGTTTAAAACAGCAATTTTATCGTCATTTCTCATAAATCGCCGTTTCTCACGAAAGAAACATGAATTTATCAGTTTGAATAGTTGAAAACAGCGTTTTTCTATGTTTTTACAAGTTCAAAACAGCAATCTTATCGTCATTACTTATAAATCGCCGTTTCGCACGAAAGAAACATGATTTTGTCAGTTTGGATAGATCAAAACAGCGTTTTCTATGTTTTTGCAACTTTAAAACAGCAATTTTATCGTCAATTCTCATAAATGGCTGTTTCGCACGGAAGAAACATGAGTTTGTCAGTTTGAATAGTTAAAAACAGCGTTTTTCTATGTTTTTGCAAGTTTAAAACAGCAATTTAATCGTCATTTCTTATAAATCGCCGTTTCGCACGAAAGAAACATGAATTTATCAGTTTGAATAGTTGAAAATAGCGTTTTTCTATGTTTTTACAAGTTTAAAACAGCAATCTTATCCTCATTTCTCATAAATCGCCGTTTCACACTAAAGAAACATGAATTTATCAGTTTGGATAGTTCAAAACAGCGTTTTCTATGTTTTTGCAAGTTTAAAACAGCATTTTAAATACGTCAGTTTAGATTGTTAAAAACAGCGTTTTCTTGGTTTTGCTAGTTTAAAACAGCAGTTTTATCGTGATTTAACAAAATTCCACCGTTTCGAACGAAAGATATATGAATTTATCAGTTTGAATAGTTGAAAACAGCGTTTTTCTATGTTTTTGCAAGTTTAAAACAGCAATTTTATCGTCATTTCTCATAAATCGCCGTTTCGCACGAAAGAAACATAAATTTGTCAGCTTGAATAGTTGAAAACAGCGTTTTTCTATATTTTTGCAAGTTTAAAACAGCAATTTTATCGTCATTTCTCATAAATCGCCGTTTCGCACGAAAGAAACATGAATTTGTCAGTTTGGATAGTTCAAAACAGCGTTTTTATATGTTTTTGCAAGTTTAAAACAGCAATTTTATCGTCATTTCTCATAAATCGCCGTTTCCCACGAAAGAAACATGAATTTGTCAGTTTGCATAGTTCAAAACAGCGTTTTCTATGTTTTTGCAAGTTTAAAACAGCATTTTAAAAACGTCAGTTTAGATTGTTGAAAACAGCGTTTTCTTGGTTTTGCTAGTTTAAACAGAAGTTTTATCGTGATTTCACAAAAATCCATCGTTTCGAACGAAAGAAACATGAATTTATCAGTTTGAATAGTTGAAAACAGCGTTTTTCTATGTTTTTGCAAGTTTAAAACAGCAATTTTATCGTCATTTCTCATAAATCGCCGTTTTGCACGAAAGAAACATGAATTTGTCAGTTTGGATAGTTCAAAACAGCGTTTTCTATGTTTTTGCAAGTTTAAAACAGCATTTAAATACGTCAGTTTAGATTGTTGAAAACAGCGTTTTCTTGCTTTTGCTAGTTTAAAACAGCAGTTTTATCGTGATTTCACAAAAATCTACCGTTTCGAACGAAGGAAACATGAATTTATCAGTTTGAATAGTTGAAAACAGCGTTTTTCTATGTGTTTGCAAGTTTAAAACAGCAATTTATCGTCATTTCTCATAAGTCGCCGTTTCGCACGAAAGAAACATGAATTTATCAGTTTGACTAGTTGAAAACATCGTTTTTCTATGTTTTGCAAGTTTAAAACAGCAATTTTACCGTCTATTCTCATAAATCGCCGTTTCGCACGGAAGAAACATGAATTTGTCAGTTAGAATAGTTGAAAACAGCGGTTTTCTATGTTTTTGCAAGTTTAAAACAGCAATTTAATCGTCATTTCTCATAAATCGCCGTTTCTCACAAAAGAAACATGAATTTATCAGTTTGAATAGTTGAAAACAGCGTTTTTCTATGTTTTTACAAGTTTAAAACAGCAATCTTATCGTCATTTCTCATAAATCGCCGTTTCGCACGAAAGATACATGAATTTGTCAGTTTGGATAGTTCAAAACAGCGTTTTCTATGTTTTTGCAATTTTAAAACAGCAATTTTATCGTCATTTCTCATAAATGGCCGTTTCGCACGGAAGAAACATGAGTTTGTCAGTTTGAATAGTTAAAAACAGCGTTTTTCTATGTTTTTGCAAGTTTAAAACAGCAATTTAATCGTCATTTCTCATAAATCGCCGTTTCGCACGAAAGAAACATGAATTTATCAGTTTGAATAGTTGAAAACAGCGTTTTTGTATGTTTTTACAAGTTTAAAACAGCAATCTTATCGTCATTTCTCATAAATCGCCGTTTTGCACAAAAGAAACATGAACTTATCAGTTTGAATAGTTGAATCCACCGTTTCGAACGAAAGAAACATGAATTTGTCTGTTTGAATAGTTGAAAACAGCGTTTTTCTATGTTTTTGCAAGTTTAAAACAGCAATTTTATCGTCATTTCTCATAAATCGCGTTTCGCACGAAAGAAACATGAATTTGTCAGTTTGAATAGTTGAAAACAGCGTTTTTCTATGTTTTTGCGCGTTTAAAACAGCAATTTTATCGTCATTTCTCATAAATCGCCGTTTCGCACGAAAGAAACATGAATTTATCAGTTTGAGTAGTTGAAAATAGCGTTTTTCTATGTTTTTGCAAGTTTAAAACAGCAATCTTATCGTCATTTCTCATAAATCGCCGTTTCGCACGAAAGAAACATGAATTTGTCAGTTTGGATAGTTCAAAGCAGCGTTTTCTATGTTTTTGCAAGTTTAAAACAGCATTTAAATACGTCAGTTTAGATTGTTGAAAACAGCGTTTTCTTGCTTTTGCTAGTTTAAAACAGCAGTTTTATCGTGATTTCACAAAAATCCACCGTTTCGAACGAAAGAAACATGAATTTATCAGTTTGTATAGTTGAAAACAGCGTTTTTCTATGTTTTGCAAGTTTAACACAGCAATTTTATCATCATTTCTCATAAATCGATGTTTCGCACGGAAGATACATGAATTTGTCAGTTTGGATAGTTCAAAACAGCGTTTTCTATGTTTTTGCAAGTTTAAAACAGAAATTTTATCGTCATTTCTCATAAATGGCCGTTTCGCACGGAGGAAACATGAATTTGTCAGTTTGAATAGTTGAAAACAGCGTTTTTCTATGTTTTTGCAAGTTTAAAACAGCAATTTATCGTCATTTCTCATAAATCGCCGTTTCGCACGAAAGAAACATGAATTTGTCAGTTTGGATAGGTCAAAACAGCGTTTTCTATGTTTTTGCAAGTTTAAACAGCATCTAAAATACGTCAGTTTAGATTGTTGAAAACAGCGTTTTCTTGGTTTGCTAGTTTGAAACAGCAGTTTTATCGTGATTTTACAAAAATCCAGCGTTTCGAACAAAAGAAACATGAATTTATCAGTTTGAATAGTTGAAAGCAGCGTTTTTCTATGTTTTTGCAAGTTTAAAACAGCTATTTTATCGTCATTTTTCATAAATAGCCGTTTTGCACGAAAGAAACATGAACTTATCAGTTTGAATAGTTAAAAAAAGCGTTTTTCTATGTTTTTGCAAGTTTAAAACAGCAATTTAATCGTCATTTCTCATAAGTCGCCGTTTCGCACGAAAGAAACATGAACTTATCAGTTTGAATAGTTGGAAACAGCGTTTTTCTATGTTTTTACAAGTTTAAAACAGCAATTTAATCGTCATTTCTCATAAATCGCCGTTTCCCACGAAAGAAACATGAATTTGTCAGTTTGAATAGTTCAAAACAGCGTTTTCTATGTTTTTGCAAGTTTAAAACAGTATTTTAAAAACGGCAGTTTAGATTGTTGAAAACAGCGTTTTCTTGGTTTTGCTAGTTTAAACAGCAGTTTTATCGTGATATCATAAAAATCCACCGTTTCGAACGAAAGAAACATGAATTTATCAGTTTGAATAGTTGAAAACAGCGTTTTTCTATGTTTTTGCAAGTTTAAAACAGCAATTATATCGTCATTTCTCATAAATCGCCGTTTCACACGGAAGAAACATGAATTTGTCTGTTTGAATAGTTGAAAACAGCGTTTTTCTATGTTTTTGCAAGTTTAAAACAGCAATTTTATCGTTATTTTTCATAAATCGCCGTTTCGCACGGAAGAAACATGAATTTGTCAGTTTGAATAGTTGAAAACAGCGTTTTTCTATGTTTTTGCAAGTTTAAAACGGCATTTAAATACGTCAGTTTAGATTGTTGAAAACAGCGTTTTCATGCTTTTGCTAGTTTAAAACAGCAGTTTTATCGTGATTTCACAAAAATCCACCGTTTCGAACGAAAGAAACATGAATTTATCAGTTTGAATAGTTGAAAACAGCGTTTTTCTATGTTTTTGCAAGTTAAAAACAGCAATTTATCGTCATTTCTCATAAATCGCCGTTTCGCACGAAAGAAACATGAATTTGTCAGTTTGGATAGTTCAAAACAGCGTTTTCTATGTTTTTGCAAGTTTAAACAGCATTTAAAATACGTCAGTTTAGATTGTTGAAAACAGCGTTTTCTTGGTTTGCTAGTTTGAAACAGCAGTTTTATCGTGATTTTACAAAAATCCAGCGTTTCGAACGAAAGAAACATGAATTTATCAGTTTGAATAGTTGAAAACAGCGTTTTTCTATGTTTTTGCAAGTTTAAAACAGCTATTTTATCGTCATTTCTCATAAATAGCCGTTTTGCATGAAAGATACATGAACTTATCAGTTTGAATAGTTAAAAAAAGCGTTTTTCTATGTCTTTGCAAGTTTAAAACAGCAATTTAATCGTCATTTTTCATAAATCGCCGTTTCGCACGAAAGAAACATGAACTTATCAGTTTGAATAGTTGAAAACAGCGTTTTTCTATGTTTTGCAAGTTTAAAACAGCAATTTTATGGTCTATTCTCATAAATCGCCGTTTCGCACGGAGGAAACATGAATTTGTCAGTTTGAATAGTTGAAAACAGCGTTTTTCTATGTTTTTGCAAGTTTAAAACAGCAATTTTATCGTCATTTCTCATAAATCGCCGTTTCTCACGAAAGAAACATGAATTTATCAGTTTGAATAGTTGAAAACAGCGTTTTTCTATGTTTTTACAAGTTTAAAACAGCAATCTTATCGTCATTTCTCATAAATCGCCGTTTCGCACGAAAGAAACATGATTTTGTCAGTTTGGATAGTTCATAACAGCGTTTTCTATGTTTTTGCAATTTTAAAACAGCAATTTTATCGTCATTTCTCATAAATGGCCGTTTCGCACGAAAGAAACATGAACTTATCAGTTTGAATAATTGAAAACAGCGTTTTTCTATGTTTTTACAAGTTTAAAACAACAATTTTATGGTCATTTCTCATAAATCTCCGTTTTGCACAAAAGAAACATGAACTTATCAGTTTGAATAGTTGAAAACAGCGTCTTTCTATGTTTTTACAAGTTTAAAACAGCAATCTTATCCTCATTTCTCATAAATCGCCGTTTCACATGAAAGAAACATGAATTTGTCAGTTTGGATAGTTCAAAACAGCGTTTTCTATGTTTTTGCAAGTTTAAAACAGCATTTAAATACGTCAGTTTAGATTGTTGAAAACAGCGTTTTCTTGCTTTTGCTAGTTTAAAATAGCAGTTTTATCGTGATTTCACAAAAATCCACCGTTTCGAACGAAAGAAACATGAATTTATCAGTTTGAATAGTTGAAAACAGCGTTTTTCTATGTTTTTGCAAGTTTAAAACAGCAATTTATCGTCATTTCTCATAAATCGCCGTTTCGCATGAAAGAAACATGAATTTATCAGTTTGACTAGTTGAAAACAGCGTTTTTCTATGTTTTGCAAGTTTAAAACAGCAATTTTATCGTCTATTCTCATAAATCGCCGTTTCGCAAGGAAGAAACATGAATTTGTCAGTTTGAATAGTTGAAAACAGCGTTTTTCTATGTTTTTGCAAGTTTAAAACAGCAATTTTATCGTCATTTCTCATAAATCGCCGTTTCTCACGAAAGAAACATGAATTTATCAGTTTGAATAGTTGAAAACAGCGTTTTTCTATGTTTTTACAAGTTCAAAACAGCAATCTTATCGTCATTACTTATAAATCGCCGTTTCGCACGAAAGAAACATGATTTTGTCAGTTTGGATAGATCAAAACAGCGTTTTCTATGTTTTTGCAACTTTAAAACAGCAATTTTATCGTCAATTCTCATAAATGGCTGTTTCGCACGGAAGAAACATGAGTTTGTCAGTTTGAATAGTTAAAAACAGCGTTTTTCTATGTTTTTTCAAGTTTAAAACAGCAATTTAATCGTCATTTCTTATAAATCGCCGTTTCGCACGAAAGAAACATGAATTTATCAGTTTGAATAGTTGAAAATAGCGTTTTTCTATGTTTTTACAAGTTTAAAACAGCAATCTTATCCTCATTTCTCATAAATCGCCGTTTCACACTAAAGAAACATGAATTTATCAGTTTGGATAGTTCAAAACAGCGTTTTCTATGTTTTTGCAAGTTTAAAACAGCATTTTAAATACGTCAGTTTAGATTGTTTAAAAACAGCGTTTTCTTGGTTTTGCTAGTTTAAAACAGCAGTTTTATCGTGATTTCACAAAAATCCACCGTTTCGAACGAAAGATATATGAATTTATCAGTTTGAATAGTTGAAAACAGCGTTTTTCTATGTTTTTGCAAGTTTAAAACAGCAATTTTATCGTCATTTCTCATAAATCGCCGTTTCGCACGAAAGAAACATAAATTTGTCAGCTTGAATAGTTGAAAACAGCGTTTTTCTATATTTTTGCAAGTTTAAAACAGCAATTTTATCGTCATTTCTCATAAATCGCCGTTTCGCACGAAAGAAACATGAATTTGTCAGTTTGGATAGTTCAAAACAGCGTTTTTCTATGTTTTTGCAAGTTTAAAACAGCAATTTTATCGTCATTTCTCATAAATCGCCGTTTCCCACGAAAAAAACATGAATTTGTCAGTTTGCATAGTTCAAAACAGCGTTTTCTATGTTTTTGCAAGTTTAAAACAGCATTTTAAAAACATCAGTTTAGATTGTTGAAAACAGCGTTTTCTTGGTTTTGCTAGTTTAAACAGAAGTTTTATCGTGATTTCACAAAAATCCATCGTTTCGAACGAAAGAAACATGAATTTATCAGTTTGAATAGTTGAAAACAGCGTTTTTCTATATTTTTGCAAGTTTAAAACAGCAATTTTATCGTCATTTCTCATAAATCGCCGTTTTGCACGAAAGAAACATGAATTTGTCAGTTTGGATAGTTCAAAACAGCGTTTTCTATGTTTTTGCAAGTTTAAAACAGCATTTAAATACGTCAGTTTAGATTGTTGAAAACAGCGTTTTCTTGCTTTTGCTAGTTTAAAACAGCAGTTTTATCGTGATTTCACAAAAATCTACCGTTTCGAACGAAGGAAACATGAATTTATCAGTTTGAATAGTTGAAAACAGCGTTTTTCTATGTGTTTGCAAGTTTAAAACAGCAATTTATCGTCATTTCTCATAAGTCGCCGTTTCGCACGAAAGAAACATGAATTTATCAGTTTGACTAGTTGAAAACATCGTTTTTCTATGTTTTGCAAGTTTAAAACAGCAATTTTACCGTCTATTCTCATAAATCGCCGTTTCGCACGAAGGAAACATGAATTTGTCAGTTAGAATAGTTGAAAACAGCGGTTTTCTATGTTTTTGCAAGTTTAAAACAGCAATTTAATCGTCATTTCTCATAAATCGCCGTTTCTCACAAAAGAAACATGAATTTATCAGTTTGAATAGTTGAAAACAGCGTTTTTCTATGTTTTTACAAGTTTAAAACAGCAATCTTATCGTCATTTCTCATAAATCGCCGTTTCGCACGAAAGATACATGAATTTGTCAGTTTGGATAGTTCAAAACAGCGTTTTCTATGTTTTTGCAATTTTAAAACAGCAATTTTATCGTCATTTCTCATAAATGGCCGTTTCGCACGGAAGAAACATGAGTTTGTCAGTTTGAATAGTTAAAAACAGCGTTTTTCTATGTTTTTGCAAGTTTAAAACAGCAATTTTATCGTCATTTCTCATAAATCGCCGTTTCTCACGAAAGAAACATGAATTTATCAGTTTGAATAGTTGAAAACAGCGTTTTTCTATGTTTTTACAAGTTTAAAACAGCAATCTTATCGTCATTTCTCATAAATCGCCGTTTCGCACGAAAGAAACATGATTTTGTCAGTTTGGATAGTTCAAAACAGCGTTTTCTATGTTTTTGCAATTTTAAAACAGCAATTTTATCGTCATTTCTCATAAATGGCCGTTTCGCACGAAAGAAACATGAGTTTGTCAGTTTGAATAGTTAAAAACAGCGTTTTTCTATGTTTTTGCAAGTTTAAAACAGCAATTTAATCGTCATTTCCCATAAATCGCCGTTTCGCACGAAAGAAACATGAATTTATTAGTTTGAATAATTGAAAACAGCGTTTTTCTATGTTTTTACAAGTTTAAAACAACAATTTTATGGTCATTTCTCATAAATCTCCGTTTTGCACAAAAGAAACATGAACTTATCAGTTTGAATAGTTGAAAACAGCGTCTTTCTATGTTTTTACAAGTTTAAAACAGCAATCTTATCCTAATTTCTCATAAATCGCCGTTTCACATGAAAGAAACATGAATTTGTCAGTTTGGATAGTTCAAAATAGCGTTTTCTATGTTTTTGCAAGTTTAAACAGCATTTAAAATACGTCAGTTTAGATTGTTGAAAACAGCGTTTTCTTGGTTTGCTAGTTTGAAACAGCAGTTTTATCGTGATTTTACAAAAATCCAGCGTTTCGAACAAAAGAAACATGAATTTATCAGTTTGAATAGTTGAAAACAGCGTTTTTCTATGTTTTTGCAAGTTTAAAACAGCTATTTTATCGTCATTTCTCATATATAGCCGTTTTGCACGAAAGATACATGAACTTATCAGTTTGAATAGTTAAAAAAAGCGTTTTTCTATGTTTTTGCAAGTTTAAAAACAGCAATTTAATCGTCATTTCTCATAAATCGCCGTTTCGCACGAATGAAACATGAACTTATCAGTTTGAATAGTTGAAAACAGCGTTTTTCTATGTTTTTACAAGTTTAAAACAGCAATCTTATCGTCATTTCTCATAAATCGCCGTTTCCCACGAAAGAAACATGAATTTGTCAGTTTGGATAGTTCAAAACAGCGTTTTCTATGTTTTTGCAAGTTTAAAACAGCATTTAAATACGTCAGTTTAGATTGTTGAAAACAGCGTTTTCTTGCTTTTGCTAGTTTAAAACAGCAGTTTTATCGTGATTTCACAAAAATCCACCGTTTCGAACGAAAGAAACATGAATTTATCAGTTTGACTAGTTGAAAACAGCGTTTTTTCTATGTTTTGCAAGTTTAAAACAGCAATTTTATGGTCTATTCTCATAAATCGCCGTTTCGCACGGAGGAAACATGAATTTGTCAGTTTGAATAGTTGAAAACAGCGTTTTTCTATGTTTTGCAAGTTTAAAACAGCAATTTTATGGTCTATTCTCATAAATCGCCGTTTCGCACGGAGGAAACATGAATTTGTCAGTTTGAATAGTTGAAACAGCGTTTTTCTATGTTTTTGCAAGTTTAAAACAGCAATTTTATCGTCATTTCTCATAAATCGCCGTTTCTCA